>CM040122.1:13949874-14293383 GCA_022559845.1 Amorphophallus konjac | reverse complement strand
CTCAAATCTAGCGAAAATGTTCTCATCAACCCTTTTTTTAAATCTTTATTTTCAGACCTAATTTTTTTATATTTCAAGTAAAGTTTCTCATATTCGGATTCCCATTGTTCATTTGAAATGAGGTCAGAGTCAGAGTTTACCTCCGGAGATTCATCTTCGTGTGCCATAAGACATAGACTTCCCACCAGTTCTTGAATTTTCTCATCGGATGGTTCATCTTCCTCATCGCTCCACGTAGCGACCATGGCCTTGGGTTTCTTGAAGATGTCCTTCTTGAATTTCTTTTTCAGATCTGGACACTCACCTCTCATGTGCCCAGGCTTCTTGCATTCATAGCATATGATGCTATTTGGTTTGCTCGACTCACATTTGGGTTGAATGGGCTTCCTTTGCCCCTTCCTGAAATTTCCCTGAAAGTTCCTTTTCTTCTTTAGAAATCTTCTCACTTGTCGGGTGATCATTGCAAGTTCTTCTTCTTCATTGCTTCCATCGCTGGTTTCTTCTTCTTGAGAGTCGTCATTGGGTTGATGAGCTTTCAATCCAATCACCTTTTTCTTCTTGATATCTTCTTCAGCTGTCCTTTTCATATTTATCTCATAGGTCATGAGTGACCCTATGAGTTCATCGAGCGTGAGTGTGGACAGATTTTTTGAGTCTTCAATGACGGTAGCCTTTGTGTGCCACGCGGGGGTGAGGGATCTTAAGACTTTCCTTACGAGCTCAGAGTTGGTGTAATCTTTCCCAAGGCTTTTGAGGCCATTTGTGATCTCAGTTAGCCTTGCGAGCATTTCTGAGATAGTTTCCTCCGGCTTCATTTTGAACAGCTCGTAATCGCTTACTAGCAGATTGGCCTTCGTCTCTTTGACCTCCGAGGTTCCTTCATAAATGAGTCGCAGTTTGTCCCACATCTCTTTGGCTGAGCTGCACATTGATACACGAGAGAACTCATTAGGATGTATAGCACACTGCATAATATTCATGGCATTATAGTTAACAGTGCATTTCTTAATTTCTTCTGGGGTCCATTTTTCTTCATCAGCCCCGAGTTTGTAAGGACCCTTATCCACAACTTTCCACACTTCGTACTCTTGAGCTCTCAAGAAGACATGCATTCTGTTTTTCAAGTATGAGTAGTTCGAACCATCAAAAAAAGGTGGGCGGCTGATGGAGTGACCCTCAGGTATCATTCCCTTGTTAGCCATTGATCCGGATCTGAAGATCGTTAGATCTGGAAGGAAAAAGAGCCTTAGCTCTGATACCAATTGAAGTCCCACGATCAATGGTACCCAAGAGGGGGGGTGAATTGGGTATGTTCAAAAATATGAAAACTAATTACAGATTTAAAATCACTCACACGATAAGGGATACAAGCGCAAAGGGGTCAGTCGAAGAATGCCTTTAAAGCAAGCATCAACAGACTAAACCAGAGGTTCTTTGGTACCAGGCGGAGTTCAGGAATCCAAGGATTCTCTCACGCAAGATATTTTCCTTCTGATGAGACTAACCACATCAATCAGAGGATATCTTTCAATATACCACAAGATAACCGCAAACAGAATGATGAACGAAGATTCGAGCAAGCGTCCGAAGCACACACAATGCTAGCTAAGTAGAGCAGAATGGAGATAGAAGAGAGGGATCAAACCATACAAGGGACAACACATTTAAGGTGGTTCGGATGCACCAACAGCAACCTACGTCCACCCCTCACAAAGTGAGGAACTACACACTATCTTGTATAGGATTACAAGATCGACACCACACACACAAACACACGTGAAGGATGTAAAACCCTTACAAGGATGCTCAACCACACACACACACACACAAAAAGGAGAGACACTAAAAGATGTACACGCGAACACGGATCTATGAGGATCCACACACACAAGGGATTACAAAAAGGCAAGAAGGCAAAAACCAGTTTGAGCACAAATTGAGAATGAATAATAAGGAGTAAGAACACAAGACAGCTCCCCCTTAATGAGTGATGAAGATTCAGGATGCAGCTTCCTCTGATCTTGATCTACGCTTGATTTGGATGAAGATTTGTACTTGAACACCTCTGATCTTTGATGAAGGATTCCCTCGGATCACTGTTCACGTGAACAGTGCAGGCACTCTCCCCTTGTTCTATCACTTCAGCATTAGGGTTCTCTTGCCCCTTGAAGGAGATCTTTTATAGATCTAGGAAGGGCCTGAGACAAGTCCCAGACCAGATCCACAATTCACTCCTTGAAAGCTGGACTTAACCTTAAACAAATGGGGGAGAAAGACTCCACTCGAGCTTGGACGAACAAGTCAACAAAGGGGGCTTTCGAGGCTACCGGTTGACCGGAACCAGGGAGCCGGTCGACCTAAACCTGTAACAAATAGGATTTTTGATTCTGGCAAAACCGGTCGACCTGAACGCCAGGGGCGGTCGACCGAAAACCTATAACCCGTTGATCTCTTGGGTTCTGGGAAAACCGATCGACCAGAAATCCGGGGGCGGTCGACCTAAACCTGTAACAAGGAGAAAACTTCAATTCTGGAAAAACAGATCGACCTATCTTTGAGAACTGGTTGACTGAAATGGTCCTGGCCTGCAGAGATGAGTTGTTAGCCCATTAAGACATATCAAAACATAAATGTCATTAGATGAAAGATTGCTTCATGCATTACGGAGTTAAGGATTTAGATAACACAGTACAACTCCATGGGAAGACATTTATGCATTAGCCTCCTTTGCTCGTGCTTGAAATCAAAAACACGGATGACGATGAAATCATAACCCTGAGTTTTATTATCATCAAAATCATTCGAGGAGACTCAACACATATCACTCCTCACACAGTTATAATAGCAAAAATATAACAGAGAGTAAACAGACCGCCGCAGGACATTGATCCTGCGGGGTTTTAACAATAATATAACAAAGTGCAGAAAGGAAGTGCTGAAAGTAAATGACCACGGTGGAATGACTCACCGCGACCGATTATAGTACAAACAGACCCGTGCGGGATTTAGCTATCTGCGGGTATTATAGACATAAAATAAAAATTACTACAAGCACGCGTTTGGTGGTGTGATCGCCAGGGACCGAGGGCCCCAAACTGGTTGATCGCTTTTGCCTTTGACGCGGGATGATATGGGCTCCTTCTTCCTCTTCGTTCGGCTGGCCGAAAAAGAGGGCTTTTGAGTTGGTTACCCTGCAAAATGAACAAACACAGAAAACTAAATCAGAAAAGTAATATGATATGATAGCAATTCATGGGATAAAACACTAATAACATGGATAACAGACTAAAAACATAATAAAATAACAAGAGTAAGGAACGAAGCAGCTGATGGCGATGCAAGCACGGGGGCGAGCGAGCGGAGGGACGAAACGGTTTCCCCGTGTACAGGAACACATGGGAGAGCTAATTGGGCCAAAAGTCTCACTTTTATTTCTGCACTTTCAAAAGGATAACAGTCAGAAGGACAACGAACTAGCATAAATCACTCAACCATGTAAATAGACATATATAAACAAGATGAACATAAGATATATATATATATAATATATATGGGAGTATATATTATATACATACTATATGAATATACGTATACTCTTCTATATAAGTATATGTATATAAGTATATATAGAGATTAAAGAGTGAATATGTTAATAAAAATCAAAAGAACTACCTGAACGAACTACATGTACAAATATATATCACTGGTGCATAGTGTGCATGAGAGTGAGAGGTGAACAGCATGAGTGTGTGCAGTGTGAGGGTGAAGCTATGTGCATGTGTGTGTACGTGAATTTGAAATTAAGTGCATGTGTGTGCAGTGTGAACATGGGAGGGGGGAGAGAGGCAGCGTGTGAGAGAGAGACGCAGGGAGAGAGAGAGGAGAAAGCACTCCTCTCTGCTTTTTTTAAGATTTTTATTATTTCAGCTTTTTTTAAAGGAAATAAGAGAAAAAAAAAGATAAAATAAAAAGGAGTGAAATATGATATATATATATATATATATATATGAGAGAGAGCACGTGAGGGAGAGAGACGCAGGGAGAGAGAGAGACACTGGGTGAGTGAGAGATCGAGAAACACTGAGGGGGGGAGGAATAATAAAAAAAATAAAAGAAAAGGGAAGGTGAGAGAGGGATCAAGAGAGAGAGCAGAGAGATGGGATGAAAAGAAAGAGAGGGGGCGTGAGGCAGAGTGAGGTGTAAGAGGGAAAGAGAAGTGGGAGGAGGAAAATAATAATAAAAAAAGTGAGTGAGATATCGAGAGAGTGAAAGAGAAAGAGAGAGAGAGAGTTTGTGGGAGAGAGATGAAAGAGGCAGTGAGATGGAATAAAAAAATAAAAAAAAGAGATGAGATGGGAGAGAGACAGATCGAGAGAGAGGAGGAGGGGACGTGAAGAGAGAGAGAGAGGCTGAGGAGAGAGGGCGAGTGAGAGAGAGGTGGGAAACCGTGAGAATGAGAAAGAAACAGGGAGAGAGAGGGGGGAACCGTGAGAGGGGGAGAGAGAAAGAAGTGGGAGAGAAAATAAAATAAAACAAGAAGAGAGAGAGAGAGAGAGAGAGAGAGAGAGAGAGAGAGAGAGAGAGAGAGAGAGAGAGAGAGAGAGAGAGCGGGATGAGAGCGGGATGAGAGAGAAAGGGAGATGAGAGGGGGATCGCAAGAGAGAGGAGAGAGGGATCGGGTAAGGGGGGAGAAAGGGAGAGACGCAGGGGGAGAGAGAGATGGTGGAGGAGGGAGAGAGAGAGACGCGGGAAAAAATAAAAAAAAGGAGTGAGAGAGATCGAGAGGGAGAGAGGAAGAGAGATCAAGAGAGATGAGGGGGAGAGAAAAAGAGAGAGAGGAGGAGGGAAAGAGAGAAAGAGAGAGGGAGAGAGAGACAGGAGAGGGGGCGTGAAACACGACGGGGGGGAGGAGAGAGACGGAGAGAGAGGAAGTGAGACGCGAGGGGAGGAAAGAGATAAGGGGGTGAGAGAGAGAATGAAAACGGAAGAGAGGGGGGGACGACGGGGGGGGGCTCGCCACGGTGGTGACAGAGAGGACGAGGGTGACGGAGGGTTCGCCGGCGGTGAGGGGTTGACGGCAGCAGGCTCACGGCGGCGGCGGTGCAGGTCGCGGGGTGGCCGGTGAAGGTGGCGGTGGCGTTATGGGGCTCGCGGCGGTTGGAGGGTGCAGCGGCAGGTGGCCGACGGTCGGAGAAGGTGCTCCGGCGTGGCGGACGCGTCTGCAGCGGGGAGCTGGAGGGTGGCCGATGACGTGGTGGTTGACGTGGAGGGCGTCGTGGGCTCGGTGACGGACGTGAGCGGTGGTGGTGCGGCAGGTGGTGTGGAGGTGATGTTGACGTGGCCGGGGGTGGTTCGTGGCGACGGCGTCGGGAGGCGGAGGTGGTGGGGCGGACGGCTCACGGCGACGACGACCGGCGGCTAGGCGGTGCAAGAGGTGGTCGACGGCGACAGCGGTGGTGTTGAGTGGAGGTGGCTGCGGTGGCGTTGGCAGAGGGAGGTCGACGGCGACGTCGGCAGGTGGCTGGTGAAGGTGGCGGTGGCGTTATGGGGGCTCGCGGCGGTATGGAGGGTGGAGAGGGGTGAGGATATGTGGCATCGTGGGTGCATGCAAAGGGGGGGTATGTGTGTGTGGTGAGGGGCTTGCGATGGGGTGAGAAGTGGCCGGGATCCGAGGAAAGATGGGAGGTGTGCTTTTTTTTTTGGTATCCAGGGAAGAGTGTCAGGGGGCTCACAGGTGTGTTGGTGAGAGAGATGGGTGTGGAGTGGGAGGTTTAAGTGTGTGGGGTTGAGAGAGGGAGCAAGATCCGTGAGAAATGGAGGAAGTTAATAAGTTGGGCAATAAAAGATGGGGCCATGCGAATTAAAATTTTATTTATTTATTTTTGAATAGGAATGGGCCAAGCCCATTAGCACACAATGAACCCCCCCTCTTTTAGGATTAAAAGGATGGGCCAAGCCCATTAACATTTTTTTTATTATGTGTAAGAATGGTCACAAGCCCATTAACAAGAGTTTTTATTCAAGAAACCACAATTTTCTTTTCGTGAGACGAGATCATCAGATTAAATTAGAGATTACTCAACTAACTTAACCGTGTGAGCTGCTTTGGGGTGCCTTAGTGTAATACAGGATCTGCTCAGCATAATGCTAAAATGTCGTGTCTACAGCTGTCCCGCCTTGGCGTCTGCTTTGCAGGGGAATGACACGGAGTGGAATGGAATAGAAGTGTAATGAAATGGAGTGGGGAGTGGACTGAAAAGTGGATGCCAAGGCGTGATGAGACACGTTTTTAACACTACGTGATTGGAATCTTTCCTGAGTTTCAACAAAATAACTTTGAAGAAGGTCCTCCGAAATCAACGATTGTTTGGCTGGAAATAACAAAAGAGTAACAGAAAGAGGGACCAACTTCTCGGTGCGGAAGTACCTGAGTCGTAGACCCGCATGTTTCACCTTGGGGAGCGGTTACCAGCCAATGTGGAAGTGCTGCGACCAAGGTGGGTCCAATGGAGTAAATAAAAAGGGTAGCTGATAAATCCAAACAAAGGTCTGTTTCGGCCAACCAGCCTAAGATGGTTTCACAGAAACTCAGTACTCGATTCAGAATGGAATATCCCGTATTAGTCAAGAATTTAAGCACAGCGGCCCTCACAATCAAGTTAAATGAATGATCTTCCACAGTGATATCAAAGTCCTACATGAATGCATGCTGGGTTTAAAGGAAAAATTAAAACAAACTAAAAATAGAAGATAGCCAAGGATAATATTGTTAAGCTGCTAAGGACGGGTCAGGATACCGATTCGATGAGCCGATATTGAGCCGGGGCCCATTTATCAATGCACCGACTTCACCAAATGGAACCATCGTCCCCAAGCTACCACAACCCAACGGCCTATCCGTATGTCCTGAACTTTTCTGAAGTTATCACTGTTTTTGTTGTAGGGGAACTCAAACTCCAGATTTGTTCAAGGCATAAGGTCCTTGACATGCTCTAATAACGTAGATATCATATACTAGGATGCATGACACAGTGGGATCAGTCACCGAAGTGACCGATGGTGGGACATGGTAAGGCAATGGTGCCCTCTTGCTCTCTTATTTTCATTTTATTCTTGGAACTTGCACCGAACATCAAGCAGTGAAGAATGATTATTTCATAAGAAGTAAAATTACATTCGACTGTACATGACATCCGCACACCAATATAGGAGCAGGGGAAAACACGACGCAAATCAGACAAGATTCATCAGGTTAAAATTCACCACGGTAACTTGTCATAAATGCTTTACATTTACCTTTTTACCCCCCCCCCCCCTTTTTTCACTATAAGTATCCCCTTTGATCCGCCAAGCGAGGGGAGAGAAATCCTGCCCTTTTGAGATGGAAGGCGGTGTTGACACCTGTTTTATGACCAATAAGTCGGGTCATCTCCTTATTCATTCTATATGATGCTCCAAGTCGTTCACTCTTCATTGAGTCTCTTGATTAGTTGAAGCCTCTTTCTTGGGTCTGAACTCCTTGATCGGATATGGCTCCTGGTGGCGTTTCATTGGATGAATCTTAGCAATGCTTCTATTCCTTTTTTATCTCCATTTGATAATAACGGTCGGTCCTAGGCACGTTGTTTCATTCTGACGGATGGGTCCTGGACCGTTACTCTTTAAAGAGTCCTAAGGCTTAAGGCCTCGTTTTAAAGCTTATCCTTTTGATTACACATTAATAATAACGGTCTGTCGTGTAGCTGTTGTTTCATTCTGATGCCCTATGCCTTGGCCGTTGCTTCTTGAAGAGTCCAACTTGTTGGGTCTTCTTCCCGTTGATCTTATCTTTTAGGGATAAGGTTGATAGTGACGGATGTTCCTTGGTGCGTTATTTCCAAGTGGCGGTCTGTCGTGCAGCCGTTACTTCCTTCAGAGAGTCCCAACAGTTCAGGCCTTTTCTCTACTACTCCGTGGTCGAGATAAGGGTTTGGATTAACGATATCTCTTTCAAATCTGATCCTCAGAACCTTATGTTTGATTCTATGGACTCTTGGTGATATTATCTTCGAGGATTTGCTAAGAGTTATCCCTTTATTTTGCTGAATTATCCTCTGCTCGACCTAAGAGTTTGAGGGTCTATAAATAGAACCCTTGACTTCATGGCCTAAGAGAGGAGGATTTGAAATTCACGACGAAGTGCTGCCGAACTCAGGAGCCATCTTCATCCAAGAGGAACTGCTTCCCACGTTCATCCATCTCATAATCAAGGGAGTACTTTGGTTTTAGTCTTTCAAGTTCATCATTGCATGCTTAAGTTCTTCCCTGGTTTTTCCTCAATCAAAGCATTGTCCCTCCTCTTTCTCCACGTTTTTCACTGTTCTCTAAGCATCCAAACATCCTCCTAATCTTTTAAAAAACACCCAGAGGGGTTAAAAAACCAAAAACTCCCCGGTAATCCCCTTTCCTTATGATGTCCTTAAGTTCTTTGAGAATTGATGCTATATTATTGAAAGGGCTAATTTGGGTTGTTTTGTTCTTGTCTTCTACATATTTGGCAGGTTTACAGGTTCACCAGTACGAGGCCCAAGTCTTCTAGCCGTCTGGAAGAGTTGGAGTTAAAAGAATCTACACTTTGCTACTGCAGGTTATCTGACGGCCTGGTGCAGGTGCGTCATCTTCTCCTGGCGGTCTATCGTGTGGCCGTCACTTTCCAAGTAACGTACAGGGTCCTGGCCGTTATTTCTAGCTGACCTGCAGGTTCTCTTTGGTTTTCTCTCCCGTGGGCGGGTGCTTCATCCACCTATTTCCAAGGTATTTACAAGTCTTTTGCTTGTTTTTACTTTGGTGGCGATCACATCTTTCCTTAGTCTTGGGCATTAGCTTTCTCATTCATCACATATCTCTTTTATTTTCTTACTTGCTCCACCCCTTGCGGTGTGTTTTATTTACTCTTTTACTCCACGCCCCGGCGTGTGTTTTCCCTTTTCTTTAGCGTAGTTTGAGTGAGGTAGCATGCCCATGCTAGAGCTAGCTTTAATTGCCTAGGTTCATGATCACATGTTCATAGGTTAAGAGCAGATCTTTGATTACTTGCTTGTCATTTCATCATTCAAAACCCCAAAGAAAAGATAGATAGGCAAAATAAAATCAACAGGCGGGTCTTCCCGTCCTGCCAAGAGGAGCAGGTTCGGCCGCGAATTCAGGAGGTTGACCGACATTGAAGGCCATCTGAGCGAGAGGATTCTCTCACGGGCGGTAAGTTGGCTCTTTCTCCTAGTTTCCTTCATAAGTTCTCCCTCGCTTTTTTCATTCTTTTCTTTTCCTTCCTTTCAGCCGTATCCTCTTTTCCGGGCTCGAGAAAATTCTCAAAGCTGCCCTGGCTATCGAAGCTTACGTCCAGCATCACTATCGGTATGAGGGCCGTTATTTCAAAATGGCACCTCCAAGGGTTGGTGGTCCATGCCAAGCATTATGATAAGATCTACATGGATTGGGCGGCCCTGGGTGCATTGGCGGAGGTTTGGCATCCGGAAACCCACACTTTTATCTTCCCTACTTTTGAGGCAACGGTCCTCCTCGAGGAGGCAGAACTCCTACTATGCTTAAGAAGGTCGATGAAGGATGACAGGATAAAGGTTTCGCGGATGCGAAAGAGGGTAACTACCGGGGAAGTTCTTGGAAGCTTTATGCCATCTAGAACCATAAAGGGCGTTCAAACCCAAAAGGGAGTCAACTTGCAAAAGCTCGCAGACTGGACCGTGACTGCCTTAGAAGGGTTGATAGATGATGAACATTTAGAAGGGCCTATGAAAGGGTTCACAATTTGTTTGGCCGGAGCTCTCCTATTTCCTTGTACTGACAACATCGTAGAGGAAGACCAATTGGGAGCGATCTGTGGACTTTGGGAGGGAAAGAGAGTGGGGCCCGCTATCCTCGCGCATCTTTACAGTGGTCTCACGGCTTCCAGCATGGGTAGGCCTCCTCACGGGTGCATGCTTCTCCTCAACTGTTGGATTGATCTTCACTTCAAATTTCATCACCACGAAGGGGTACAGACCGCCTCCAGGATTTTCGAACAAAGCCCCCTCCGTTACATGGCCGATGTGTTGGGCTTCGGTGGAAAGGTGGCCAATCGCATGCCCCGTCTGAAGACACGCGGCGACTGGCGTACTCACTTCAACTCCTTGGCACGGGATATGTTCACTTGTGTGCCAGCATGTTTACTTTCACGTGGTCTTCTCACGAGATCTTCTTCCGTTGCGAAACTCCAGCTTATCGCTGCAACCGAATTTGTTCTTTACAGCTCGCACCGGTGCTGCCTGCAAATTGGCCTTCCTCGGCACTCTCTTCCTATGCTATCCGAATCCGACCTTCCTCTGATTAAGGAGAGAAAGCTGGGCACGGAGGATGATGCGAAGGAGGTGAAGGCGATCAAAGCTTCGTGGAAGGCAAGCATTCCAAGGAAGGCGATGGTGTCTGTGAGTGAGGATCGAGAGCTATGGAAGGCTTATGTAATGGAGCTCGGGAAACTGAGGCCTGAGGTGCCCAAACCCTGATGTATCTTGTTTTGAAATAAATGCAAAGACTTAATGCCATTGCACGCTCTTTTAGTCTATCCCCTCCCCTTTCTTTGTGACTGGAATGGCGGACGTCGGGTGATGGTCGACCGTCACTGGATAGGAGCTAGGGGATTGAAGCAACTACAGTATGCGGAGTTGCCCTGAGATGTCATGGAGTTGAGGATTTTTCTTTAGGTGGCGAGGAGAGAAGTAAACTGGGAGAGAATGGAAAGAGATGAGTGGATAAAGCGACATCGGGATCGAGACGAGAGGAGGGCACGTGAGGCCCAAGTGATGAAGCTCCGGAAGAAACAGCGCTCGGACACGTCACTCCTTTAGAGTCACTGCCGATTAGAGGAGAGTTGGAGCTCACGGTGAAGGAGCTCCTAGGGTTGGTGTAGTCTCCATTGCAGAGTAGGGGGCGGCTCAGCCAACAGCCTCGGGTTCAAGAGCTTCGCGGCTGTCGAGGTCGCGAGAGACCAGAGGAGGGCGAGGAGCGCTACAAGAGAGGGTGGGAACGTTCGATGCGATGAGATAACTGCAACGTCGCAGAGCTCTAGATGACCTCCCAGGGACCACCCCCTTAGGAGAGGAGAGAGACGACCAAGAGGGTGGTGCGAGATTTAGCAAGTTACTCGTACACCCGCTCTCTTCTCACGGTGAACATGATAGTTTATATAGACGTGTGAATGGAACGACTCGCTCTCATGTGACGGGTTTGCCCTCCATGCGTTCCTTCTCTTCTACGCCTCCTCTTTTCATGTCGTGCCCATGTGACGTGTTTAACAGAACTCCCCTGAGATAACGGATCGTGTCTCAGACTCATTGTGCATTTCTTTCGGGAGAATCAATCACAAATTTTAATGATGTACCACCGAATTCAAAGATGCCAACCACCCTTCTGTCCTCTTTCTATGTAGACGAGTCCACTCCCGGATTCAAAGATATCGACTCCCATTGTCCTTTCTCCTGTGGATGAGTCCACTCCCAAATTCGAAGAGGTCGACCTGCATTGTCCTTTCTCCATGTAGATGTCCTCATCTCAACTTTATTTGAATCATGATGAACACAGGGAACCTAGATGTGTAGGGTGTGAATCAACCCGCTACGCCCCCGATCTCGTTTATTTGAGTGAAAGATGGGTGCTTTGTTACAAGGCCCATTGCAAGAGGAAGTGGGATAGATCTGGATCATATCCCTTCAATCCTATAAATACTCCCCCCGCCTGCTTCACTTGAAAGCACGAAGTTGTGGAGACTGGTTAGAAGGGTGAAAAGTCGACAGGAGGGAGTAAGAGTTTCTCATCCTCTGAGATGGAGGGAGAGTCCAGTTTCAGGGTGGAGGGCGAGTCTTCCAGCTCCTCGAAGTGGAGCAGATCCAGTGGTAGTTCCAGGAGACTCTCCGATGTTGAAAGGCCGCTCAGTGAGAGGACCCAATCGGAGCTTGTAAACGAGCCAGTTCTTCCCTCTATTTCTTCATGATCCCTTTCTTCCTTTCTCATTCTTTTTCTATTTTTATTTCAATGATGCACCCGCTTCTCACTTCCTGTGTAATCCACAGAGTATGACGAGGTCACACATCTCATGGGAATTAGTGGTGGCCGCCTATCGAGGCTTGCCTGACTTCCAGAGAGCCCGGCTGGATGCGATGGGGTTTGGTGCATTCCTCCTGATCAAACCCATTAAGCTCGACCTCGCCCTCATCCAAGCATTGCGCGAGAGATGGGACCCAGAGAGTCATGCCTTCTTGATGCCCTGGGGGCACATGGTGCCCAGTCTCGAAGATGTGGCCCGAATCACTGGCCTTAGAGTGGATGGCGAGGCGGTGACCGGGGTCACCTACCCCGATTATCGTGAAGAGGCTCAGAAGCTTCTTGGTCTGGAATTAAAGGACCAAAAGAACATGTCAGTAGCCAAGGCGTCTATCATGGAGGCGTTGGGGCTCACTGACACTCGTCACCGTGATAACGAGTCCTTGGAGGAATTCATGGAGAGAGCGGAAAGAGGGTCCCGCGCTGTGTATTGCGTGGATGCCAGTAGCTGGGAAAGGTCAAACACGGACTTGAGGATATTCCTCCTCTTCCTGCTGGAAAAATTACTGCTGGGTTCCAAAGGAGACGACATCCATTGTCGTTTCCTAGAATTTTTGGTGGACCTAGAGAGGGTAGGGCAATATGCCTGGGGAGCCGCCGTGCTGGCGCATCTGTTCGCAAGTCTGTCCCAAGGGACAGATCGAGAGGTGACTGTGAGTGGCTTCATACCGTTTCTCCAGGTAATTATTTATTTATTTATTTGTTAATGCAACTAATCTATTTCATGAAATGCTGATGACATGTGATGACACAGGTATGGAGTTATTACTACATCCCAATGGGGCGAGCTCGACAGTGGCGTGTGGCTGTGGCACCACTAGCTCGGCGGTGGCAACCCATTATGAGCACAGCCTCTCTGTCTTACCAGCTGATGGTATTAAGGCGTGAGCTGCAAGAGTTCCCCGCAGAGATGGTAGGACTCCATTTTTTTTGTCTTTTCTTTTGTCTCTCTTTTTTGATACTTTTGAGTGATTAAGGAGATATACGCATGCCAACGTAGGTGATCTGGAGGCCTTACTCGGGCTTGGTCGATGTCGACCAACCGTGGGTCATCACAGGTCGCCCTCGATTTGGTCGGGACCTTTGGGTCCACTGCCTGAATGAAATCGAGCCACTCCAGCTATGATTGGTCATGAGGACTCCAGGGCTTGCCCAGGAATGGGTAGATATGACCGCACCACCCCGCGTCGGGAGGAAGACACGTGGGCCGGTAACCTGTGTTGACTGGAGGGTGCGCTTCCCCGAACAATATGAAGATTGGCAGCGGGGCGGCATGCTCGTGGAGTCACACGCCCGGGATAGTGAAGATTATCTACGTCTCTATAGGGTGATGTATGCAAAGCGACTTCATCCTGAGGGACTTGTGGAGGTGTATCTCCTTTCTCACTTTTTGATCATTTTTTTAAAATGTAATGCTGACTCCTATGACATGGGTTTAGGATGCCCGTGATACCATGATAGCAAACTTGCGGGCTCGCTTGGCGGACACGGAGGAAGAGTTGGGTGACACCCGTGAGACTTTACATGTCTCGGTGAGTATGTATGCAAATGCATATGCCTAATTATACCCCTAGGTTTCTGGTGTTTAGCCACTCATTGCCACTTCTTGCTATCATAGCGCGCTCGGCTCGACGCAACCCTGCCAGCAGTAGGGGCAGAGGGTGCTTCTTCCAGTCTATGGATTCCTTCGTCAGAACTAGATTCGCTCCACGAGCAGCTTGCCCGTGTAACACAGCGCGCTGCGGAGGCAGAGGGAATGCTTTCCGCGCAGGTGAAGGTTCCTCTTATCCGAGCTTCTATGTTTAAGTCTCATCACACCCCTGAAATGACGGATATGGCAGGCCAAAGAGATGCAAGAGATGTTTGCTCGTGCAGCACAAGGGGAGGCCAGGATAGCGGAGTTGGAGGAGGAATTGCAGCGTCGCTCAGATGACAATTTTTCTCGGGACGCCATGGAGCTGAGGATCACCCTCCAGCTGGAAAGGCATGATAGAGAGAGAGAACGTGCTGAGAGGGAAAAGGATAGGGAAAGAGAGAAGGCCAAAAGATCAGCCGAGAAAGAGGAGAGGAGGGCCCTGGAGGCCCAACTATTTGAATTGAGTACCAGTCTCGGTCTCGCCGAGCAGTGGCTGAAGGATGGCGAGGAACGCTATCGAAGGGCACGAGAGCGTTGCTTTCGTGTTAGTAGCTTCTTTGCTGCCCCCGCAGATCGACGTCGGGGAGTGGAGATATAAAGAGGACCACAAAACGGTAGAAGTACCACTTTTCATGGTTGGATAGCACCTTCTAGAGTTTCTTACCCAGAAATCGGCGAGACGAGTAATGTCGAGAAGGAGGGTGGAACCTAATGTAAGCTCTCTCGTGTTGTTTATTTTTTTTTGAATGGGAGTGGAATAAAATGTTTTGTGCTTGGTTCTCTGCTTCTTTTTGATCTCTCGAATCCCTGCACACATCTAAGCAAACAAGTCAGTATTTCTGCTCTGACTTGCCCCTTGCTCAATAAGCAGATGTGGTTTTGAACTATCCTTGATAACGAGTCAAGGGGCAAGCCTTTATTAACAAAGGCAATGATAAAAGACAATGATGAATGTGGCACACAAACACACAAATGCAAGCGAAAATTTAAAATGAGATGTTGCATACAAATGCAATCATGTGAAATGTGATTTTTTTATTTTTTTATGTTTTTATTCTCCTTTTTTTTATTTTATTGTTTGTTTATATATTTTTTTGGTCTTTTACATTTCCATTTTTTTTGCACATACATTTTCTCCTCTTTTTTGGGGTTTTTGGATTTGTTGTTATTTTTTGTTTGTTTTTGGTTTGTTTAATATTTTTTTTGCTAATGCATGATGACCACTCGATATAACATCTGACTTGCATGAGAATAGGGGTTTCTTACTAACCTCCCAGGCATCCTAAGTGCACATCTAGGTTGATTTGGACCTCTAGACTCCTCGAATGATAATCCCGCCGGCTAAGACTTATCCTGATGACAATACCGTCATGCCATGCTTAGGCTCCCAGTTACTTCCGACCACAGGGATTCACCCAAAAAGTGTTCAAGGTAAATGATTTGCCCGACCCGGGTCTATTTCCTCACAACTCTAGATGATATGTAATGGAACACCCTGGAATCCAAACGACCAACCGCGCGACGCTGACCCGGAATAAGACGCTGTCGCACCCGTAGGTGACGCGCTTGCATTGGTCTAAGCCCGAGGTTAGACTAAGAATAAATTAAGGTGGTAGATGTTGACACCCGTTTTATACCGATAAGTTGAGCCGTTTCTCTTACCTCCATTGATTGATGCCTTAAGTTGTCCATTATCTGTTGGGCCATTTTTTTTGTGGCACATCCTGGGCCCATTTTATGGGTAGCCTCCCTCCTTGGTAAAGGTCGTATCCATTCAGGGCTTATCGGACCTTGGCTTTGATTAATTGAACTATTTTATAAACATCAAGTACCCAAGATCATGAACGGTCCCACATTAGCCGTTCAAGACTGGGGCGGTTGATACTAGACCGTTCATACATTTCGGCTAATTTCTGAGGATTTTCTGAATATTCACCGACAGGATTTTGTGCGGTGTGATCAGGACCGTTCAAGGTCACGGACGGGCCTATTCCAACCGCCTATATCTCAGAGTCCTACGCGCGCCCGTTTTCTCAGATAATTATCCAAATATTTTGAATTATCACCGACAGGGTAAAACGGTCGTGTTTGTGCCGCCTTGCACTGAAACGGTCTCCATGCAACCGTTCATATAGTCAGGGTCCCACGGCGGACGTTTCGGCCAGTTCGAGAGATAATTGGGATTATTTGCTGATTATTTGAATTTCCACCGACGGGTATGGACGGTTAGTTCATAACCGCCCACTTTGTTGAGCGGTCTATCGTAAGACCGTTCATCCCGTCGGTTGCTGAATTTTAACAGATTTTAATCCTTTTTTCCATGGTTTTATCCTTAACTTATTTTGGTGATTTCTCCGCGGATAATCAACCATTTTAGCTGCCGTTTCGACTGGATGAGAGATAATTGTGTTATCTACGATTTATCTTCAATAATCTCGTCCCGAAAATGGCTCTAAACCTTAGTTTCGGGGTTGGCTTTCTAGGCTCTATAAATAGACCCTATTGGCCGGACGTCGAAAGGGGGGAGATTTTGATCGACGGCGAAGCCCTGCCGCATTCTTGAGCGACCCAGCACCAAGGAGGGAGGCTCTCTACGTCCGCATGAGCCTCCGGTCAAGGGAGTAGCCCAGTCTTCGTAGTTTTTCGTTTCATAGTTTTGTCGTGTTCTTTCATTGCATGCTTTGTTTCTCACCCGCGTACCCCCTCCTTCTCATAACATGCACACAACCATCCCGTTTTTTGTCACCCTAGGGGTTTAAAACCCCCCAGGTATTCCCCTTTTCATTTGTTCATGCTTAATTCTTCTCGTTTGAATATGTACCGCATCATTAAGGTCTAATTTGGGTGTCTTTTTTGTGTCTCTACGTTGTTTCGCAGGTCAGCATCTAATCAGCACGAGGCCCATCCCCTCTGGCCGACCGGAGAGGGTGGAGGTCGAGCCCTTCTCAACTTGCTGAGTGAAGGTATTGAGCGGTCATCCTCCAGCCGTTCAACTTTCCGCGCGGTGCATAAACAACCGTCCTTCACTGGAGTGCGGTCCCTCAAGCGCCGTCCATCTCACTGCAGCAGTTCCTCCCGCGTCCCTCGCAGCGTCCCAGGGCGGTCTATCGTAAGACCGCTCATCCCAGAGCGGTCCTACCCGAGCCGTTCATCCCCAGCGCTGCACCAAGGCGAGTGTCTCCCCATTTTCCAAGGTACGGCGTGCCTGTCGCGTACGGCATCTTGGTGGCGATCACGGTACTTTGCTTCATTCCCTATTTCCTCTTCTGTCTCTCATTTGTTCATGCACTTGGCGCACTTTTGACCCCTTTAGTGAAAGGAGAGAGAGAGGAGAGAAATATATATCTACAGTAGATAGGGGTCTTGACTGGCCAGAAACACGGAGACTCCTTTACGACAACGGCTTTTGCTTTTCAAAAAAAAAATGGACAACCATATGTTTGTATTGAAATGAGGTTACAAGCTTTGGCAAGCTTCACCCTTCGGGAACTCCATTGAGCCTTCATCTTCAGGGGAAGAAGGAAGAATATTGGGGGTAAACCTCCTGAGAGGACCGGCAAAACCGTTAACCCGACGAGCCAGTAGGGGTGCACTTAACTTCCCCTTTCGGGCAACTTCAGACCAAATCTCGAGCATTTGCATCTCATGACCCCTTTTGTATAGAATTTGACTTTCAGTCAAAGGGGTTTCATTTGTGGGATCAAGCACGGTTACGACCAGGCTTTTCACTTGACTTTGATTTTGTTCTTCTTTTCTGATTTTTTTTGTTGACAGATTTTTACGAGGGACATAGTATTTTGACATTATGGAATCCCTCTTGGATGCCTGCGGGGACACTGGCCTCTTCTCATGCTCTGACCCATGCTCGAGGAATTGGGCCCTACTCTCACCCTAGGGGTTGTGTTCATGTTTCCCATGCTCAGCATTTTAAGGGCGCCGGCTGTCTCATTCGGTCGAAGAGAGAGAGAATAAAGATTTAAGCCTTCTGGAGACCTTCTGGGTGAGGCCTCACCATGAGCGATGCTACCGATCTTCTATAGAACACATGTATACATGCATGTTGCCTTCTTTTGAGGGGGGGGTAAGTCGAACTAGCCGGATAGGGATCTCCACGGTTCTGGCAAACCAAGACCCAGAACCTACCAAGTCTTAATAAGCCCTATCCCAACATGGAGGTTGAATGCAATGACTTAACTACATGGTAATCTCCAGGCATTGGCATTTTGAATTTTTTATTATTATTATTATTATTTCTTCTTTTCATTTTTTCTATTTTTTTTCTTTTGTTGTTGTATATATACATATTTTTGTTCTTTTCATTGTTTTCTTTTTTTTTTTTTTTGTCGTTTCATCATTTTTTGACACTATGTACACCTATCTAAGGGTAGTACTTCTTAATATAAAGCCCATTCCAAGGGTGGGATAACTCGATCCCCTCAGCATTTACTAGTCTGTAGGCATTGCCAGGATGCACAGCCTAAACCACGTATGGTCCTTCCCAATTGGGTTGGAGTTTAGAACGTGGCCCACCAGGTTTTACAAAAATTCTTTTAACTACTATTTCACCGACTTGAAATTTCCTTTCAATGACCTTCTTTTGATAAAAACGTGTGAGTTTGTTCTGATATACACGTGCATGCTCGGCAGCGGCTAGCCGTTTCTCATCTAAGAGCTCCAATTAGGCAAGGAGCGAATCACGACGTTCGTCGAGGGGAAGCTCCTTGTCCAACTGTACCGTGAGAGAAGGAACCAAGATTTCATACGGAACTACCGCCTCCATCCCATAAGTAAGGGCGAACGGAGTTTACCCAGTGGGAGTACGGATTGAAGTGCGATAGGCCCATAAAGCCTCAATCAACTTTTCTGGCCAATCCGAGAACTTGTTTGACTCACATGTCTTTTTTATGATTTTAATCAATATTTTATTAGTGGCCTCTGCTTAGCCATTACCTTGTGGGTAATAAGGTGATGAATGATGCAATGTAATTTTATACCTTTTGCAGAGGTCCTGAAGGTCCTGAGAAATGAATTACGGCCCATTGTCGGTGATGATTGTGCTTGGAATGCCGAACATGGCGATGATGTTCTTCGTGATGAATTTGTAAACTGTTGATGCTTTAACCTCCACGTAAGCTTTGGCTTCGACCCATTTGGTGAAGTACTCTGTTACAGTAAGGATGAATGATTTTTGCTTAGTGAGGGAGTTATGATTACCAAGAGGACCAATGACATCGAAAGCCCACATGGAGAAAGGCCATGGGGAGGATACTTGATGAAGAGAGGAAGATGGAGAATGTATCTTATCGGCGTGGAGTTGACACTTGACACACCGATGGACATAGACAACACAATCTTCCTCCATGGTAGGTCAGTAAAAGTCCTGACGAATGATCTTCTTAACAAGCATTTGACTGTTTACATGGCCACCACACACGCTTGAGTGTGCTTCCTCTACACACTTCCAGACCTCATTGTCATCAAAACACCTTAGAAGAACACCTTGTGGCGATCACGGTGGGACGCCTAGTGCCCATCGTGCTTTTGAGTTGCTGACCCTTCTTAGTCGTTGTCAAGGTTTTCTTCTTGGAGTGATTTACAGGTAGGATGCGGTTTCTGTCCTCTGGCGCACACGCGGTTCGTCCAGATCCGTCTAACCATCAGCGCGGTTGATTCTACACCGTTCATATACTCTGCCTTCAGGTTGATCTACACCGGCCTTTCCTGTTGCAGACGGCTCCCTGGACGCCGTCCATCTATTTGAGCGGCTTTCACACAGCCGTCCCGCGCCCAGGCACAGGTACGCTGTACTTTCTGGTGGCAGATACACGGCTGTGAGGCGGCGGTTCAAGCACGCGTGCGGTTGACCATCGGCCATCTGTCTGGTATGTCCCTTGCTTTCTGCCCATGCATTACGGCTGGAAATTGACCGTCTGAGTACTTAGAGCGGTCAGAGGAGGACCGCACATCTCCTGTCACAGTGCATTTCTGTCTTCTTGCTTAGTGTTTCAGCTGATATATATATTGCTCCTGGTGTTGTTCGTTGGCTCCCCCTGCCATCTTGTTATTATTATTGCATGACCATGCTTTTATTATTCATGTGTATACTTGCTCGTTGATTGATAGCTGCTAGGCTAGTTTGTGCATGCACTCCGGTGCGCATAGGAGCATCGATATTTCCCATATTAGTTGCATTCCTACCGAGGTAGGGTTTCCTCTCGTCTCCATATTCCTTGGAGCCGACTAGGGACCTTGCTGAGGACCTCCGTAAGCCCCCGTGAGCCGTAGATTCCCACACGGACGCCGGGCAGGTTGTACCGTATCCACCCCGTCTAGGGTTGCATCCGCGAGTGAGAAGTCCCAATAGGGTCACACGGTTCCTCGTTCTCATCCCCAATCAGGCACCTAGTGGTCGAGAGAATTGACATTTTCATTAATCCACTAAGGTTCAAACCCGAAGATATAAGGAACTGACGAGCATCATTTTAAGAACTTGATTGCATTACTGAGTGATTCTACCCTCATCTCGCTCCATTGTATGCTTACTATTTGCTTGGTGGATTTGATTGATTTAGTGTTGCTTGTTCTAGTATCAAGTGTCTTGGTGTATGTGGGACTGCCTTCTGCCCCCACGATCACTGCCTAGGGTTGATCCTTATTTCCATTCCTACTCCAACCCCTTGTTCGATTCCGCTTCTTCTCCCATGTCGTCATACGACTTCTCTGCAGCCCATGAGGACTCCCTCCCTCGTGGTCTCCTTGAGGACCCACCTAGGGTCACCCACTTGCAAGGGGGAGAGGGGACGGCCCCTTCGCTCCCGACCTCTCTTGGCGAGGGTCCCCGACCCTCTTTTTCAAACCTGTCCAACCAGAATTCAGCCAGTACGATCCTCGACATGATGGCCCAGTTGAACCCCACCCAACTCCATCTCATCAGGCAAGCTTTGCAAGGGGGCGATGCCCCGACCTCAGCTCTGGCTCATGCCACGGCCAATGTCGCCACTTCAGCTCCTGTGGTCGGGACCACTTCCGTGGCTCCCATTGACCTTACTCCAGTCCGCCCTCAGAACTTTCGCTATCCCAATATGGAAATGGGCCAGGCGTCCACATCGGTCCATCAGCAACTGGATAAAGGGAAATCCCCGATCCCCTCTGTCCCTTATCTTGAGCCGTACCCTACAATTTCTCCATCGCCTCAGGCCCTCATGGCCCCGGCAGACTTCGCTAGGTCACAGTCGGGGGCGGCTCAGGTCGCTCATACAGATACGGGCCCTTCCTCGGCCCATTACCCCTCTTATGGGCCGCCTCCTTCGTCAGTTTATCCTTTGGTCGCCTATCCGGGTGCTACTCCTCTTGCTCCCCCACCTCCTTCCCGGGAACGAGAAATTCTTGACAAGTGGGCTGCTATGCAGCAACAAATTGATCTCCTCCACAAGCGGGTCAGTCCGCAATCTCTTGCCGACGTCCCTATCCCTAACTTCAGGGACCTACGTTTTCCTTCCCAGTCGGAGCTCCCCGTGTACCGCAAATATGATGGGAATGGCAACCCGTTCATCCATGTCCGGGAGTTCTTGTACGAGTCTGCGCAGTTCCAACAGGATGATCGCTTGATGGCTTATTTGTTCCGTCGGTCCCTGGAGGGGGTCGCGTTGGAATGGTTTTACACCTTGCCTCTGGAGGAGGCTGAGAATTTCAAGACCGTCAAGGAGAGGTTTATACAGAGATTTCAGGATCGGGTCAGACCCGAATACTCTTTCACTGACCTGGTGGCGGAGAAGATGAAGCCGGAGGAAGACTTCGCAACTTATGCAGATCGCTGGAGACAGATAGCCTCACGGGTACCCGGGCAGATTCCAGAAGAGGAAAAAGTAAAGTTGTTAATTTCCAATGCTACGCCAACTTTCAGAAACATTCTGGCGATGAATGACATTTCGAACATGCACCAACTATACAGCAGAGCTAGGTTTATTCAAACCCAATTTAAAGACTCCCCCATCCATTCTTTGTTCGAGGCCCAGAAGCCCAAAGCCACTAAGAAAACCCAGGGCCCGGTCACTGAGGGGGTACAAATTAACGAGCAAGTCCAGGCCGTTCAGTTCCCCCAACACGCCGCTCCACCCCGCTTCCCACCACCTCAGCGTAACCCCCAGTTCGCCGCTCCGCCCGCTCCCCAGTCTGCCTTCCAGGTCCCGCAATACCCTCAACAGGCACCTCCGCCACCCCAACAGCCTCAGCGGCCCCTGCAGTATAATAATGTTCCTCCACCCCCCACCTATGGCTCTGCTCGACCAGCTCCAAAGAGGGCTCATTACCCCCCTCTTCCGGAGACCTTGCCAGATATTTTCTCTGCTCTAATGTATACTGGCGACCTTCAGTTGCCGCCTGAGCGCCCGAACTGGAATCCGGCTGCCGACCAATCCCGATATTGTATATTCCATCGGCAACCGGGGCACACGATAGAGCGATGTTACCAATTCAGAGACCTGGTGTATGATCTGCATGAGGGCCAGAGAATTGATTGGGCCCAGATGCGCCAGCTAATTGAGGATATCAAGCAGAGGCAGAGACAGGCCAGGCCGTAACAGGCGGCGCCCCAGCAGCAGCAGCAGCAGCAGCAACAAACCCCAACAGCAGCCACAGCCTCCACCGCAGCAGCAAGACCTTGGGATCCATCAGAATCCCATGCCAATGCATCAGCCCGCTCCTCCGCAACAACAACAACTGCCGGCACCGGCCCCGGCACAAGTGAATGTGGTCCAGCGCCCAGCCCCCAACGATGGGTAGACGTTTGATGATGAAACCCCCGCCCATCTCTTGGCCTTACACCACCACTACTCTCCCACACCTGCCATCCCCTCCATCCTTAGACCCGCCGCTACACCGCCCGTCACTTCCCCCGCGTCACCTCTTAGGCCCTCTACATTCCCCCCTACTCCATCCGTCCTCTCACCGCCACCCGCCATGCCTCCCATCATCTCCCCTAAGCTTAACCCTTCACCCATTTCCCCTCCACCAGGGCCCATTAAGCCCACTCCCGTCATCCTCACCCCCACCTCCACACCGTTCGCCTACCCCACCAGGCCAAGCGGGGGTCCAGTCCAGGCCGTACAAGCATCGCAATGCGCCCTTCGGAGCGGGCGTCCCTTCCAGAGAATGTTTCCCTCCCCAGGTGCATCTGCACCAAACCCTGCAGTTTCCTCCCCTACAGTTGAACCAGAGGAGATAGATCCGGTGCCGGGCACGAGATATGACTTATTACAGCATTTAGACCGGCTGCCGGCTAAAATCTCAGTGTTAGAGCTGATCAAGAGGTCGCCGCTCCACCAAGACGCCCTGAAAATCTTCCTACAGAAAGTTATGGTGAGCGAGGATGTGGCGGTAGATAGCCTGCCCGCAGTCTTGGCCACGATCACAAAGGGGCCCTCTATTGCATTTGCTGAATCAGAATTAGCTCCTCCTGAGGCACGGCAGATGCCGTTATGTATTACCATCTCTTTAAACAAAACGACTGTGGAATCCGCCCTTGTGGATACAGGGGCGTCGATAAATGTCTGCCCATTGAGTACCCTTCGTGCTTGTAATATATCAGAGGACATGCTCAAGCCGACACCAACCACGATAGCCGCATATGATAACTCCAGACGTGCTTGTCACGGGGTAGTAACTGTGCAGGCCGAGCTAGGGCCCTTGGTGATGGATGTAGAATTTTATGTGTTGGACATAGACCCAATGTTCAAAGCCATTCTGGGTCGTCCATGGTTGAATAGTTTGAACGCCGTCCCCTCGACCGCCCACCAGTGTCTGAAGTTCCCATTCCAGGGGCGAGTGGTCAAGGTGAAAAGTGTTTCCACAGTTCAAAACGTTGACGCCATAGCAGCCAAGATTCTGCCCACACTGTGGCCAAGTAACAGACATGTTCTATCTGTCATGGACTTGAACTATTCGTGGGCGTATGCGTCGCGCAAGCCCACCGCTGCACCAATCAATGTGAAGGTTAAGCCCAAGATGAGAGACTCCAAAGGGTGGCACATAATTCTAAAATTGGGCTATCAGCCAGGCCGAGGACTCAGCGCACAGCTGCAGGGCCGAACCAACCCCGTTCCTAGGGGAAGGAAGATGGGTCGCCGGGGCCTCGGCTACCATGAATCCTCCATGTCAGTGCTTGGGGACTCTGGGCCGTTGACCTGGGACTACCGGCAACATTTTGTGAAGGGTCCATTGCAGCCTGGCACCTTGAAGACCTCGCCATCCAGCCTTGAAGAAAAGATAGACGAAGCTTGTGCTGTTGCCGATCCTCCACCACCACCGTAAGGGCTAGCCGGTGACTTGGAAGACTTTGCTAACTACTTTACAAAGATGTTTTATGAAGAAGAGGGTGACCCAAAGAAGAAGGAGACGCAGCTGGTAAGGCGCCCCCCGATGCCATTGGCCCGCCAGGGGCCCCGGAAGACGGGGAGCTCCATCACTACTTATTCTATGTCCCCATCCCGTCTCGCTTCCTGGTTTCAACAGCGGGATTCTGTTCCCCGTTCCCCTCCACTCCTGGTCGACCCGTACTTTGCGGAGAGACCCGAAATTCTATTCGTTCCATGTGCTTGCGGGCGCTGCCCGCCCATTGATCTATCAACCTTATTCACTCCTCCTCCTCCTGGAGCTCAGCTCCATGAAATGTGGTTTAAGTCTTCGGACCCTTTCTTTGACTGCATCTTCCCAGAATTGTTTCCCATGCAACTTCCTCCTCCCCCGCCTTCTCCCTCCTGTTGTGTGATCACCTCCGGCCTCCAAAAAAAAAAAAAACGCCAACTTCAAAACGGAGGTCTCCATGGAAGATTACGCTATGTTCTACCCAGATTCCCAGGGACACGAGACCCCTGTTTCTTTTTCGGTAGATTTCTTCTCCCCTAGATTAGATGTACAGTGTACAGAGTCCTCTAGGATGGTCGAGTCAGTCAGGGTAGAATCTAGTTCGAGTTTTGTCAGCCCGTCCACGTCTGCGGCACCTGCCGTGACGCGCCCTCCTAAAACCATCCCCAATAGGTTTCTACAAGATTTGGCTGGGAGATGTCATGCTCTGTTGAAATGCCCGGAATTTGTGGAGACCGCAATTATCCTGGAAGATGAGGAGGGAGTTGATGAAGTATGGAGCAAGGATGGACTAGGAGTATATGAAATTGTGAATGAGAAAGACCCAGCTGATGGTGAGGAAGATGAAATGGATGACACTGCTGACCTATATGCCCAAGGCTTGAAGAAGTTTGACGAGCCTTCCGTAGCAGTGGATGAATCCACTAAAGAGATTAACCTCGGAATAGTAGAGGACCCCAGGCCCATACTTATTTCCGTCAATCTCCCTCCTCCAGTCGAAGAGGAGCTTGTCAAAGTCTTGAGGGAGTACAGCGATTCTTTCGCCTGGTCCTACGAAGACATGCCGGGTCTTGACCCCGCCTTGGTTGAACACAGGCTGATTCTCAAACCAGGGGCAACGCCCGTTAAACAGAAGGCAAGGAGATTTCACCCGCAAATGGCCTTAAGGATTAAGGAAGAAGTCGATATATTACATAAGGCCCGGTTCATTAGAGTGGTGCTGTATCCACAATGGGTGGCTAACATAGTCCCGGTGATGAAGAAGGATGGTAAAATTCGAATCTGTATTGACTTCAGGGACTTAAACAAGGCATGTCCGAAAGATGATTTTCCACTTCCTCACATCGACGTCTTGGTCGATAATACAGCTGGATACGAAGCCCTCTCCTTCATGGACGACTACTCGGGGTATAACCAAATCCTTTTGGCTCCGGAGGATCAAGAAAAGACCTCGTTCACCACACCATGGGGCACATACTGCTACGTCGTCATGTCATTTGGGTTGAAAAATGCAGGTGCCACCTACCAAAGAGCGATGATGGCTATCTTCCACGATATGATGCACGTTTATTTAGAAGCTTATGTGGATGATATTTTGGTCAAATCGAGGTCACAAGAAGAGCACCCCGCCATTCTAGCCAAGGTACTGCAAAGGGCTAGGGAATACAAGTTAAAGATGAATCCAAAGAAATGTGTGTTCGGAGTTGCATCAGGAAATTGCTTGGGTTTATAGTTAGTAAACGGGGGATTCAGATCGATCCAAACAAGGCAAAGGCCGTCATGGAAATGCCACCGCCGAAGAACGTCACTGAGCTTCGAGGTTTGATCGGGCATTTGCAATTTATCAGGAGATTCATATCTCAGCATTCGCAAAGATGCCGCCCGTTTTATGACCTGTTAAAGGCCGGCGCGAAATTCGAATGGAATGAACAATGTCAAAAGGCCTATGAGGAACTCAAGGTGTACCTCTCTAATCCCCCGGTTCTACAACCACCCGTCCCCGGGAAACCCCTGATCCTGTACATTTCTGTAATTGAGGACTCCCTAGGAGCTGTTTTGGCACAGGTTGATGATGAAGGAAGAGAAAGGGCGGCATACTATCTCTTAAGGTTATTTAATCCTGCTGAATCCAAGTACACTGCTATGGAGAAGACCTGTGCAGCACTAGTGTGGGTAGCGCAGAAGCTTAAACACTACTTTCTCGCCCACGAGGTCAGGCTCATCTCTAGAATGGACCCCATTCGTTATCTGTTGGAAAAGCCGGTCCTTTCTAATCGGCTAGCTCGCTGGCAAAGTTTTCTCTCCCAGTTCGACATCACCTTCATCGTGCAGAAAGCAATCAAGGGATATGCTATTGCCGAGCACCTAGTTCATTCTCCTATCCCTCGCACTGATTCCATTCAGGATGAATTCCCCGATGAACACCTGGCGGTGATCACTCATCTTCCTTTCTGGTCCCTCCACTTTGATGGTGCCCTCAATTCCCAGGGCAGCGGAGTCGGGGCCGTTCTCCTTACTCCAGAAGGGTTGACCATCCCCGTGGCATATCAACTCTCATTTCCCGCCACCAACAATATAGCCGAGTATGAGGCTCTCCTTGCTGGTCTGAAGCACGCCTACATCTTGGGCGCGCGATACCTAAACATTATAGGAGACTCCCAGCTGGTGCTGCGTCAAGTTTTGTCAACCTATCGCACCCGTGATCCTAAGCTCAAACCCTACCAGGATCTGGTCACGCTCTTGGCCAGGCAATTCAGGAAACTCGTCTATATTCACACTCCCCGCTCTCAGAATATCTTGGCCGACGCCCTGGCGTCTCTCGCCTCTTCTCTATCACTCCCCCTAAGTCACGCCACCGAGACCATTGTGGTCCAAAGGCTAGACGTTCCTTCCCCGCAGGATCCCTGGTTCGACAATCTTAGGATGTCCGTAGAGAAGAAAGTAGAAAGGGAGGAAATAAAAGAGGTTTCATTAACTGAGCTCGAGGAGATCATTGAAGAGGAAGAATTGCCGTGGTTTTATGAGATCGAGCAGTACTGCAAGGATGGTACATTTCCGGAAACAGCCAACGCTGAGCAACGAAAAGCCATTAGAAGAGTCGCCGCCAGGTACACGATCATCGCCGGGGAATTGTATAGGCAGGCCCTGAATGGAGTTCTAATGAGGTGCCTAGATGACGAAGAAGCTTGGAAGGTTGTGGAAGCAGCCCACTCCAGCGAGTGTGGAGGGCATGTGAACGGACAGGCCTTGGCAAAGAAGATTCTTAGGCAGGGCTATTACTGGCCAACACTAGAAGAAGATTGCTCTACCTATGTCCGTAGGTGCCTTCAGTGCCAAATCCATGTCGACAAAATCCACGCTCCGGCCTCTTCTCTTCATCCTATTGCGGCCCCCTGGCCGTTTTCTATGTGGGCCTTCGACATCATCGGGCCCCTCGGTGATCCGAACTCTGCGATTAAACAGAAATCCTTCATTCTGACGGCTACAGAATACTTCACCAAGTGGGCCGAAGCTGAGGCTTATGCAGAAATCAAGGCCACCACAGTATGCCGCTTCATCATGAAGAACATTATCTCACGATTCGGAGTACCAAGCAGCATCGTCACCGACAACGGGCCTCAATTCATCTCACAAGAACTCCAGGACCTCTGTAAGAAATTCAATATAGTTTTGCATCATTCATCACCATACTACCCCCAAGGTAATGGCCAGGCTGAGGCCACGAATAAGACCCTTCTCAAAATTATCAAGAAAACATGCGAATCACATAAAGTTGCTGATTGGGCCGACAAATTGATAGAAGCTCTATGGGCCTACCGCACCTCCGTCCGCACTCCCACAGGGCAGACTCCCTTTGCCCTCACTTACGGAATGGAAGCGGTGCTCCCGTATGAAATTCTAATCCCTTCCCTAAGGGTGCAGCTGGATAAGGAACTTAATCTCGACGAACATCGAGAGGCGTTGCTAGTCCAACTGGAACTTTTAGACGAGAAGAGGTTAAATGCGGCCAATCATGTTTCAGTATATCAAAAGCGGGTCTCGCGATATTTTCAAAAGAAGGTCATCGAAAGAAAATTTCAAGTGGGTAATATGGTTCTGAAATGCAAATTCATCAGGTCTGCAGGTCCCAGGTCTAAGTTGCAACCCAACTGGGAAGGGCCCTTCGTAATCAAAGAAGCTTATCCTGGCAATGCGTATCGTCTAATTAACTCGGAGGGGGAGGAATTGTCGAACCCGTGGAATGGGCTGTATTTAAAGCGTTTTCATCCATAAAAATAAAACCAGTGAACGGCTCGATGGCAGGACATACCCCACCAAATTGCGAAAGGAGGACCCAGGTCCAGCATCTCACACACTACACGACCCCGCGAGACGGTATTCTCATGCTACCCGACACCGTTTCTCCTTTGGCCATGCTCGGGGATGGTGGAAATCCTTGTATTTCCTCTCTCTCGGTTGAAGATAAGGGGCAAGTGGTGAATAAGGGGGCGAGGACTGACCCAGGCTCCCCGTTAAGAAGGGTCTCAAATAGGGGCGATCCGTCAAGACCTCACTCCGCAAAAGAAGAAAAAAGAAAGAAGAGAAAGAAAAGGAAAGCAAACAAAAAAAAGAAGAAAAAAAGAAAGAACAGGGGCGAAAGCCGAAAGCACAAAGCTCGAAGCTCTCTGAATCCCCGAAGGATGCGGCTAGGCATGGCAAGAGTGGCAGTACAGTTTCCCCGCGGAACGTTATGAGCCCGGTCGCATGCGTGCCTAGAGCGGGTGAAGGTTCGATGACGGATACAAAGCCCCGGCGCAACAGACCAGATTCCTTGAGAAAAGGGGGGTCCCGGGAAAGAACTCAAGCCCTAAAAACCTCTACACCTATCGTCGGCTTCCCTACTCAATCTTTTTTACTTTCCCAAGGAATGAATTCCACCCCGGATATGGCCTCAGCAGAAGCACCGTCGAGCAAAGTCGACGCCGATCACGGGCGGTCCCCCTTCCTGCACACGCTGAACCTTGGAATTCCGTAGCAAGACGAGAAGGTCCCTGCTATTGAGACCCGAGCTGGTTTCAAAATCCAAAAAAATCAAATACTTCAAAACCCAAACAAAATCAAATATTTCAAAATCCAAAAAAATCAAATACTTCAAAACCCAAACAAAATCAAATATTTCAAAACCCAAACAAAATCAAATATTTCAAAATCCAAAAAAAAATCAAATATTTCAAAACACAAAAAAAAATCATCATCAAATACTTCAAAACCCAAAAAAAATCAAATATTTCAAAATCCAAAAAAATCAAATATTTCAAAACCCAAAAAAAATCAAATATTTCAAACCCGAAAAAAATCAAATATTTCAAAATCCAACAAAAATTGCGTTTACATGTTTTCTTCTTGCATTCATCTGCATTTTCTCGCACTTTGATATTTGCCTATTTAATAAGGCTCACCCCCTTGACCAAAAGTCAAGAAAGGGTCGTCTCCTAACTTGCTGTAGGCAAGGGGCTGAGCCTAAAACAGATTTAATCTATTTCATGTTTGCATGTGTGCAGTGGCAGGTCGGAAGGACAGTTGACTCGGGACTGCAGGAATATTCAATCCTCGCATTAGCCTATGCAATCACATCACATCATAATCATATTGCAAAGCTCAAACTCAATCTCAAATCTTATTCATGTCATATATCAAGCTGTCCGAATGTAAGAATCCTATCCCACATCATCATAAAAACAGAAGAGAATCACTCAGTCCGCCGCTGAGCATCCCCGCGAGGACGTATCTCTCTCAACTCCCTAAGATAAGCATGTCTAGTCTCTGGAACCTCCTCAACCTCTGCTGGTAGGGTACGCACCCTGCTCACCTCCCACATGATCAACGCACTCATGACCGCCTACTCGTCCTCCTCTGTCTCGATCCTCCGTGCCTGTAGCATAGGTAGCACCGTCCGGGGGAGCCCGATCTGCAGGTAGCATCTGGGTGGGCTGTACATCGCTAAAGTGGTGTCGCTCACGAGCCTCAAGTCCAAGCTAGCTCTCCTCGATAGCCTGATGATGGTATCATGGAGGAAGTCCGGGCGCATCACGAACCTATCCAGGGGCAGCCTGTGGATGTACGGGCGCCACTCGTCCCTGGTCTTCAGATCAGCCATCCTGCACTCAACCTGTGGAGAAAATCTGAAGGCGCCCCCTATGAAGTAAAGGGAATGGCTCCCAAAGATCCTGCTAACTGAAGTAATATCCTCCCTCAGGGTAAACTTCATCCTAACTCCCATCCAACACTCCAATAGGATCATCGAACCAAAGAGAGGACCTCCTAAGGCTGCCGAAGTAAGACCCTCATACAAATAAGCTAAGATAGCCTGAGAGATGGAAAGTCCCTGCCAAAGGCCGCTGATGGTGCTGAGTAAAGGAATCTCTAGGACATGGTCGGCTGAAGGGAAAAGGATGGCCCCGCATAGGCAGATGGACGCAGCTTTGGCTATGGCTTCAACCCAGCCGCACTTATTCCGGCAATGCTCTACTACCCACTGGCTCAGAGGAAGGAGGTGGATGTGGCGAGGGCCTACGAAGGTGCGAACATCCCCGCTGTCAGGTAGGAACCCTCCTAGGATGAGTTTTGGGTCTATAGGGGCAACGGTATGACATATCAAGTCTTCCTCCCCCAACTTGGACCTAGGGAGCCCGAAGTATGTCTCTACCTCCTCTAACAGGATGGTGGCCTCAAAAGATGGGAAGAAGAAAGTGTGAGTCTGAGGGTGCCAGATCTCCATCAGAGCAGAAATACTATGCCAATCTAAGGAAAGTTTAGGGTAATTCTGACCTAGAACTAAGAGGGAGTGCAAGTGCCAGGATTTGAGAAGGTGAGTCACCCCGAGGGGCAATGCACGGACCATGGGAGCCACCCACTTTAAATTAGAAAAGCGCCTCGGGCCGGGAAGAAGCTGAAAAGAAGGAGGAAGCAAGGGGTGTAAAGAGATATAAGAGGAAATCGAGAGATGGAAATTTGAACATATTCTAAGCAAACTTACCTCTCTCATAGGGGTGGCGCTGAGATGCCGAGGAATCAAGCTTAGCAGTCGGATCGCCTCCCGCTCCTTTCTAGCTGGTCTTGGCCCTTCAAAGGGCACTCCCTCCGCGGAACTTCCATCAAAAGCCCTCTTCATGATGAGGTGACGAGAATCAAAGGTTTTAGGCTTTGGGAGAAGGAAGATGAATGAGTTGAGGGTTCAGGCCTACCTGCTACTTATAGGGTTCATTAGAGAGCGTAAGCCTCTTAGGATTAGGCCCAGATAAGTCTAGGACGAGTTTGGATAGGGTTGTGATAAGTTCAAAGCACCTTGCCCTCGGGCTGGGGACTCTCCAGGGAGTCCCCTCTCAAGCAAATCGGACGTGGGATTGGACGGTCTTGCGATAGACCGTCCATCCATTATACGGCCCATCATAAACCGTTCTTCTCTCTAAAGGAAGCTTGGGCCCAGTGACTTGTACGGCCCGAATTCCGCCGTTCCACCACTCATACGGTTTATATGGAACCGTTCCAACGAATTCACGCGGCCCTTAGAGAACCGCTCTTACATACGAACGGCTAGCGGAGAACCGTCCATATTCTCTGCTCCCCAATTAACCTGCTGCACTCATGCCTCCATCATTTAGCGCTCTCATCTCACTCAAGTCGGCGTGTGCGCTCTCATCTCACTCAAGTCGGCGTGTGCGCTCTCATCTCACTCAAGTCGGCGTGTGCGTCACTCATCTCACTCAGGTCGGCGTGTGCGTCGCTCATCTCTCTCAGGCTAAGCGAGCTCCTCAAACTCATTTGCCCACTCATACATGTATTCATCCACAAAGCAAATGAAAAACAAGGATAGGCATCACTAATCATAATATATCATATACAAAGGGCGGGCCCGGTACAACAAGTCAAGCAGCCCCCTCTCCCTGGCTCCCGTCACTGTCCCCCTCACCCTCATGCCTCTTTGGAGGAGGCATCGCTGAGGTCGCCTCATCACGCCGTCGCCGGCGCCGCTCCTCCTCCTCATTCCTCCGATGGCCGGAGGAACCAGTGAAGTAACTCCTCACAGAGCCGTGAGTGCCGTGACTGCCACTCGGAGTCCCGCTGCGCGATCGCCGGCTCATCTCTCTAAAAACCCGCAACTCTCCGTTCAGCCCGGACATCTCAATCAGAGCACGATCCTGCTCCGCTCGAACTCGCACCAACTCCGCCGCATCCGCCCGGAGCCGCTCTAGCTCATGCCGAAGGAGTGCCATCTCCACTGTGCCCGCTGGCTGGCTCAGCGCAACCTCCTCCCGCACACGGACTGCCTCCTCCCTAGCCGCTGCTCGGCTCTGCTCCAACTCCGCCCGCAGGCGGGATAGCTCGGATGTCTGCATTCACACACCATTGTCAGTTGGTCACATTTTCATACATTTCATAAGCATAAATAAACAGGAGGAAGTGTAGAAATTTGTGTACCCTCTCCACAAGTGCCACCTCGGCCGCTTTGGCCCGCTCTACCATCCGAGTAAAGTCCGCCTCTCGATCGGCTCGATCTGCTGGGGTCTGAACGGAGGAAGAAGAAGGAGCGTCTGGTCCCGCCCTCTGAACACCCGTGGCGCGCTGCATCCAAATACTCCAGGTCAGTCATAGGCATAATCATAATCATATAGGAGTGCATAATTTAAAGAGTCTAGGGTCTAGAAAACTCACCAGTAGGGCCAGGGCCTGCCGAGCCTCGTCTCTCTCTCGTATGGTGGAGTGCAGGAGTCCCTGCAACTCTGCCACCCGTCCTGCAGGGTCGACCTACATTTTAAAAGTCCTTTGTTAGTGCATCATTCATAAGCATGATAGGCAAAGATTGAGTTTAGAAGTCGTACCGGTCGATGGGCGCCTCGAAACACCTGGTCCCGGTAGTGCCGTGCGTACGCGGTGTAGTACGCGCTATCGCTCTCTGCCCGGGCGGTCACCGCTCGCCCTCGTGCAGCCCAATCAGCAATCTGCTCGGCGTTCCTCGCTGTCCAATCGTACGCCTCGCGGAGTCCCCGGGTGGCCCTCGTCACCCGTTCCCCCGCCTTCTCAGGCACAGGGAACTCTACAGCCGGCTGGTGGACCCCGACGGTCCTCATAACCAACCTAAAGTGTAGTGGCTCCACCACATTCATGCAGTGAAGCCACACGTCCCGGCCAGAGAAGGCCAAGGCCTCAGTCACCCACGGCTGACCCTCCGGGATCTCCTCCGTGTAAGGGGTCCACCGTACCTGCAAAGAATAGGAAACTGCATCAGTATCGTCAGAATAGCATGTATTTAAAGAGTCTGAGTCTAGAAGCGTACCGAGGTGTACGGTAGAGAGTCCAGGTCGTCCTGCAGCTCCCGAACCTGCCTCCTCAAGGCCATCATCTCCCGAGGTGCTGTCCACCTCCGCGCTATCGGCAGGAGCCCAGGGCGGGTCTCCTCGCCTCTCCCCAACCCACGTAGGCGCACGTAGGCCCACACCTGTATCACAAGGTCGTGTCAGCATTCAGTCAGCATATAGAGTTGCATAATGAAGACTAGGGAAGAGAGTCGCACCTGGAGTAAGGGGGAGAAGCCCCCAAGCATCGTCCGACGCGCCGTCGAACTAAGGGTGTCAAAGAGGAAGGCGAGGACCGCCGCTCCCCAAGCATAGTCACCTACATGCTCGAGCTCCTGGAGGAAGGGGAGGAAGCGACAGCTCATCACGTCCGCCCGAGTGGAGAAGAGAAGCCGCCCGAACATCAGCATCAGAAACCGTCGTAGTACTCTGTCCGCCTCTGGTCCCGATGCCGCTGCAACCCTCGGCCTCGCCAACCCGACAAGCCGCTCCAAGTGCTCCTCTGGTCGCTCACCCACTGCAACACCAGCTCGTCAAAGACCCAGGCTGTCCTGGAGAGCAGCCCGGGGAAGGAGGGTCGACTGCCTCTCGGGGCGCCGCAGCTGTAGGCCGAGCAGCTCCCGAGCCATCCCCGGTAGTCAGGAAAAGTAGTCCCGCTGACCGGCGACCCATGCACACGTAGGCCAGTGAGCCTGGCCACGTCCTCCAACGTGGGAACCATGTGCCCCCACGGGAACAAGAACGTCCGACTCACTGGGTCCCAGCGGTCATGCAGAGCATAGAGCAGAGCTGCGTCAAAGCGACACACCTCGATACTCAGGAAGGGGGCGAACCCCATGGCAGTCAATCGCTCCCTCTGGAAGTCCGGCAGTGCGAAGTACACTGCCCGAACCTGTAGCCAGGAGGTGCGGGTCCTACGTTTCCCCTGCATTCATCCATTTTATTTTGCATTGGTCGTTTAGTTTCACATTTGGTTTCACATAAATAAAATGCTAAAAGCCCAATTATTGATTCGAAGAACGGTTACTCCCAAACCGCTCCATAGATGAGCGGCTTCACTCAAACCGTTTTGTTGCTCAGGTCCCCCAGTTTGAACGGGCTATCCCTAGCCGTTTTTATCATGGACGGATCACCCTGAACCATCCGGTTGCCCATCTTCCTAAGGAATAACGGCCCACCTTTGGCCGTATTGTTTTGATGACGGTCCTCTAGGGACCGTATTGTTTTGCTTGGTTGCATGTTTGAACGGACCTACACGGCCTGTCTGTATTCTGAACGGTGATACCCTCACCGTATTGGGTTTTTAAGGAATCGTTGGCTATGTGAGTGTAAACGGCACTCCCAGCGCCGTGTTTGTTGGGGGCGGTCCTTTGGGGACCGCATTGTTTTGGCAGTACGGTTTCTGTTAAACCGTTTTACCATCGTCGTCCCCGACGACGGTAGAGGCCTCCCAGCCGGCTGGGAGGCCTCCGTGGTCCCTAAAACAACCCCCTAGGCCCCTCTAAGCCCCTAAAACTAACATGCATGGAACTAAAAGGATAGAAATGGAAGAAAAGGTGGGGGGGAACCTACCTCGGGATCCCGTGGTTTCTTGGCCGCCCCCGCGGGCGGTGGTCCTCCGGCCACCTCCTCCTCGCCGGCAGGGGCATCTTCGTCGGCAACAACGATGAAGAGCTCCTCCATCGTCACCCCGGGTGTGCCCTCCTCCTCCGACGGCGGCGGTGGTTGCTCCGGCGGCGGCGAGCTCTCACCGGCGGACGACGACCTGGCTGCCTGGTGCTTCGTCCGGGTCATCAATGGGCTAGGGGAAGGTTGAGAGAGGGAGGGAGATTGAGAAGAGAGAGTGAGAGAAGGAGAGTGTGGGCGTTGTTTGCCCCTTCGTCCCTTCCACCGTCGGTTACGGTGGAGGGAGACGAAGGGGTTCTTTTTTTTTTCGAAGCTGCAGAGAAGAACGGTCTATCGTTAGACCGTTCACTATTTAAGCGGTTCGTTCCTAACCGTATATCTCTCTTGACCGTTAATTTTATGTCGGTTGGAATTCTGGGCACGAGCGGTTCTCACGGAGCCGTTCAAATTAAAACGGTGTGTACACAACCGTTCATCACGGGCAACCGGCTCTGAGAAAATTGCTTGAATATCAGGTACATACGGTTAACATGGAGCCGTTTGGTAAATAGCACGGTTAATATTCGGCCGTATATCTCGTTGATGTGTTTAAATCATGAATATTGAATATTTTCTTTAGAAATACATCTCTTAAATCATCTTATGCAGCATCACTTCAGCCATGTCTCGCCATTTTGCCTGCGCAGGTAAGTCAGGTATGGTCTTCTATCCCTGAATCCCTTATTGCATTATTATATGGTATTATATATACTATTTCGAGAGCCGGCATGTTTCTTATGTGTCCCAGGATCTGATGTTCCCCTTCAACAAAAACAATGATGATCCAGGCTCATGTACCTAACCTTCGGATAGGCCGTTAAGCTGGGATGTCACGAGGAGGACGGTTCTATCCGCGCGCTGTGGTAGTGGACGGTATCTTGACTCTGATGTTCCCAGCTTAGCAATATTACTCTCGAATATCTTATATTTTAATCTTTCTTGGCATTTGTTTTAATGATTTCTTTTTATTTTTAGCCCAGCATGCATCATACGCATCCTTTTGAGCTTTCATGCCCCGTGGTTTGCTTAAGAAATGTCCCGTTGGTAATAGTCAGCTATGTGTTTAAGAGGCTCGAGTAAGATGAACTAATTCCACTCTGAGTTTGAAGGTTCTCTTTGGTCGGTTCGTTGAGATCAGTTGACTGAAAGATCCTCGTCTGGAGCTTTAGCATCTTTTTTTCTTTTTTGGCCCCCTCATTGACCGCGGGATTGTGTCCCCCATGAGGTTGGTCTTGTCGGTTGATTTCCTTTAGTTTAGTCCCTCCAGATTGGCGTCGCCTTTTGGTCAATTACTCCTGACGCTCGGTTCAAGGTTTTCTGAAAGATTCTCATCGCTTATTGGTAGGAACGGGTGTCGTTTTACCTTAACACCCGCTTTTCCGGTCCACTCCGCTACATTTTCGCTTCGTCTCCATGTTCCGTGTCACCTCCGCTCGCTCCCCTGCAAAGAGGACGTTAAGGAGGGGCATCTGTTGACACCCGTTTTATACCGATAAGTTGAGCCGTTTCTCTTACCTCCATTGATTGATGCCTTAAGTTGTCCATTATCTGTTGGGCCATTTTTTTTTTGTGGCACATCCTGGGCCCATTTTATGGGTAGCCTCCCTCCTTGGTAAAGGTCATATCCATTCAGGGCTTATCGGACCTTGGCTTTGATTAATTGAACTGTTTTATAAACATCAAGTACCCAAGATCATGAACGGTCCCACATTAGCCGTTCAAGACTGGGGCGGTTGATACTAGACCGTTCATACATTTCGGCTAATTTCTGAGGATTTTCTGAATATTCACCGACAGGATTTTGTGCGGTGTGATCAGGACCGTGCAAGGTCATGGACGGGCCTATTCCAACCGCCTATATCTTAGAGTCCTACGCGCGCCCGTTTTCTCATATAATTATCCAAATATTTTGAATTATCACCGACAGGGTAAAACGGTCGTGTTTGTGCCGCCTTGCACTGAAACGGTCTCCATGCAACCGTTCATATAGTCAGGGTCCCACGGCGGACGTTTCGGCCAGTTCGAGAGATAATTGGGATTATTTGCTGATTATTTGAATTTCCACCGACGGGTATGGACGGTTAGTTCATAACCGCCCACTTTGTTGAGCGGTCTATCGTAAGACCGTTCATCCCGTCGGTTGCTGAATTTTAACAGATTTTAATCCTTTTTTCCATGGTTTTATCCTTAACTTATTTTGGTGATTTCTCCGCGGATAATCAACCATTTTAGCTGCCGTTTCGACTGGATGAGAGATAATTGTGTTATCTACGATTTATATTCAATAATCTCGTCCCGAAAATGGCTCTAAACCCTAGTTTCGGGGTTGGCTTTCTAGGCTCTATAAATAGACCCTATTGGCCGGACGTCGAAAGGGGGGAGATTTTGATCGACGGCGAAGCCCTGCCGCATTCTTGAGCGACCCAGCACCAAGGAGGGAGGCTCTCTACGTCCGCATGAGCCTCCGGTCAAGGGAGTAGCCCAGTCTTTGTAGTTTTTCGTTTCATAGTTTTGCCGTGTTCTTTCATTGCATGCTTTGTTTCTCACCCGCGTACCCCCTCCTTCTCATAACATGCACACAACCATCCCGTTTTTTGTCACCCTAGGGGTTTAAAACCCCCCAGGTATTCCCCTTTTCATTTGTTCATGCTTAATTCTTCTCATTTGAATATGTACCGCATCATTAAGGTCTAATTTGGGTGTCTTTTTTGTGTCTCTACGTTGTTTCGCAGGTCAGCATCTAATCAGCACGAGGCCCATCCCCTCTGGCCGGCCGGAGAGGGTGGAGGTCGAGCCCTTCTCAACTTGCTGAGTGAAGGTATTGAGCGGTCATCCTCCAGCCGTTCAACTTTCCGCGCGGTGCATAAACAACCGTCCTTCACTGGAGTGCGGTCCCTCAAGCGCCGTCCATCTCACTGCAGCAGTTCCTCCCGCGTCCCTCGCAGCGTCCCAGGGCGGTCTATCGTAAGACCGCTCATCCCAGAGCGGTCCTATCCGAGCCGTTCATCCCCAGCGCTGCACCAAGGCGAGTGTCTCCCCATTTTCCAAGGTACGGCGTGCCTGTCGCGTACGACATCTTGGTGGCGATCACGGTACTTTGCTTCATTCCCTATTTCCTCTTCTGTCTCTCATTTGTTCATGCACTTGGCGCACTTTTGACCCCTTTAGTGAAAGGAGAGAGAGAGGAGAGAAATATATATCTACAGTAGATAGGGGTCTTGACTGGCCAGAAACACGGAGACTCCTTTACGACAACGGCTTTTTCTTTTCAAAAAAAAAATGGACAACCATATGTTTGTATTGAAATGAGGTTACAAGCTTTGGCAAGCTTCACCCTTCGGGAACTCCATTGAGCCTTCATCTTCAGGGGAAGAAGGAAGAATATTGGGGGTAAATCTCCTGAGAGGACCGGTAAAACCGTTAACCCGGCGAGTCAGTAGGGGTGCACTTAACTTCCCCTTTCGGGCAACTTCAGACCAAATCTCGAGCATTTGCATCTCATGACCCCTTTTGTATAGAATTTGACTTTCAGTCAAAGGGGTTTCATTTGTGGGATCAGGCACGGTTACGACCAGGCTTTTCACTTGAGTTTGATTTTGTTCTTCTTTTCTGATTTTTTTTGTTGACAGATTTTTGCGAGGGACATAGTATTTTGACATTATGGAATCCCTCTTGGATGCCTGCGGGGACACTGGCCTCTTCTCATGCTCTGACCCATGCTCGAGGAATTGGGCCCTACTCTCACCCTAGGGGTTGTGTTCATGTTTCCCATGCTCAGCATTTTAAGGGCGCCGGCTGTCTCATTCGGTTGAAGAGAGAGAGAATAAAGATTTAAGCCTTCTGGAGACCTTCTGGGTGAGGCCTCACCATGAGCGATGCTACCGATCTTCTATAGAACACATGTATACATGCATGTTGCCTTCTTTTGAGGGGGGGGTAAGTCGAACTAGCCGGATAGGGATCTCCACGGTTCTGGCAAACCAAGACCCAGAACCTACCAAGTCTTAATAAGCCCTATCCCAACATGGAGGTTGAATGCAATGACTTAACTACATGGTAATCTCCAGGCATTGGCATTTTGAATTTATTATTATTATTATTATTTTTTCTTCTTTTCATTTTTTCTATTTTTTTTCTTTTGTTGTTGTATATATACATATTTTTGTTGTTTTCATTGTTTTCTATTTTTTTGTTGTTTGTCGTTTCATCATTTTTTGACACTATGTACACCTATCTAAGGGTAGTACTTCTTAAGATAAAGCCCATTCCAAGGGTGGGATAACTCGATCCCCTCAGCATTTACTAGTCTGTAGGCATTGCTAGGATGCACAGCCTAAACCACGTATGGTCCTTCCCAATTGGGTTGGAGTTTAGAACGTGGCCCACCAGGTTTTACAAAAATTCTTTTAACTACTATTTCACCGACTTGAAATTTCCTTTCAATGACCTTCTTTTGATAAAAACGTGTGAGTTTGTTCTGATATACACGTGCATGCTCGGCAGCGGCTAGCCGTTTCTCATCTAAGAGCTCCAATTAGGCAAGGAGCGAATCACGACGTTCGTCGAGGGGAAGCTCCTTGTCCAACTGTACCGTGAGATAAGGAACCAAGATTTCATACGGAACTACCGCCTCCATCCCATAAGTAAGGGCGAACGGAGTTTGTCCAGTGGGAGTACGGATTGAAGTGCGATAGGCCCATAAAGCCTCAATCAACTTTTCTGGCCAATCCGAGAACTTGTTTGACTCACATGACTTTTTTATGATTTTAATCAATATTTTATTAGTGGCCTCTGCTTAGCCATTACCTTGTGGGTAATAAGGTGATGAATGATGCAATACAATTTTATACCTTTTGCAGAGGTCCTGAAGGTCCTGAGAAATGAATTACGGCCCATTGTCGGTGATGATTGTGCTTGGAATGCCGAACATGGCGATGATGTTCTTCATGATGAATTTGCAAACTGTTGATGCTTTAACCTCCACGTAAGCTTCGGCTTCGACCCATTTGGTGAAGTACTCTGTTACAGTAAGGATGAATGATTTTTGCTTAGTGAGGGAGTTATGATTACCAAGAGGACCAATGACATCGAAAGCCCACATGGAGAAAGGCCATGGGGAGGATACTTGATGAAGAGAGGAAGATGGAGAATGTATCTTATCGGCGTGGAGTTGACACTTGACACACTGATGGACATAGACAACACAATCTTCCTCCATGGTAGGTCAGTAAAAGTCCTGACGAATGATCTTCTTAACAAGCATTTGACTGTTTACATGGCCACCACACACGCTTGAGTGTGCTTCCTCTACACACTTCCAGACCTCATTGTCATCAAAACACCTTAGAAGAACACCGGTGAGGCTTCTTTTGTATAGCAGTCCTCCAACCAATGTGTACCTCTGGACAACTCTCCTTATGGCTTTCCTATCTTCTGCTGTAGTTTATTGTAAAGGAATGGTGATAAAAAAAAGGATTAGATAGAAGATGCCTAGAAGAATTTACAAGATAAGAAAGGAATCAAAGAAAAAGATGAGGACTAAAGCCTCGAAAGCAGTATGAGAACGGGCAGAGGCTCGAGACAATTGATATGACATGAATCGAGTCAGACTCGGGATCAAGATCGAGAGGAATTAGATATTGATGAATTGAGAGAGGTGGATTCGGAGGATTCGGATGTAAAGGAGGAGAATCAGAGGAGTATGGATCCGGAGGTTCCGGAGAAAGAAAATGATGAGGGACGCGATGCCCTAGGAAAAGGTATGCAAAAAGGTAATTTAAAGGGATGAAAAGAACGAAGGACACAATGCCATGGAAGAACAAAAGGATAAATCGGAAGAAGGAAATGTCTGGAGACCTCGGACGGATATGAAAAGGTAGGGTGCGATGCCCTAGGAGGGATGGATAACAAGATGAGAAATCTGGAGGTTCCGGAGGGATATAAAAAGGAAGGGTGCGATGCCCTGAGAGAGATGGAGAATGATATGAGAAATCCGGAGGTTCCGGAGGGAGATGAGAGGTGGATAAAGACGGGGAATTAAATAAAGAGGAGTCCGGAGATTCCGGACGGGGAGGAATGTGAGGGTAGGATAAAGACAAAGAACTAAACAGAGCGGGGTCCGGGGGTTCCGGACGGGGATGAATATAGGGGTCCGGAGATTCCAGACAAGGTGGAAGGTAAGGGTCCGGAGGCTCCGGAGGAGGTGAAATATAAGGGTAGGATAAAAATATGGAACTAAACAGAGCGGGGTCCGGAGGTTCCGGACGGAGACGATGATGAGGGATGGATAAAAAGATGGAATTAAATAGAGAGGGGTCCGGAGGTTCCGGACGGGGATGAATATAGGGGTCCAGAGATTCCGGACGAGGTAGAAGGTAAGGGTCCGGAGGTTCCGGAGGGGGTGAAATATAAGGGTAGGATAAAAACACGGAACTAAACAGAGCGGGTTCTGGAGGTTCCGGACGGAGACGATGATGAGGGATGGATAAAAAGATGGAATTAAATAGGGAGGGGTCCGGAGGTTCCGGACGGGGATGAATATAGGGGTCCAGAGATTCCGGATGAGGTAGAAGGTAAGGGTCCGGAGGTTCCGGAGGGGGATGAATGTGAGGGTCCAAAGACCCTAGAGAAGAAGAGGAGCTTGATTGCGTAGATCTAGATGATGGGAAGCGTCCTCTCGGCCAATGGATTGCCCATAAAAAGAAGATGAATAACAGCACAAGCAGTGATGGAATGGGGTATGCAGTAGATGAGCTACAGGATGGCTCCTCCACATGGGATTTATCACTCTTAAGCTCTACTTTATGCTTTCCCTTCTTCCTGGTGGATACTCTCTCACAGGGTCACCTCTCAACCTTCAATATGACTTCTTGGCGTCTTGGCCTTGCATGTCGCTCTCTCCAATTATGTGCCCCAAAAGACGGCCTGATCCTTCCCTGACCGGCCGGCTTAATGATCAGCGCGCACGGGCTCTCATTTGATGAACTCTTAGTAAGACCCCTCGAATGTTCAAAAATGAACAATAACTCTCTTGGCAAATAGCAAAATTTTGAGAGTTCTACTTGTGCAGTAGGGATCTTGACATAAAATAGCTCCTTAGGAAATAACTCCCTTGATAAACGAATGAAATCTATCATTGGGAATTTGACCTTCGACATAAGGAGGTTCTTATTTGCTGGACTGCTCAAGGGCGTTGGAATATTGTGTGTTAATATACTTGGTAACACAGGTGTTCGCCCCTTACATGGAAGTTGGTGAGGAGTAGATAAAATGTCAAAAGCTTCCAACAAGGAGCAGCCTGACCCACCCCTGAGCATAGAGTTCATCATCTCCTCGGCAGTAGAATGTGTCATTACTATGCATGAGGAGAACCCCTTCTTTTGATTGACCATTTGGACTATGACCGAACAAGGGGTAATAAGGGCCTTGAAAGCATGTTGGCCAATGAGTAATGTGATCATTATTGTTTTGGCCCTTGATTTACTTAGCACCAATTCCTGAGAGTCCCTTTTGATGGGGATTGGTGCAGACAGAGATTCAGACTTCTCAAAAGTGCCCGACACAAGAACGCGAATCGGCATTCGGCATATAAAATCTTGAATTTTGAACGGCATAGCCGTAACCGAATTCTTCTTGTCCGGTTCTTGATCATCATCTTTGGCACGTGTGTTTGTAAGAATACACCCACTTCGAGAGGTGATGGAAGGAGATGAGTCGGAGATAACATGATCAACGGGTAACAGAGGTTCAATGGAAGGGGTTGTAAAAAGGGTAGGTGGAGATTGAAACATGACGAGCTTCTCCTCCTGCTCGGGAGCAGACAAGGTTGGCTCGGGTGCAAACATCGATGGGCCCTGCTCAGGGTTAATCACGGGTTTGGATATGAGGTTGAGTGGAGGAACAGAGGTGGTTGGGTTTAGTGATGGGCCCTGCTCAAGGTTAATCACGGGTTTAGGTAAGGGGAGTGGAGGAATATGAATGGTTGGATTCGGGGTTACAAGGCTAGTGAAGGTTTTATGTGGAGACGATGGAGGATTACTCGGTTGGGAACAAGAGTGCATGGAATGCTCAGTGGAAGCCAATGGTGCGGGGGTTATTTGTACAATTGAAGGGGTAACAGTAGAAGGCTTGGTACAAAGGAAACGTCGGATTTTGGTGGTACGTGGGGGGTTAAGGGTAGAAGGTGATTCATGGTGCATTGATGCGGGTTGTTGGGGTGTAAACCCGTCATCGTAACACCATGATGTCTCATAAGCAGGGGTAGGACTAGTGGCTTCATCCTGAGCAGGGGGTTCTTATGGGAGCAGTGGAAGAGGGAAACGAAGAAAACTCGGAGTAGGTGTATATTCAAAATCTTCATAAATTTCATCATGTGCCATTTCCAATTCTTTATGATCATCAAGTTCAAATGGACGCCGTGGTGGAGGCGCGTTGATGAGTGGAGATGGTGTATATTGACATGAAGGATTTTGTGGATATGAATGCGGAGGCGGAGGGCCATATGAATTAGTGTAATGAATGAATGGTGGGTGGACGGCATCCACTTGATCGTTAAAACTTGGGAGAACTTCTTGCTCACTCATATTCTCAATGTCATACTCATCTCTTCTCTCCTTTTAATCCTTCTCCATTTTAGTGATGTTATTCATGAAAGTGTGAAAGGGATTGACTTGAGGAGGAGGAGGAAGCGGTCGCGGACTCGTGATCCTCTTTAATTGTTCCTCCATTTGATCAATTTTATCAATGATAGCTTGCTGGAGATGTGTGACTTGTGAGGTTGAGGGTCGACTTTGAGACTTTGGAGGGGTGGCTTGACATGAAGGCCGTGAAGGAGAAAGGGAGTGAGGTGTGCCCATGGAATGACCCGGCCGAACCGGGGTACGAGGGATAGCCAGATTTTGGGGCCATGAGGGATGCTGAAATGAGGGAGGTGGTTGACCCATGTGGCCCTGAAAAGGAGCAGCACGAGGACCACCTATGGTGCATGGATGACCTAGGGGAGAGGTAGAAGTAGAACCCCTCTTAATGACAGCCTGGATGGCTTCAAGTTGTTGAGGGGTAAGGGAATCGATGTGAGGAGCTAGGACATCTAAGGCATAGGGAGCACTAATGTAGGAGGAAGCTCCCCCGACAATGGCCTGTACTCCATGTGAGGACTGATAAGACGGACCAGCGTCCATGGCACGGACCCCTGGCTCGCCTTAGTAGCCCTGGTCCGGGTTATACTCTCCATAAGAGTCACGACCTAGGTCATGCATTTGGGGTTCATAGCTGAAGGCCTTGGCCTCGAAAGCCTCGGGATTGTGTTCAGCCATCCGTAACACTTTTTCGGAACGTAATAACATACAACAACAAACAAATGACAGAGGTTAACACACAAGTTGATGCTTTACGTCCTCTTTTTTTATTTTTCTTTTGTTTTTTTCCTTTTTTTTCAATATAATGCTCACACAATAGGGGAGATCTTAGTTACAATATCGGTTTCCGCTGTGTCATCTAAGGACACTCGACTCACCACGAATGTGTTGACTATCTCCAGGGAACTTCAGTGGTACAACTTGCCCAGTGAACGAAGAGGGAATCCTTCGATGTCGGGGACTTATGGAGGTCCCGATGGAGGAGATCCTAGTCCGTCGAGAGGAATTCCTGACGGAGAGTCATTCCCTCACCGAGAGAGGTTAATCCTTAAAAAAAGTAAAAAAAAAGAAAGAAAAGGGGGTAAATGCATGAAATGCAGTGCTGAATAAAAGATATATAACACAAACAAAACAAGGATAAACACACCAATATAACAGAGATAACAATGATATAGCAGATATAACAGCAATAAACAGATAGAATAGGATATAACCGTTCTTCTTTCCAAGACACGTAGAAACAGAAAGGGACTATGAGAGTGCACGTGGTGCACAAAGGGGGATGACGTAGCGCACGCGAGCGCAATAAGGAAGGGCACACGTGGGTGCCGAGTAGAAGAGGGCACACGTGGGTGCCGAGTGAAGGGGGCACACGTGGGTGCCAAATGGAAGGGACACACGTGGGTGCCAAATGGAGGAGGAGTGAACGAGGTGCACGAGACAACGTTGACCTCTCAAGTAACCACAAAGGACCAGGGGAGTGCACGTGGTGCACGAGGGAAATGATGTAGCGCACGTGGGCGCAATAGGGAGGGGCACACGCGGGTGCCGAAAGAAGAGAGGCACACGTGGGTGCCGAAAAGAGGGAGGCACACGTGGGTGCCAAGAGTTCAAGGGTAACCAAAAAAAGCAAAAAGCAGGTCCCACCGTGATCGCCAGAGATGTGAACATGTCACGTGGTGAACTGAGAGAGAGATGAGGTTTCTCCCTCTTAGTGAAAGAAATAAAATGATGAAAGAAACGCGTGCTTAAAAGGGGGGTGAAATAGAAAAAAGTGGAGAGTACAACCTGTAGCAGGAATACTGCAGACCTAGACTTACCGAACTCCGGTGCGTGGCGGAGGTAGGGATCTGAAGGCCCTCTCGCGCGAACTAAACTCCTTTTCCAGTAGGCATGGCCTACCGTTCCGTGAGTAGTTTTTTATATACCGGATGCGAGCCTGGGACTCTACGTAGTAGAAATTGGCGGACACAAAAACACACGTAGACTCGGAATTTGGAACGGCATATCACTCCTCACACAGTTATAATAGCAAAAATATAACAGAGAGTAAACAGACCGCCGCAGGACATTGATCCTGCGGGGTTTTAACAATAATATAACAAAGTGCAGAAAGGAAGTGCTGAAAGTAAATGACCACGGTGGAATGACTCACCGCGACTGATTATAGTACAAACAGACCCGTGCGGGATTTAGCTATCCGCGGGTATTATAGACATAAAATAAAAATTACTACAAGCACGCGTTTGGTGGTGTGATCGCCAGGGACCGAGGGCCCCAAACTGGTTGATCGCTTTTGCCTTTGACGCGGGATGATATGGGCTCCTTCTTCCTCTTCGTTCGGCTGGCCGAAAAAGAGGGCTTTTGAGTTGGTTACTCTGCAAAATGAACAAACACAGAAAACTAAATCAGAAAAGTAATATGATATGATAGCAATTCATGGGATAAAACACTAATAACATGGATAACAGACTAAAAACATAATAAAATAACAAGAGTAAGGAACGAAGCAGCTGATGGCGATGCAAGCACGGGGGCGAGCGAGCAGAGGGACGAAACGGCTTCCCCGTGTACAAGAACACGTGGGAGAGCTAATTGGGCCAAAAGTCTCGCTTTTATTTCTGCACTTTCAAAAGGATAACAGTCAGAAGGATAACGAACTAGCATAAATCACTCAACCATGTAAATAGACATATATAAACAAGATGAACATAAGATATATATATATAATATATATGTGAGTATATATTATATACATACTATATGAATATACGTATACTCTTCTATATAAGTATATGTATATAAGTATATATAGAGATAAAAGAGTGAATATGTTAATAAAAATCAAAAGAACTACCTGAACGAACTACATGTACAAATATATATCACTGGTGCATAGTGTGCATGAGAGTGAGAGGTGAACAGCATGAGTGTGTGCAGTGTGAGGGTGAAGCTATGTGCATGTGTGTGTACGTGAATTTGAAATTAAGTGCATGTGTGTGCAGTGTGAACATGGGACTGGGGAGAGAGGCAGCGTGTGAGAGAGAGACACAGGGAGAGAGAGAGAGAGGAGAAAGCACTCCTCTCTGCTTTTTTAAAGATTTTTATTATTTCAGCTTTTTTTTAAAGGAAAGAAGAGAAAAAAAGATAAAATAAAAAGGAGTGAAATATGATATATATATATATATATATATATATATGAGAGAGAGAGAGCACGTGAGGGAGAGAGACGTAGGGAGAGAGAGACACTGGGTGAGTGAGAGATCGAGAAACACTGAGGGGGGAGGAATAATAAAAAAAATAAAAGAAAAGGGAAGGTAAGAGAGGGATCAAGAGAGAGAGCAGAGAGATGGGATGAAAAGAAAGAGAGGGGGCGTGAGGCAGAGTGAGGTGTAAGAGGGAAAGAGAAGTGGGAGGAGGAAAATAATGATAATAAAAAGTGAAAGTGAGATATCGAGAGAGTGAAAGAGAAAGAGAGAGAGAGAGTTTGTGGGAGAGAGACGAAAGAGGCAGTGAGATGGAATAAAAAATAAAAAAAAGAGATGAGATGAGAGAGAGACAGATCGAGAGAGAGGAGGAGGGGACGTGAAGAGAGAGAGAGGGTGAGGAGAGAGGGCGAGTGAGAGAGAGGGGGGAAACCGTGAGAATGAGAAAGAAACAGGGAGAGAGAGGGGGGAACCGTGAGAGGGGGAGAGAGAAAGAAGTGGGAGAGAAAATAAAATAAAACAAGAAAGAGAGAGAGAGAGAGCGGGATGAGAGAGAAAGGGAGATGAGAGGGGGATCGCAAGAGAGAGGAGAGAGAGATCGGGTAAGGGGGGAGAAAGGGAGAGACGCAGCGGGAGAGAGAGATGGTAGAGGAGGGAGAGAGATAGAGAGACGCAGGAAAAAATAAAAAAAAGGAGTGAGAGAGATCGATAGGGAGAGAGGGAGAGAGATCAAGAGAGATGAGGGGGAGAGAAAAAGAGAGAGAGGAGGAGAGAAAGAGAGAGGGAGAGAGAGACGGGAGAGGGGGCGCGAAACATGGAGGGGGGAGGAGAGAGACGGAGAGAGAAAGGAAGTGAGACGCGAGGGGAGGAAAGAGAGAAGGGGGTGAGAGAGAGAATGAAAATGGAAGAGAGGGGGGGGACAACGGGGGGGGCTCGCCACGGTGGAGACAGAGAGGACGAGGGTGACGGAGGGTTCGCCGGCGGTGAGGGGTTGACGGCAGCAGGCTCACGGCGACGGCGGTGCAGGTCGCGGGGTGGCCGGTGAAGGTGGCGGTGGCGTTATGGGGCTCACGGCGGTTGGAGGATGCAGCGGCAAGTGGCCGACGGTCGGAGAAGGTGCTCCGGCGTGGCGGACGCGTCTGCAGCGGGGAGCTGGAGGGTGGCCGATGACGTGGTGGTTGACGTGGAGGGCGTCGTCGGCGCGGTGACTGACGTGAGCGGCAGTGGTGCGACAGGTGGCGTAGAGGTGGTGTTGACGTGGTCGGGGGTGGTTCGTGGCGACGGCGTCGGGAGGCGGATGTGGTGGGGCGGACGGCTCACGGCGACGATGACCAGCGGCTAGGCGGTGCAGGAGGTGGTCGACAGCGACAGCGGTGGTGTTGAGTGGAGGTGGCTGCGGTGGTGTTGGCGGAGGGAGGTCGACGGCGACGTTGGCAGGTGGCCGGTGAAGGTGGCGGTGGCGTTATGGGGGCTCGCGGCGGTATGGAGGGTGGAGGGGGTGAGGATATGTGGCATCGTGGGTGCATGCAAAGGGGGGGTATGTGTGTGTCGTGAGGGGCTTGCGATGGGGTGAGAAGTTGCCGGGATCCGAGGGAAGATGGGAGGTGTGCTCTTTTTTTTGGTATCCAGGGAAGAGTGTCAGGGGGCTCACATGTGTGTTGGTGAGAGAGATGGGTGTGGAGTGGGAGGTTTAAGTGTGTGGGGTTGAGAGAGGGAGCAAGATCCGTGAGAAATGGAGGAAGTTAATAAGTTGGGCAATAAAAGATGGGGCCATGCGAATTAAAATTTTATTTATTTATTTTTGAATAGGAATGGGCCAAGCCCATTAGCACACAATGAACCCCCCCTCTTTTAGGATTAAAAGGATGGGCCAACCCATTAACATTTTTTTTATTATGTGTAAGAATGGTCACAAGCCCATTAACAAGAGTTTTTATTCAAGAAACCATAATTTTCTTTTCGTGAGACGAGATCATCAGATTAAATTAGAGATTACTCAACTAACTTAACCGTGTGAGCTGCTTTGGGGCGCCTTAGTGTAATACGGGATCTGCTCAGCATAATGCTAAAATGTCGTGTCTACAGCGGTCCGAGAGGTGACCGCTAGGGGTTACGAGTTCATGAGGTTCCTTAGCGGTCCAGGATTAGACCGCTAGGCCGCCGTTAGCGGTCCAGGTGTAGATCACTAGGCGATTCTTCGGGCTCGTCGTGCCGTTTACCACCGTGTTGGTCTCCGGTCAACCCGGTTGTGACCCAGTGGTCGACCTTCGGCCTCGTGAGTGTCCCGGACACCCCGTGAGTTCTGTGTCCATATTTCTGGGGTGTCTGGAGGTACCGTGTTACCTCGATTAGCGTGCCCATAGGTGTGGTGGGTCCGAGTGACCTCATGTGTTTCGGGTTTTGGTGTTACGCTCGATCGAGTCACCGTGTATCGGTGTGAGTGTGGTGGGGTTCCCCCGCATGTCATGGATTTCTACGGAAGATGATTCCTGACTGAGCCGAGTGTATGGCCTTGGACTGCGAGTCCAGTCACCCAGCCTAGGGATGGAGGTTTCCCGCTCTTCCCTGGGATGGAGAATCGACGTGGCGGCTTGTGAGCTGCCTTGGGAATTATGCTTCTGTGCCTTTCGCGTGGGTCATGCGTGGCCTTGGACTGTGAGTCCAGTCACCCAGTCTGGGGCTGGAGGTCTCTTGAGTTCTCTTTTGAGGGGATGGTCTCGGCGGCTCATGAGCTACCTCGGTATTCTTGTTACCGTGGTTGTAGACCTAGGGATTAGGCTAGATTGATGGCGTGGAGCCGTTCGGTGCAACAGTCTTGACCCCGAGTCTTGTGACACAAGGACCGTTGGATTTAGTTAGTCTAGAGGACTGTCCAGAGTCCAGTGGCTTGGTGCCACTTGGTTCTTCTCGACTTTCATGCAAGGTGCGTGCGTGGTTCTCAGAGTTTCTCCTTGGAGAGTGGTCACATCGGTGACTCCCCACTAGTCGTAACCTTCCGACACACGAGTGGTCCCACCAGGGAGTGGTGGCGAGGTTACCCCGAGAGATGGTTTTTAGACTGATTTCTGTAGGGCCCCACATTTGACGCCAGAGTCCGGCTGAGGGAAAAACCAGTCAGAGGGCCAGACCTAGGACGTACGGTCTGTGTGTGCACACGTGGTTGGGGGCAGTAGACCCGCGCTGACGAGCGCGACCCCAGCTAGTCACTTGCTTCGTGGTTACTTGTACGGTGTCCCCGTTCCACCAGGGGTCGAGGGGGACACCTGAGGCGTGGTCTTAGACGTCAGTGGACGCATCTGGCCTTGCTTCTGGTGGGCAGGTACCTCTGTCACGTGAGACGTGACTCTCCTATTTTCGGGTTCCGTTTCCCATCTGCGAGACGTGATTTCCCTTATAGTTTCAGGGAGTGTTCCCGAGGTAGAGGCCTAGGGGTTTTTTCGGTGAGCATCAACGAGGGTTTCCCTAGATGGTGTTAGGTCCACGACCGTGAGGTCGTGATCGTTTCTTCTGGCGGCGTAGCCAGAGGTTCTTCCGTTAGTTCGGTAGTCCCCCGACTGTGAGATCGGGACGTGTTTTCCTAGTACAGTAGGAGTAGCTGTAGTGCCGAGTTTTGACCGGCCACCAATTCGTTGTTCCTGCTGTAGTTATAGCTATTTTTCCTTTCCGCTACCACTGTTGTTCTCGGTTGGGGTTCCGCGGGATCCCTACTGAGCCAGTGACAGGAGACTCACCCCTGCTTTTCAGGTGCGACGGTTCTTCCTCGAGGTTCGAGGGTACTGTTCAAAGATTCTTAGTTGCCAGCTCGTCGGGCCGAGTGTTCACTTGACATGTGGTACGTTTTACTACTTTATGATGTACTTTCTGTTGGACTGGACTCTATTATAGTAGTTGTTTATTTATTTCTATTAATTTTTGAATTGTCCTACTTTATTTCCTATTTCTTTATACCTCCACACTCCTTTTAGCCCTTTCGAGCCCTCCCGACTCGTGGGCGGCGGGTCAGGATTCGAATAGTATCGGGTTCTTCCCGGTATCCGGATCTTGGGTCGTAACACAAAGTATATTTTTGGGTGTCCAGAGGAATCATGATATCTCGATTAGCATGCCCATTCAGTTTTAAGAGTCCGGGTGACCCCATGTGTTCCAGACTTCCCCGTTATGCTAGTTTGAGTCACCGTACGCTTTAGTACATGCAGAGGGCTGCTTCTACTCTCCATTAGTTTTCCTGTAAAGCAATTTTCGTGTGGGCCATGCGTATGGCTAGTAACCAAGAGTCAAGTAACCCAGCCAAGAACTGGGGGCTTTTAGTCTCCCTTAGAGAGGGAATGGACCCAGCAGTTGTGGGCCGCCTCATGAGTCCTTTTGACCGTGGTTTTAGACTCTTGGACTAGGGTGATTTGACGGCATGGTGCCATTTGGTACAACGGCCTTAGGATGAGTCGTGTGACTCTTTGGCCATTGGATTAGCAGTTCTAGCTAGCCGTCTAGAGTCTGGTGGCACCGAGCCACCTGTTACTTTGTGATCCTCGCGATGGGTGCGTGTGTAGCCTGTTAGTACTCCGGTGCTTTCCTCTCTATTAAGAGTCCTTACGTCTAGTGACTTTACCCCACTAGTTGTAAGTTGCCTGGGCACGCGTGTGCCAACCCACCTGGGAGAGGTGGAGAGCTAGACCCAGGAGAGATGGTTTGGGGTTGGTTTCCATAAGGCCTCCCACTGTGGGGGTTCAAGTTCGGGCTGGGAGGAAAACTAGCTAGAGGGCCTGACATAGCGTAGTCAGTCAGTGTGTGCATACATGATTAGGGACTACGGACGTGTGCTGAAGGGCACGACCCCGACTAGACCCTTATCTTCGGTTACTTGTATGATGTCTCAGTTTCCGCCTGGGGTGAGTAGGGAGACACCCAGGGCGCAGACTAAGTCGTCAGTGGACGCATCCAGCCTTACTTCTAGTGGGCAGATTCTCCTGTAACACGACACGTGACTCTCTTGACTTGAGATTTGGTTTTCCGTCTGCGAGACGTAATTCATCGGGTAACTTCTGCGTGCTTTTCTCGACGTAGAGGTCTAGGGTTCCCGATAGGGTTACCGAGGTTTCACCCGTAGATAGTGTAGGGTTCACGACGGTGAGGTCGTGATTGTACCCTTGGACCGCGTGGTCTTGGTTGGGCCTCTGTCTGTGAGGATGGACCTTCACGACAGGGATGTCGTGGTTTTCCTTCAGTAGCGTAGCCGTAGTTTTACTGGTGATTCGGCAGTCCTGACTGCGAGATCGGGATTTCTTTTCTATGTCGATAGGACTATGTTAGAGAGCTATGTTATCGCCGTCTTCTTCCTTTACAATTATTGTTACAATCTCCACTGTTGCCGTTGTTATTGTTATGACGGTTATCGCTACCATTTATCACCATTGTTTCGTGGTGGGGATCCGCGGGACCCCTACTAAGTCAATGAGATGAGACTCACCCCTTTCTTTTCAGGTATAGTGATTCCTCCTCAAGGTTCGAAGGTGTAGAGCAGAGGTTTGTAAGTGCCAGCTTGCCAGAGCCGGGGGCTTACTCGGCGTTTCAATACGTTTATTTTCCCTGTAGAATGTAGTTTGTGGACTGGACTCTGCAGTTAATTTTTTAATTGAAAATATAATTTATTTATTGTTATTTGAAATAGTTAATTTTGTGGTTATTTTCTACATTATTTTAAATTTCAATGTACCACCACACACCTAAATATCCCTTCCGAGTCCTTCGGCTCGTGGGTGGTGGGTCAGGATTCGAATGGTATCGAATACTTCCCGATATCTAGATTTTGGATCGTTACACATACTTAATTAGAACATATTAGTAATAGAGCAGCTCTTAGAGGGGGGTGAATGAGAGTGGCGAATAAAAATTATACATTAAAATTATGCTTCTTTCTAAACAAAAACACTAATCGAAGCAAAGACAATGGATATATGAACTATCGGTGCAGATAAGAAAGATGAGCAAGTACAAAAACAAATCATAGGAGACCAAATTTTTATATTGGTTTGGACACCCACTTGATAGCCTACATCCAATACCTAAACTATGTCGGGAGTTTCACTACTTGTCACAAGAAGTACATCAACTGAGTTTTTATCAAGTGGTCAACTCACCGAGACTTACTGAGTTTTGATCAGGTGTCAGCAAACCAACATTACTGAATTTTGATCAGGTGATCAGCACACTAATATTGTTGAGCTTTGATCATGTGATCAGCACACCAACCCTCACAAAATTTTGATCAAGTGTCAGCACACTGCACAACTGAGTTTTCCTTAGGTGATCAACTTATCACAACATGTTGAGTTTTGATCATCTAAACAATGCACCAACACTACTTGATTTTTTGATCAAGTGTCCAACCCATGTTCAAACTGCCAACAACGGTTGATGCCAGTTGCTAGCCTTTCGGCTATTAATGTTAGCTGATCAATCGCCTATATACTATATATCACTTATCAACAACACCTACTGAATTCCACTAGATTCAGGCTAACTTCTAACTTATAGGGTGTTTGGGAACACTTCTTTTAAAAAAAACTATTTCTATCTTAAAAATTATGACATATCAATTTTCTACTTAATTTTTAAAATTGATAAAAAGGAGTCACTCTTTGTTCGACAAAAACACTATAATTTTTAAATTTTAAGTAGACTTGTTTGGTTCTTCCTGCCCGACCGCCCAGAGCGGAACACGGATCCACTTTCCGTCCGACGAGCAAGATGGGAAGGCGTTGTCGCCGGCGTCAGTCCCGCCATGCCCCGTCCTGTTGAGGAGCTATGGACAGATTCAGAGGGGGGGTGAATGAATCCCCTTCGAAAATTCTAGCCAATTTAAAAGATTAAGCTACAAACAGTAAGCTATGCGGAATTAAAGACTGATTAGCTTAACTGAATGTGAGCTATAATGATACATGGACTGAAGAGATGATAGCTGACTCTGAGGCACACAGTCAAATAGATGGTCAGCGAAAGCAATGAACTACTCAGCAACTTCAAACGGTTTGCAGAAGTAGATTACGCACACTAAGAAATCTTAAAGCACTCAGACAGAACAATCAATTGAAACGCACCTAGGCATTCATCTAGCGAAAATCAGATAAGAAATCAAACCACGATAGACAAGAGATTTTTAGGTGGTTCGGTCCTCCAGACCTACATCCACCCCACACTCAAACCTGAGTGTGGCTTCCGCTGACTAACAGCTTGAGCCGCTGGGCATCACAGCTTGCCTACATGCACTGGGCCTCACAGCTTGCCATCCACTGATACACAGCTTCTCCTCCGCTGACACACAGCTTGAAAAAAGAAATGAGAAATAAAAAATAACGGTAGAAAATAGCAACAGAAAGCTGAATGATTAAAGCTCAAAATATAGCTCACTGAGGAGCACTATAGCTCGCAATGGAGCAATCGTAGGTTGGATTTAATCTAGAGACTACGAGACCTTCTTCCTTAGATCTGGCTGCTTCACTCTTTTTTCTTCTTCTTTTTCTCTGCTCTCTGACAATAGCTCTCTTCTTCTCAGTTTCTTCTCTTCTCTGCAGCACTTGCTCTTTCTCTTTCCTCTCAGACTCTCACTCTCTCTTCTTCTTCTGCTGCTCTCTATTCTTTCACACTTCGTTCTGCAACTTTCCTCTTCTCCTTTTTCTTTTCAATCTATGGATCTCTCTCTATTCTCACTTTCAGTTTTGCTAGATGCTCACCCTTCTTCTGTCCTTTGTTACTGAACTGAGCAATCGGCCCTTCTTTTATATCATCCAGGAGATGGGCGCGTGGTCGCCACAATTCCCGCCCAATTTTTCAAGCCAGGTCTGATCCAAACATGTCCACGTGTTAGCATCATTGAGCTTTTACTTTCCACGTGGTAGAATCCTCTGTTATACGCCTTGCCTCGGATCACGTGCCAGTCACTGATCATAGTACACGTGGCTGTATCAAGATGCCGGGCTTTTACTGCTTCCAGGGCTTGACTTGTTCGAACCTGGTTCAATTCATGAGTCACTGTTATCAGATAAAGGGTATTTAATCAAACACCTGATAGTCAATAAAAACTGTAATAATGACAATATGATTCATAGTTTATGAGGGTGATCATAATGTAAATGAAACCATGAAGACAAGGAGTCACAGGCCATTGATGCTTAATATGTGAAACTCATGTACTTTCATTGAATTGAATTCATAAGCCATATGTATGCTAGCACACACTTTTCATGCATGAACAACTGGACTAGCACAGACTTAACATGCGTGAGATGAGCAATGCACTGACCCTTTTATGCGTGAAGCTATAACGTGCACAGACTTTAGATGGTATGAACAAGGATGCACCGACCCTAATATGGAGGATTGAGTGTGCTACAGTATATTGCACCGACCTTATATGCAATGCGATGCAAAGCATGCACATGGTGCAACTAGCATAGACCTATTATGCAGCTAGCACCGACCCTAGTATGCACAAGGTGAAACTAGCACCGACCTAAGTCCTACACAGGCATGATATGCACAGACCTTGCTTGGCTCAGAACATAACTTGCACTGACCTCTATGTGAACATGCACAGATTTAGTGAGCATATATGCACAGATCTATATGCATAAAGTAGAAGATGCGCCGACCTTCCTATGAACATGTGATGGATATGCACTGACTTACTACAGTGAAATGTGCAGACCTTAGATCAGTCTAATGCAAATGTGCATCGACCTCAGTCTGGTCTGATGCAGATGTGCATCGACCTCAATTTTCCAAGACAAAAACTAGCACAGACCTGAACAGTAACATTTAGAGTGGACAGTCAATACATATTGATTTCAATGATTGGACAAAGGTTGGACAGTCAAGACGGATTGATTTAACACTGAGATCAAATGAGAGCAAAAGAATTAAGCACATTCTGAAAGTCTCAAGAACAGTGAGAGTTAAACACATTCAGCAAGATTTTCAAAGAGTATACTAATTTCATAAATCCAAATATAGAAAAAATTTTAGAGTCTCTCATTATAAAGGTTTATGAATTAACTTTATTGGACTGCATGGTTTAAAGATCATGTATACATGGTTTGACAATAAAGTTCTGTACTCATATCTGAAATCAAGATTTAATAAAAATAAACCAAAAGTTCATATTAACATCTTGATTAACCTCCCTTCATCTTACTCAATCAATTTCAATGACTTCTTTAGGAATTACACTCATAAGTATTATGGTTAAACAATCATGAAACCATTTGATTTTATTAAGGGTTATAGCAATTTATCCTTAGCATTCTTTTTCAGATTTTTCATGTAATCAAGTGGATAACTTTTGCTATTAAATCTTACGAGCAATCTAGTTCAGTACACACCTTGGAGCTAGAGGATATACATTGTTTAGATGCCAATATCCCTAAGTACTTAGTGTGACTAACAGTCATGCTTTAAAATTAAACAGAGTTAACTTTTCACCTCATGACATACCTTTTCTCATTTCTTTGATGAGTGAGACATGTTTCTCAGTGTATCAGCCATTGCTCTGTCTTTTTTTCAATGATTTTAAGCAGAGTTAACTAAGACACCTCATGACACAGCCCTTTGGACATATGTTTCTCCGTGACCAAAGTCATTGCTCTTGCAAGATTTACGATATTTGACCCTTGGACATTTTCAGAAAGTTCAGATGTTTAAAGATAATACAGATTTCATGTATTTCAGCCAAATAAAGTCATGATTTTAATATTTTCAGATTTCAGAAGATTTGACAAGACTTAATCATGAACCAATTGGTTAAGCTTTATTAAAGTTGATTCAGATATTTTCAAGACATTTATAACCAACCTAAATGGATACATTAAATTTAAACCAATTTAATCTTTCAGACATTCATGAATCTGTATAATAGAAGATTCTTCATTGAATTGATTTTTCATATTTATGAGCAAGGTATATAGATTGAAGTCTTCCTGAAGTTCAGATAGTTCAGAATAATAATAGGAATAATAAGGGTTCTAAACACAATGACCAGAGATTTCAAGGCATTTCGTGTGGAGAATAGTAAATTGAATTTCAAGTATGTCAGAAAATTTTAGGAAAGCACTGAGAAGTATTCAGCAGCAGCCAATGAAGCTTGATACCAATTGTTCAACAAAGCACTTGATTTAGATGTTATTGAAAATCATATGGAATCAGTGATCTGGGAGTAATGCAAGTGTTTAATGTTTGTCAAAGATCAATGTTCAATGAGTTCAGTGATTTGAAATCAGTGACATACCAGCTTGAGACAGACTTGACATAAATGTCAGCAAAGAAAATTGGATTTCAAGGTGAGTTGGTAAATAGAATCAACACTAGGAACAGTACTTGGCGGAGATTGGATCCAAGGATCTATTCACACAAGAATTAACCTTCCAGATAGGCCTGACCTATCTTTCCAGCTAAGCCTTTTTATATACTGTCTAGTTGTTACAAGATAGCACAGAATTGTAACAAATGAGTCTCCCCTTCAGCAAGTTCAAGAGCAGTGTTCTCAAAGAATTGTAGTTGAATTGTCAATTGTTTAAAGGACTTGAGATCAGATGAAGGCAAGAGAGACTAACTGATACCAATTGTTTGAAAGAGATTCCTGGAAGAGCAAAGATGATCGATATGGTCAAGAATAGCCAAACAGTTTGGGAACTTTTGATGCTCCCCCTCAACAAATGCAACTAAGCAGATTTATGAATGATGAGAGAGATTAGTAGAAAATCAATTTGTTCAGGCTTGCAGTGTTTGGAGAGAGTCATCATTCAGAGTTCAGCAAAATGTTCTTTTGGAATTGAGCAATCACTCTATCTTTTTGGTATTTTCAATAATGATGATATGCTATGCAATTAACTACGGGCATGTTTATGCTGTGACTTCTCTTAAGAACAATGCATGGACATGAGTGGCATAGACATGATGCAATGACAAAAACACTCCCCCTGGCTGTATGCAATCTATGTAATGAAAACTAAGCATTCTTGACATAAACTCCCCCTGACATTATGCACTATATGAGTGAGATCTAAGTATAATGCATGCAATGAAATTTATGTAGGGAATTTAAAGAATTATGATCATTAAAACTTAGACTGCTTTATATGCAATTTGACCCATGGTACTTGGCGGAGTACTTAGGTCCAAAGGACCACCTCACACATGATATGGGTTTCCAGACAGGCAGTGTCTGCCCTTCTCCCAACATACCATTTGATATACCAGTAGGTCAAACTGTGAAACGCAGTGCCAATGCAGTCCTATATGCATTAAGACCAATATCAATCAAGTGCAATTGTCACATGTCCATATCTAATGCAATTCAAAATTTCATGACATGCAATTCATTTCTGATGTAAGACTTTCACAGACAACACATCATATGCATTGAGAGGTTCAACTGCAAATTACAGATATACATGAGAATATGTATTCATGAGTTTTTAGATGACAAAATATTATGATTTTGTAAGTATCTAATCAGAATTCAGTAAATTCAAATATCAGAACAGAGAAGCACACAAATGGGGTTTTCCCATACTTGGGTGCCTTGACTTATAAAACCCCTTTATTCATCAGCTTCCAAGACACTCCTGCAAAAATAGAATCTCATTTTGCATATTGAGGTACCCAAGAATTCTTGGGCCCTCCCTGGTTAGCAACTCCTCTGGCAGGAGTTCTCCAAGATTTCAGGGTATTGTTATCATCAATTTTCAACATGAAATAATTTTCCATGTTATGCCCAAACCTACCACAGTAATGAAAATGACCTAAGGTTCTCACAATTCTCTCAAATGAATGACTATTAGATTTTTGTGAGTAAGCAGGCATGTTATCATTTTTGACATGAGATTTTCTTTTATCATAGTCAGCAAACCGGCATTCTCTAGCCTTATGACCTGATTTTCTACAATTAAAGCACTGAATATGTTGACTGTTTGAAACAGATTTATTTCTTTGACAACCATGATTTACAGAATATTTAGCATGAACATTATGAAAGTGAGATTTCTTCTTTTGATTGGCAGACCAGCATTTGACTGCCATGTGGCCTTTCTTACCACAGTTATAACAATAAGAAGAATTTCTTCTTTCAACAACTGACCAGCAGCGACTAGTCCTATGGCCTAGCTTTCCACAATTGAAACACACAACATGCTGGTTCATTGAGACAGAATTATTCCTACCAAAAATATGCTGATTCTCATAAGGATTTGTATGATGAGAATACAATTTGCCCTTACTCTTAGCAGCATTCACATTTTTACAAGTATTCATATCATCAATTTTCATAATATGGCAGTCATGCATCATATGCCATGCCCTACCACAATAGTGACATGAATTAATTCTTGAGTTTGCATGTGAATGAGTTTGAAAATTTTTAACAGCATGCACTGATGAGCTACCAAGATTCTCAGAAATAGCAGAATGAATAGAGTTCATGGCACTCGCAGAAATAACTCTAAATTTATCCAGGTTGACATTCTTTTTCTGCTTTTCAGTCCTTTTCAAGTTCTTATTTTGATTTCCAATTCTTTGAGCAGTAAATTAGAAAATAGGTGTAGTAGAACTAGAAACATAAGAAGTTCGAGTTTTATTTCTAAATTTCTTTTTATTAATAGGGTTATAGTCAAACCCTTCCTTTTGAAAATTTATTTTAGCTCAAGGATCTTATCAAGATTGTCCTTCCCTTTAACGAATTTGGACAGTGAATTTCTTAGATCCTAGATTTCATATTGCAAAGATGAAACATTAAGTTCATAGCCAACAATTTTAATCTCACATGAAATGACCTGTTTATGCAGTGCATCATTTATATTTTTCAATATTTCAATTTCCTGTTTTAGTTATTGTTCCTTGTTGACTTCAGTTTCTTTCAAAATACATTTTCCTTTTTCAATTGTCAGTAATTTTTCTGATATAACAGTGTTTAAAACCATGAGTCTCTTATTTTGCTCTTTCAAATTTTTATTTTCATCTATCAGAGTTTCTTCATATTCTTCTACTTCCTTTTTCTTTTCAAGCAACAAATGATTTTCATCTTTTAAGGATGCATTCAAATTCTTCAGCATATCAACCTCAGAATAAAGATGTTCAATCACTTCTTTTAGAAAAACGCATTCATCATTTTATTCTTTTGAGCATGTGTTTTCTGCTTCAAGGGATTTGTTTCTAAGACTCTCATTCTCAGATTTTAATCGGTTCAATTCAGATCTTTCATTATTAACCTCCTGTAATCTCATTTTAAGTTTGTCAATTTCAGCTCTCAGAACTTCATCTTCAACATAATCAGATACAACATAGTTGACAGATTTCAGTTCCTCTTTCAATGATTTATTTTCTTTTCTCAAATTTTTAATTTCTTTTTCACAAGAGGAAACCATAGATTTTTCTTTCTCAATACTGAGCAATATGTCAGTCATGACAGCGTTCAGTTCCTCCAATTTCATCATTACTTGTACTCAATTTTTCTTCTAATTCAGAAATTCTCAGATTAAGTTCTTCATGCTCATCTTTTAATGAGCATAGTTGTTTCTTGTATGTATGAACATTAGATTAACATTCATCAAAGGATTGTTTCAGTTTCGAACAATTTTCACAAGAAACATTAGAACTAATCTGATTAATCTTTTTCTTCAATCGTTTATTCTAAGATTGCATCTTTCTCGATTTCTCTAGAAGTTCATCATACATCACTATCAGTTCATCAAATGAAATATCTTATGATCCGGAGCTTACCTGAGATGATGTTTCCTCCTGTTGATCAGAGCTGTGATCACCCTAGTTAGCCATCAGACATTCTTCTCCCTTCTTCTCATGAATGGCAACCACAGCATCCAAGATTTCCTTTCTAGAATTGCATATGAGAACAAGAGGAAATCTGTCAACATTCATTGCAACTCTCAAAATATTAAGAACCATATTATTTTCTCTGTCCTTCAATCTGTCCTCATCAGACCACTTAGTATGATCATGAGGCAGTTTATGTGGGCCGTTTGATACAAGATTCCATATATTTGAGTCAATGGAATTCATGTAAGTACATAGGCCGCCTAGCCAACTGCTAAAGTTAGAACCATTGAAAACCATAAGAGAAGCCATTGAAATACAACAGAATAGATTCAGATCTTAAGAGCTTGAAAACAATATCTGAAATATGCACCACATTGGAATAGTAAAGCACGAAATCGAACAAGCAGGATCCTCTGCAGATTGTTGGATCTGGAAGTCAGAGACCGCTCTGATACCAATTGTTGAGGTGCTATGGATGGATTCAGAGGGGGGTAAATGAATCCCCTTCGAAAATTCTGACCAATTTAAAAAATTAAGCTACAAATAGTAAGCTATGCGGAATTAAAGACTGATTAGCTTAACTGAATGTGAGCTATAATGAAACATGGACTGAACAGATGATAGCTGACTCTGGGGTATGATGAGGCACACAGTCAAATAGATGGTCAGCAAAAGTAATGAACTACTCAGCAACTTCAAACGGTTTGCAGAAGTAGATTACGCACACTAAGAAATCTTAAAGCACTCAGACAGAACAATCAATTGAAACGCACCTAGGCATTCATCTGGCGAAAATCAGATAAGAAATCAAACCATGGTAGACAGGAGATTTTTAGATGGTTCGGTCCTCCAGACCTACATCCACCCCACACTCAAACCTGAGTGTGGCTTCTGCTGACTAACAGCTTGAGCCGCTGGGCATCACAGCTTGCCTACATGCGCTGGACCTCACAGCTTGCCATCCGCTGATACACAACTTCGCTGGGCCTTACAGCTTCGCCTCCGCTGACACACAGTTTGAAAAAGGAAATGTAAACTAAAAAATAACGGTAGAAAATAGCAACAGAAAGCTGAACGATTAAAGCTCAAAATATAGCTCACTGAGGAGCACTATAGCTCGCAATGGAGCAATCGTAGCTTGGATTTAATCCAGAGACTACGAGACCTTCTTCTTCCTTAGCTCTGGCTGCTTCACTCTTTTTTCTTCTTCTTTTTCTCTGCTCTCTGACAATAGCTCTCTTCTTCTCGGTTTCTTCTCTTCTCTACAGCACTTGCTCTTTCTCTTTCCTCTCAGACTCTCACTCTCTCTTCTTCTTCTTCTGCTCTCTATTCTTTCACACTTCGTTCTACAACTTTCCTCTTCTCCTTTTTCTTTTCAATCTATGGATCTCTCTCTATTCTCACTTTCAGTTTTGTTGGATGCTCACCCTTCTTCTGTCCTTTGTTACTGAACTGAGCGATCGGCCCTTCTTTTATATTCTCCAGGAGATGGGCGCGTGGTCGCCACAATTTTCACCCAATTTTTCAAGCCATATCTGATCCAAACATGTCCACATGTTAGCATCATTGAGCTTTTACTTTCCACGTGGTAGGATCCTCTGTTATACGCCTTACCTCGAATCACGTGCCAGTCACTGATCATAGTACACGTGACTGTATCAAGATGCTGGGCTTTTGCTGCTTCCAGGGCTTGACTTGTTCGAACCTGGTTCAATTCATGAGTCCATGTTATCAGATAAAGGGTATTTAATCAAACACCTAATAGTCAAGAAAAACTGTAATAATGACAATATGATTCATGGTTTATGAGGGTGATCATAATGTAAATGAAACCATGAAGACAAGGAGTCACAGGCCATTGATGCTTAATATGTGAAACTCATGTACTTTCATTGAATTGAATTCATAAGCCATATGTATGCTAGAACACACTTTTCATGCATGAACAACTGGACTAGCACAGACTTAACATGCGTGAGATGAGCAATGCACTGACCCTTTTTATGCATGAAGCTATAACGTGCACAGACTTTAGATGGTATGAATAAGGATGCACAGACCCTAATATAGAGGATTGAGTGTGCTACAGTATATTGCACCGACCTTATATGCAATGCAATGCAAAGCATGCACATGGTGCAACTAGCACAGACCTATTATGCAGCTAGCACCGACCCTAGTATGCACAAGGTGAAACTAGCACCGACCTAAGTCCTACACAGGCATGATATGCACAGACCTTGCTTGGCTCAGAACATAACTTGCACCGACCTCTATGTGAACATGCACAGATTTAGTGAGCATATATGCACAGACCTATATGCATAAAGTAGAAGATGCGCCGACCTTCCTATGAACATGTGATGGATATGCACTGACCTGCTACAGTGAAATGTGCAGACCTTAGATCAGTCTAATGCAAATGTGCATCGACCTCCATCTAGTCTGATGCAGATGTGCATCGACCTCAATTTGCCAAGACAAAAACTAGCACAGACCTGAACAGTAACATGTACAGGTCTTAAATGCATAGACATAAAACATGCATCGACTTCATTTGAAGACAGGCAAATGTGCTCGGACCTTTGCACCAAACATGCACTGACTTCATATGAAGACATGCAAATGTGCTCGGACCTTCCAACAAACATGCACCGACTTCATATGAAGACATGCAAATGTGCTCGGACCTTCCAACAGTGTGTGTACTGACCTCAATGTGCAAAATGCCATATGTGCATCGACTGCTACAGTGTATGCACAGACCTTATTGCGCATGTTATGAAAACATGCTCGGACCTTATGCTAAACATGCACAGACCTTACAGCATGCATAGGGTAAATGTGCACCGACCTCAATGCTGCTAAGGTAGAACCTGCACCGACTTCTGCGTCAATGGAAAAATATGCTTCGACCTTAACAATGAACAAACCACAATGTGCACTGACCTATATGATGACTGATGAGACTATGCATGGCCTAGTGTGTCGACTCTATGAGTCGACTCTTGCTTGTGGGTAAGCAAGAGGTGCAGACTAGCTCAGACTAATGCAGACTTGCAGAGTTAAACAAATGCACTGACTCAGACTTGACAAAACATGAATGCTGACATAGTACTTATGTGAAAAATGATTATTTGACCAATTCATAATCTGATGCAAGAGTTGATTGTGCGTTTACCAACAGTTAACAACATATTATATTCAAGCACATATGAACTATATCAACACATCATATGAACCCTTGGCATATTCAGGCACAAATGAACCATGAATCATGATTTACACTACACACATGATTCATAGTATGTCATTATCAAAACCAGGGTTCCAACACGTCCCACCGGTCCTTCTGCTCGACCGCCAACCTCTTCTGCGACATGAAACTCCTGGCCAACGTCACCCACGACGTCTCCAGCAACGCCGACTTCTCGAGCTACAGCAAGCAGTTCCGGCAGTAGCAGGCGAACGCCGTCTCCGGCAACGACAACTTCAAGAACTACTGCGTGGGGGAGAACGTCGCCCGCGACTTCTTCGTCCGGTATGGCAAGGACGGCACCAACGACAGCCAGGTCTTCACGAACTACGCCATGGACACCAACGTCGTCGGCTCTGACTTTGCCAAATACGACTCCCACAGCAACGGGATGATCGGCGCCTTCACCTCCTATGGCCCCCGCAACAACGTTCAGGGCCACAACTGTTAGTGTTGGTGTGCTACAGGCCAATTTAGGGTCGGGTAGACCCGATAAATGTATGATCTTGTTCATTATTAATAAAGTGGTATTTGAGCGTAAATATGTTATTGTATATTACTTTACGATGTCCCTAGGATATGTGGTTGTAAAGTCAACTCGAGATGGGATCTCGATTATGAGACTGACTTTACATAGACACATACCTTAAACTATTCCTGATTGGAGGGTAATCACTCGGGGACTTTAATTACCTATTAAACCAGTACACGTGATGTGTTAGGGACCAGTCTCATGGTCATTGGTGCGGGACACCAACACATATGTGTAGGTGTATGTCCTTGTAGGATGTACACTGAACTGATCCGCTATTGGATCTTCAGATGGTTGATTATACCTAATGTCAACTGAAGATCCAACAGTCTCAGTAGCATCATTGGTCCTTTGACCTGAGACATTGATCGGATCTTACACGAGGACTGGAATAGTTTAATTACTTGGCTATGTGGCTTTAACCATAAGTCATGAGTTACCGAGTCATTAACCACTCCAGGATACGTGTGAAGATCATCAATGGTCAAGAGGGGATCGCTCACTGTCGGGTATATATCAGACAGTTAATGGGTCATGACATTGACGCTCCGTTAAATCCCTGGCGAGGGTGGTGTGAGTTTGTTTGGAACGGACGTCATACACTTTAAAGGAGGTCATGGTCAAATGGCACGATCATGGGGTTTGACAGAAACCATACCCTCGATCGAACCAGACTCATAGAATGAGCGAGGGATTATAGCGATGCGGCAACTGTAGACTTACAGGTACCAGACAGACTGGTTTAAATCCGGCGTCCTCTAGGATCACGCGGATTTACTTGACCCAACGTGATCAAAGGTTCGGAATGAATTAAACTATTATTCGGCTCTAGTAGAAGCGAATAATAAGTTTAATTTACTTCTAATTGGGAATTAGAAGTTAATGGACCTTAAACTAGAGTGACTATGGACCTAGAGGATCACACATAATGGATTCTTGGGTGACGGATTATTATTGTATAAATACATATATTAATTCCCTTTAATTCCTTTTCGAAAGGCATCTAAAAAGGGCTTAATATATATGTACAATAATGGGCAGAACATATATATAGTTTTGGTCCTTTGGAGCTTTTTTAGAAATGGCCAAATCATATATATATGGATGTTACGAGAGCTCCTCCTTCCTCTTGGCTAATCAAGCATTAAGGCTAAGAGAAGAAAAATTAGCTCCTCCCCCCTTCCTCCCTCTTGTTCTCTCTCTCTCTCTCCAGAAGGTGAAAGGGTTGGGGAAGGTCGTGACAGGGGGTACCGTCGCTGCGCAAGGATCCGTGTGGATCTGCTCTAGAGTCCGTGCATCTGTGCGACTCGATATTCGCGGTATTCTGCATCGGACACTGCGGACAACGTCGTTCCGCGCAAGGTATAAATACGCAACCCGTAGATAGGGGTTGGGTGATTAAAACATCGATTAGAGTATGGATCAAGGATTCCATGAAGCCGGGTTCGGGCAAATTAAATTTTTGTTATCCGCTGCGTTACCCGATGGTGCTGAGTGGAACCTTACAGTGGTATCAGAGCCAAGTTGACGCTCTGATCGATGTATTTGCTCCTTATAGAATCATGTTTTAGGAGTGATTTAAAATCTTCAATTGTTTTGTGAAGAAGGAGATGCTCGGCATTTCTGTTCTTCCAAGATGCTGGGCATCTCTGCAACAAATTTAATTTACAAAAAAAAAAATTTATTTGGCACGTTTGGGCGCACTGTGCCCTGTGGCGCAGTGCGCCCGCCGCGGCGCACGCGGCCCGCCAGCGGGTCAGCGCCCGCCCGCAGGGCGTTGACCCGCGGGAGCCGGCGCAGCCTGCCTCGCGCGCGAGGCGGGCGCCCGGGCCGGATTTTTTTTAATTTTTTAAAAAATTGTTTATATTAATTTTTAGTTAATATATATATTTATATATATATATATACTCAATAAATTAATTTTATTTTTATCTCAGATATTAATTATGTTATCTCACCAGAAAAAATTCAAATGTTAAATTTTATGTAACTTTTGAATTTTATGAGATAAGGTAATTATTATTTACTTTGAGATAAAAAGGTAATAATTGAAAGTAATTCTGTGAAATTCATTTTTTGAATTTTTTTATTATTAGATAATTAGTAAATTTAAAATTTGAATTTCATTGAAGTTAAATGTATAAAATTCAAGTATTTGAATTTTTAATTATTAGATAATTGTTAAATTCAAATTTTGAATTTTAGAAATTGATAATTGAGGGTAATTATATTATTTAAATTTACTTTCAAATAAATTATTGGATAACTAGTTTGAATTTAAATTTAAATAATTGTCATATTTAAATTTTAAATTTGATTATTAGATAATTAAATTTAAATTTAAATAATTATCTCAATTATCTGACTTATTTGAATTAGATTCAAATATGCATGTCCCTGTTATAAATGATGGTTCTTTACGTGAGTTGCTTTATTTACCTTGCATTGGCTTGCTTGTGTGTTTAATTTTAGTTAATCCTGCTTCGATTTTTAAAATTAAACAAAGCTAGCCTATTTTTGTTTGCACATCCTATTTTTAAATCCAAAAGTAAGGATTATTTTCAGAAATAACCCTTGATTGATTTTACATGAATGGGTTGGCAAGTGATCATGGACGTGGTTAATGTAATTAATTGGGGTCTGCGAACCTCCTTTCTCTCTTGTTAAAATTCCTATGTACTTCTATCTCCCTTTACAGTTGTACTTGCCCTAAGGGCTGCTGGAATTTTATTGACATGTAATTTACATTTTCCCGGCATACGTGCCGTGTAAAAGTTATAATTAATCCGGCGTCGGAGTTTGAAAGCGCGGAGCACACCCGACGAGGACGATCCAGTTGCTTCGGAAGCGGGCCGGATGTCTTAGTTACATTAGGAATAAAGTGCATGATCACTTGCGATTTATTTTTACATTGGATGCATTTTCTTTGTGCAAACTACTAGGGACGATAAATATATTGGATATATTTATATTACCACCTAGGGTGAGATCAATATAAAATCAAATTCCCTCACGATAAAATTTTAGATCTGGTAAGCGTGGCTCTAGGAGTCGTCGTGGCCCTCCATCATTATGGAGTGAATGAACGTCTTCATTTCATGGATTTGTTGTGCTTTCCACAAGGTCCATGAGTTTGGAGGCGGGATACAACTCCAAGGCTCGGCCTCAATGGGGTGAGGAATTGAACTCAGCCTTGTTGTGCTTTCCACAAGGGTCGGGTCATGAACTCATTACTATGTAGTAATGATGGTTAGATCTAACCGACAATATCCTTTATTGTACTTTCACAAGGGGATGATTTCTCGGGGGCCGAATATCGGATATTGCATTAGATGTAAGTGCATGTTGACTACCCTTGAGATGGTGTATGGCTTGTTGTGCTTTCCACAAGGTCGTACCTCAGTCTCGTTGGGATTCCGACCCACTAGGTTGATCTCGCTGATCTCCCATTCTATATATTGAGGGTTATATAGTTCGATCGAAAAATAGTGAGACTAACTAAGATAGAAAATCACATCTATGTTAGAATTTGAACACATGCTAAGTTATCTTTTATTTCTTATCCAGGTATCAATGTCGTCGTCCAACCCCCTCCGCGGCATCTTGGATGCCAACAGACTGACTGGACCGAACTACTCGGATTGGCTGCGTAATTTACGCATAGTCCTCACCACCTAAAAAATAGCCTACGTGTTGGACACTGTTCATTCTGAGCCAGCTCCTGATGTCGACGAAGGCGAGTTAATGACTTATGCCAAATGGTCTGAAGACTCTTCCCTTGTCCAATGTTACATGTTGGCCTCTAAGGCTCCCGAGCTGCAGAGGCAATTCGAAAAGACTGATTGTAGAAGCATACTTCTTAATCTACGCCAGCTCTTCGGGGAGCAGGGTAGGATTGAGAGGTATGACATCTCCAAGAGGCTTTTCAGGACACGGATGTCAGAGGGTGCTTCAGTACAGGCTCATGTACTGAAAATGATGGAGTGGATAGAGAGACTCAATGCACTGGGGTTCAAGTTGGATCTTGAACTGTGCATTGATCTTATACTCCAGTCATTGTCCGATTCCTTTTCTTCCTTCATCATAAACTTTAACATGAATAGAATTGATGCAACTCTCCCGGAGCTGCTCAACATGTTAAAGAGTGCTGAAGGAACTATGCAGAAAGATAAACCATATTCTTCTGTAATGATTGTTGGCCGGGCCAACAAGAAAAGGAAGGCCACCCAGATATCCACCAAAGGTGACAAAGGGAAGGGAAAGAAGAAGGCCATGGGTAAGCAACTCGCCAAAGTTGACAAAGGGAAGGGCAAGAATAATGAAAAAGAAGACAAGTGTTTTCGATGGGGGGAAACAGGGCATTGGAGGAATTGTAAGGCAATTCTAAATGAAGGTATTTTTGTCATATATGGAATCCACATCATGGGTATTGGATACTGGATGTGCATCTCATATCTACAATTCTATGCAAGTGCTGGCAGAATATACGACTGCAGAAACCATATCTCGTCCAATACACTTTAAAGGAGGTCATGGTCAAATGGCACGATCATGGGATTTGACAGAAATCATACTCTCGATCGAACCAGACTCATAGAATGAGCGAGGGATTATAGCGATGCGGCAACTGTAGATTTACAGGTACCAGACATGCTGGTTTAAATCCGGCGTCCTCTAGTATCACGCGGATTTGCTTGACCCAACGTGATCAAAGGTTCGGAATGAATTAAACTATTATTCGGCTCTAGTAGAAGCGAATAATAAGTTTAATTTACTTCTAATTGGGAATTAGAAGTTAATGGGCCTTAAACTAGAGTAACTATGGGCCTAGAGGATCACACACAATGGATTCTTGGGTGACAGATTATTATTGTATAATTACATATATTAATTCCCTTTAATTCCTTTTGGAAAGGCATCTAAAAGGGACTTAATATATATGTACAATAATGGACATGACATATATACAGTTTTGGTCCTTTGGAGATTTTTTAGAAATAGCCAAATCCTATATGTATGGATGTTACGAGAGCTCCTCCTTCCTCTTGGCTAATCAAGTATTAAGGCTAAGAGAAGAAGGATTAGCTCCTCCCCCCCTTCCTCCCTCTTGCTCTCTCTCTCTCCAAAAGGTGAAAGGGTTGGGGAAGGTCGTGCCGGGGGGGTACCGTCGCTGCGCAAGGATCCGTGTGGATCTGCTCTAGAGGCCGTGCATCTGTGCGGCTCGGTATTCGCGGTATTCTGCATCGGGCACTGCGGACAGCGTCGTTCCGCGCAAGGTATAAATACACAACCCGTAGATAGGGGTTGTGTGATTAAAACATCGATTAGAGCATAGATCTAAGATTCCATGAAGCCGGGTTCGGGTAAATTAAATTTTTGTTATCCGCTGCGTTACCCGATGGTGCTGAGTGGAACCTTACAACAACTTCGCCACCTACTCGTCCGACAGTAGCGCCGACACCTAGATCTTCTCGTCCTACTTCGAGCAGTCGAACGTGGTGAAGAACGACTTCAAGACCTATGGCAAAGACGCCAACGGCTTCTCGAGCGGCGGGGGAGGGGACGCCGGCCACGGGGGAGGGGTACCGCGCAGGGGTACCGGCCCCGGGGTGGGGGAGCCGCGAGGGAGGGGACGGGGAGGGGGGCTGCGAGGGGGAGGGGAGGGGGACGCTGGCCACGGGGGAGGGGGAGGGGAGGGAGGGGGAGCTGTGGGGGAGGGGACGCTGGCCGCGGGGGAGGGGGGCCACAGGGGAGGGGAGGGGAGGGGGGTCGCGTATGGGAGGGAGGGGGAGTCCCGAGGCGTCGTGGGCGCTTTAAAAAAAAATTTACTCGAGACTTTTTTTTAGAAGATTTACACATGATAAGATTCCTCTCTAAAAAATAAGATAGATCTTACCAAACGTCTTTAAATATCCTCCTCTTCTTTAATTTTAATTTTAAGAAAAAAAGAGAGAAAAATATAACCAAACACCCTATTAATTCATCGTACCTTATCTTCTACTTTCAACGGGAACTACTAATTAATGGTGCGAACAGCAGTTAATCTTATTAAAACAGCCATTCATGCTTACATAACACATAACAGCACTCCAATTTGAATTTATAAAAGAATGTCAAATAAATTCATTATATTGATAAATGAGTAATAACATTGCAGGTTCTGTGTTGCATGTCCCATGCACCTCCTAAGTGTTCTTAAATAATTATTTATAGATTAAAAATCAAGCAATTTCAATATTTATTTCTTTTGTATCAAAAAATATAAAATCAATGCCAGAAGATCATATTTGAAAGAAATGTTAATCTATAGTTAAGCTTATGATTTCACATTTTATATCATGTACCTTTCTGAATCTCGAATCTCAACATGGGTCTTCTTGTTGTGGTGCACGTCGATATGTGAAAAGGTTGGGCAGTGGCGGACTCGTACACACACACAGGCCTATGGGAGGAACAATGAGACAAAAAAAATGCTAAAATATGTGAAGATTGACCTTAAATGCATCATAAAAACATTTTTTATAATTATCTGCGTTTACAAAAGTATAGGTTAGTTGCAAAATAACCCTGTTAGTTGCATAATTTTTATCATTATCATCATTAGATATTTATCTCAATTATCTGAGATCGATTACATAAATCTTATTCTGTCAAAGATTTCTATCAAATATATAATTTCTATCATTACATACTATTGATACTAATAATCTTGTTATGTTATAATACTTTAATCATCACCCATCGTTAACATTCTATTAAAATTTCTTATAATTTAACATTGATTAGACTTTAATTAAATTTAATAAAAGATTAAAATATCTCCAATCTCTCCTAAATATTTTCTCTCTCTTTACATCTCTCTCTCTCTTTAACGCATTGTAATGGTAAAAATATCACTTTTTATAGGGATATTTTTGCCTCAGCTTCTGATCTTCTGAATCAAAATAGAGTGTTCTTTACATCTACAACTAATTTCAGGAACAATCTTGACTTATTTTCGTACAAGAGGATTATTAATTTTACTAACGATATAAGGAAGATAACTCTGTAACTAATTATGTAACTGTAACCAATAAAAAACTTAAAAAGGGATGAAACTTTCCCTACCCTCTCCGAAACTGACTGTAGACTTTCAGGGTAGGTAAAGATCTGGGCCGCTGCGTCGGCACTCGGAGCCGGACAGGAGGCGGCCCGGCCACGTCTCATCGTTTGCACAATTTCCTTCTCGTCCCCTTATTGTTTTCCAATTTCCCCGTCAAGACGACGTGTAAATAATTTAACCAGACGGCAACGGACGAGCAAAGCGCCTGTCGGGCGCTCCACGCCGTGCACCCGAAATGGAGATTTTGTAAATTTCTCAAAAAATTTCTATTATGCCCCTCTATTATTGCACAGTGCATACGCTGATACACATCTTGTCTTGAAACATTCTACTACGCCCCTCTATTCTTGCACAGTGCATACGCATCTTGTCTTCTATATATCAGAGTTTTATAAATCGATTCGATATAAGATGACTTACATATATCGAATTATACTAAAGAAAAATCATGTCGCACGTAACTAATTTATTACATATCATATAGAATCATGTGTTCAGTTACATATCGAATCGATTCAAGATGATACACTCACTGATACGTGTGAGACAAACGCTTTAAGACGATTTGATATCGACATGTATATATTACTTAATATATTTTACATAGATAAAACATACGAGATAGTTTTATAACTTAGGTGGTTAGCATATTTGTGTATAACTACGGTATTTGGTTACAATTCTAGAGGAGATACGAGGAGAAGAATTAAAATACTTTTTAATATATTTTTAATATATATTAAAATTTATAAATTAAATTATTTTATTTAATATAAAATTATATTTTGATAGAATTCATTAAAGTAGTTGTTTATATTTTTAAAAAACTATACGATAGATCCGTCAATTAGGATTGTCAACGAGTCAGACCGACTCGATAGGTCTATAGACTTGGCTTCATTATGGGTCAAGTCGTCGGCCCTTTTCGACCTGTGGGTCCTTAATTCGGCTAGTGTGATCTAATATACCCGTCAAGTAAGACCGTCAATAGGTCAGGTCCACCTGATAAGCCTGTAGTTTGGCTTCATTCTGGGCCGGGCCGCCAGACTCTTTTTGCCCTGCGAATCCTTAGTTGAGTTTTAAAAGTCCAGCCTAATTAGGTCCGCGGACCCGGTCTGAACTTTAAATTCGGCCCGCTGACCAGCCCTACCCAATCTTCTTTTTTTTCTCCCTTCAATTTTTTTATTTAATTAGAAATAAAAAATATCTAATTTTATTTAATTAAAAAAATAAAAAGTCTCGTTTAAAATAAATTAATATCTAAAATTCCAATTAATTTGATAATATTATAAACTTTATATACATATATATTATTCTATTTAATTTGTCGAGCCTAGTCAAGTCAGGCATAAATTAGGTTTGCGAAGAAGTTGGGCCCAACCCAGTCTGACATAACTCGAGACTAGGTCCAAGATAGGGTTTAAAATTGATGAGTCGGACTTGAGTCGGGTGGACTTAAGCCCGACTCGGCCCGGCCCATTGACAACTCTACCGTCAATTATAAAATACCACAGACCCAAGCAATATTCATCTTTATCTCATTTTTTATTTTTAAATTATTGTTAATTAAATTTTATTAATTAAATATATTATGATTATTTTAAAATTATCTTTAAAAATTAAACTTGTAAACTAAAATTTAAAAGTGAAAAAATAATTTAAATGAGAAGAAATTTTAAAATTCTAATTTCTTTACGACTCGAATCGAAGAATCTCCCTCTATTATTATTACCAAATAAATTAAATTAAAGATAAAAAATATTTTAAATACATGCCCAATGTAGGTTTTATACGATGAGAGCTCACCCATTTAATCACACACCGTAGCCAACTATGCTCATAGATCATATTAATATTAATAATCTTATTTATATAGGTATATCAAAGGTAAATATTTTTTATCTTGGTACAGAACGATACCGTATCATACCCTACCGATAAATGATTGGTACAGTCAGTACGATCGATACGACAAACCTTGATATATATATATATATATATATATATATATATATATATATATATATATATATATATATATATATATATATATATATATATATATGATATTTTAATATTTAGTCCCTATAAATTTTCTTAATTATAAATAAGCATCCTAATCCATTTCTTTAGTTAAAAGATCCCCAAATGTTCTCGGTTACTTTATGAATCCCTCGGTGCTTAACCTAACTATGATTAAAATAAAACTAGTGTGATAAAATGACCAAAAAATCCTCTTACATAACCCCCACCTAAAGAGAGAGAGAGAACAAGAGGAGAGATAAGATGGGGTGTGAGAGAGAAGGGGGAGGGTGCCACTTCCTCTAATGATGAGGTGGGTGTGCACAAAGAAAAAAAGAGGGAGCTAGTGAGCGAGGTAGAGAGAGAATAAGAGGAGTGAGAAAGAAAGAGAGAGCACGACAGAGAGGAGGAGAGGTGCCGGAGAGGGACACCTCTCCCCTCCGGCACCCTCAACCCCCATCCAGCGGGGTGGGGTCAGAGAGGGGGGAGGGGGTGCGTGTGTGTATGAGAGAGAGCGATAGAGAGGGGAGTGGAGCCGAGAGGGTTTCCCTCTCTAGCGTTGGCACCCCCACCTAGTGTCTCCCCTCTCTTCCCTTCTCTCGTTGGGATCTCCCTCTCTGACGCCCTCTCCTCTCTCTCTCTCTCTCCCACACTATTAGGTAGAGTGCCAACGTTAGAGAGGGAGACCCTCATCGGCACCCTCCCCTCTCTCTCTCACTCTGTGTGTGTGTGTGCACCCCTACCCCATTAGGTGGGGGTGTCCATGCAAGAGCCCCCCCCCTTCGATGCCCCCCCTCTCTATCTCTACCCTCCAGTCGTCCCCCCCACACACACTCACACACAGAGAGAGAGAGAGAGAGGGGGGGAATCGGAGGGGGCCCTCTTGCACTAGCACCCCCACGTAGTGGGGTAAGGGTACACACACAGTGAGAGAGAGGGGGAGAGGGTGCCAGAAGGGGAGAGAGGAAAGGTGCCAAAGGGGGTCTCCCCCTCTAATGTCAACACCACCACCTAGTGAAGAAAGAGAGAGCTAGAGAGGGAGATCTCGATGCGGGGAGGGAAGTGAAAGGGGGTTCTCTATTCCTCACCGACGCGAAACACAGGAAGGTATATCTTGCTGCACTAGCAAAGCTCCCGACGTCACCCACGGTTGACAAATTGGTCGCATGGTGGTAGGTGAGAGTGGGCCCCGATAATGGGGAGTCTTCGTGACATAGGACTGAGAATGAGAGAAAGAGAGTGTGAGAGAGGGGAAGGTTCGGTTGGGTTGAGAGAGACTGAGAAAGGTGAGAAGATATTTTTGAAAATAAAAATTTAGAGGAAGAAATATTCTCCAAAATGATAACATATTTTATTTTTTTATATTTATTAACTCGATAGATTTTTGAGTGAAAGTTTGATGAATTTAAAGTTTTTAGATAAATAGTTAGAGTAAGAGGTTTAATTTTGGTTACTAAAATTTATAAGGGCTAAACACAAAAAACCCATATAAATCTATAATTCTCTCTCTCTATATATCGATATATATACACGGATCAATCAACCAATAAATATGCCCTTTTGTTAACCCCAGCGGAGGAAGAGGGTTTGGTTTGCGATAGGAAGACGACTCGTGTTCTCCATCACAGGAGGAAGGAAGAAGAGGAGGACGAGGACGAGGACGCGCGCATCCCGCTATTCAACACACCCCAGCCGCGGCTCTGTTGTCTGTGATCTGTTGCTTCTTCTCTCTCCTCTCTTTCCTCTCCTTCCAGTTCTCGCGGCGCCTGGATTGGGGTTTGGGGCTCGAGGAAGCGGGGATGGGTTCGGATGCTGCAATGGCTAACACCTCAGCCCCCGCCGTCGCCAGGGATGCCGGTGGCAAGAAGAAGAGGGTAGGAAAGGGGTGAATTACTGATCAATTTTGTTGTTCTGCGTTTGTAGAAATGATTCTTCGGTCGGGTTGTCTGTTGACCGTTCCCTGTTTTTGGTCTCCAGATCAACAGGTCTGCGAAATTGAAGCAGTGCAAGCTCGATGCCAGGCGAGAGCAGTGGCTTTCTCAACGTATGTGCTTCACATCCTGCATGCATCCCCCGTTTCACCCCTTTTCTTTTAGATCTTCGGCCCGTAAAATTTCTGTCCCTTTGGTTCTTTAAGGCTGGTGGGCGATTTGAATGCTTGGGCATTTGGGAAATTTTGATCTTTCTGGTTTGTATCGTAGAAACTGCATATCTGATTTGTTCTATTGAGGTTTGATCGATGTGCGATAACAGACGATTCAAATACTGGGTTTTTAATGCTTCTCTTCTCCCATTTTTTCCCCTCTGGCAGTCAAGAACAAGGGTTGCGAGGTAGCTGATGAACACGCATTGCCTCCGTCCACGTCTCCATTGCCCCTCACGCTGCCTCTGATGCGCAAGCCCAATGGTCCCCTTGGAGGAACCAATCCTGAGGTGACGCCGAGGAGAGAAAGCAATGGTGGGACTTCTGGCCTCCATGACAATGATATGGAGTCACCGATGAATAGCCCCACATCCAGTGTCTCTGGGAACAACTCCTCGGGGAAGGGCTTTCCAGACAGCAGCCTCAGCAGTGGAACTTATTCGAGAAGCATCAGCGATGCTGACGAGGAGGATGAGGAGGAAATTGAAGGCGTAGGAGGTGGTGATGGGGGCCAGGACGATTGGGAGGCTGTTGCAGATGCCCTCACAGCAAACGATGGTGGCCAGTCACACCAGAATTCTGTGCACAGTGTTGCTGTCCATGAATCATCAAGTTCTTTGGAGTCTCGGAAAGGTGATGGCATCTTGAAAAAACCAGAACCAGATAGGACAATGCCAAGGGCTTGGAGGGCCGATGATGTGTTCCGTCCACAGAGCCTGCCTAATCTCTCTAAGCAGCGCAGTTTCCCACTGAACTTGGAGAGGTACTGCAACCAAAGAACCAGGGGCTGGGATCATCATGGAACAATTTCTCAGTCATCTTCATGCCCCATCTGCTTTGAGGACCTGGATCTCACAGACACGAGCTTTCTTCCATGTTCCTGTGGCTTTCGCCTGTGCCTTTTCTGTCACAAGAGGATTCTTGAGACTGATGGACGCTGCCCTGGGTGCAGAAAGCTGTATAGTCCAGTGAGAGATGGGGATGTTGGTATAAGTGGTGGTGGTGTGCCACTATTGCCATTGCGCCTGTCCCGTTCTTGTAGCATGAAGTCAAGATCTTAGGCTGGGGAGGGAGAGGGCCTTTTTTCTCTCTCTTACTCTTCACTTGTTTTCACTTATCTTGGACGTCAAGCAGTTCTATTTCCATTTTGCGTGCTCTCGTAATAGTGGATGGTCTCTTTTTCCTTCTTTTATAGACCGAAAAGAATGTGAATATGAGCTTAATGATTGACTTTCTATAGAGCAGTACTAGGAATTGGTTGTCACTGGGTTGGCAGGTATATTTGTATGAGGTGCTTATCTTTCATGTGGAGAACATTTCATATGTGAATATATATAAGGATACAGATACTAAAACAAGTCAGGATTCAATAAATTCTACCTATTTTCATCTCTATACACAAGCTCCAATTGTTTGTTATGTATATAGTGTCATCCACACTGAATCATGTGCTTCTTTTCTATTTAACTTAGTTGTTGACTGCCATGCAAGAGGGGGGGTTGAATCTGTGGTTTGTCTTCTGCAACGTATGATCTCCAACTATAACATGAACCATTATTGACGTAATGCCATCCCTTACCTCTATTTTACTAGGGTGGTTTCCCTGATCCTTTGACCGAGGCTGGTGTGGCATTCAGATTCTGATTGACTTTCACCTGAATTGTTTGCTAAAATTCCATGGAACTGTGACTGGATCCTAAGCCAGTTGATATGTGATGCAGTACGATGAAAATATTTGTCACCATTTGACAGTCGGAACTGCAAGGCTGCCTTCCATTCCTATGTTATCAGAGGCAAACACCTTACATGATAAGCAATGAGGTTAGGCAAGCAGAGGTATTTTCAGCTTGCCTCTTCATCGTTGGGAACAAGTGCTTCACTTTTTCTCAAGTATATTGTTTCATTTCTTTATTATAAAAACAATAAAATTTCCTCCTTCATATTGTTTAGTAAGCAACAAATGATATGTATTTTAAACACCTCTAATTAGCGACTTTTGTTTGTCAATTTTGCAGGATGATAATCTCCCTGTGACAATTTGTACTGATTGAATTTGTTGCTTGTATGTGTATTATTTAGCTTGTCATTCTATAACTTGATTTCTTACGCTATGTTAAATTTTTTTTCTACATTTCAGAAATGTTAATATTATTCTAAATAGTCCTTGTGGAATTTTGTGTTAAACATTAAAATGTTTAAAGCACTTTTTGAAGACATTTTGTGGCAACTGTTGCCTCGAGTGCATAGGCATTTACCTGGAATTCATGTCTAAGTGAAACACCTGGTTGCCATACTTTCTTCTCACCTTGAATTACATAGCCTAATCAACAAGAACTTGACAATACATGTTGCAGTTTCGGCTTTTCGTTTCATTTTTTTGAACAATTTGAGCTCCATTTCTTATTGTTTGTGCTTCTTAAGGATGTCTCTGGTTCTTCTGAGACCATGTGTAATTTATGTAGCTAGTGATGTCTAATGTGGTAGAAAGCATGGTTGATAACATACCGAAGGCAATATGATGGTTGCCAGCTGTAACCTAAAAATTTTCTCATCATTGTGCAAGAATAAATACTTCCTTTGGTTGAATTTCATATACAGCAGAATTTCTTGGGAATTGAATGAACGAGCTTGTTTTATCATAGAATATCACCATTTCTATCATCTCTGACTTTTCTCTACCGAGCTCTTTTGCAGATTATGCCTTCATTCCTTCAAAAACACTGGCAATTGTCACTTTCCATGGTGATCAGTTTAAACAACTTTGACAGCAAAATGATGATTACTCTGATATTTGTCTGGGTAGAGCTATTTTCTTTTTCATTTTTGGTGCAGTTGCACTGAATTCTAGTTCACTTCTTAGCCAATTAAGTCAGTCTTAGTTGACAAAATGAGAGTTATAGTTTCTTCTATTTTAGTTTTCTATTTTCTGTAGCAGAAAAACATGGTCAATGAACATCTAAACATGCCTAAATTTTAGTATGTAATATCAACACGCTAAGTGGTCGAGTGTCTTATGGACCTTCAGACCATGGTCTTTGTACTAAATACGAAATCAGCCTGTCCAAGTTTGATTGCTTCTTTTGTGTTCTGCCGTCAACATTACCTCGCGTCCATAATTAGTTCTTAAGTTTAAAGAGTTTTGAAAATATGTACCTTTCCTTGTATTGTCCTTCATTTTGTTTGTTTAAAGTCTTTTATCAGCAGTCTGCTCTGATGATGGTGCTAGGCAATGAGTGATGTCTGGCAGTGTTTCCATGGAAACAGTATATGTTTGTTTAATTATAGAAGGCCAGTTTCTACAACTCGAGGGTGTGTGTAATTGATTTCAGGACTAATGCTGCTGCTGATTAAATAGAAAGTGTATCTTTCCTATTTTAATAGGTAGCCATTTTTACGATCAACATGAACTGAAAATGTTTGACATGAATATAATTCTTTAGTTCTTTCCAGGTTAAAATATCAAGACCTGCGAATATTAGACGTCATTAATTTGTTTACAAAAAGTGTGGCACATCACTACTATTGTATGTACAAGCATTTTTTAATTTTCTTTCTTGGTGCAGTAAGTAATTAATCATTGAAAAAAATCAGGGACTGATGACTTCTGAAAAATGAGAATATGTGAAGATTTAGGGATTTAGATTGGTCAGTAGTTCAGCATTTAGGCCATAACATTTTGGCTGCTCCAATGAATCGGGAGTGGGATATCCGTAGCCGAATGTTACTAGCAGCATCTAGCATTTGAAGATAACTCTTAGTCAAGGGTACAATTTAGTCAAATTTTACTTTTATGAGTTTGTTAATCAATCTTTTGCTGCAATCGTGGATGGTCATGGTTATGTGAATTTTATTTGACAAGGGTTGAGCATTTATTGGTTTCATTCATGTGGATGTAGTAAGTGTTCATTACTATGTCAGCATCATAAACGACTTTTCTGTCTATGTAGGTCTACTTGCACCACTCTTTTTAGGTCTTTTGCATTTATCATTAATTCACTACTATGGTTCATACAGTTTTTGATGAAAGAATGCCCTTTGTACTGACTAAACTCGGAAGTATCTTTTTTTTTATGAAAAGTGTATGATACCACATAATGTATTAAATGTAAAAGAAAAGAGATGTCCAAGTATGATCATTCAGCTCTTAAAAAGCCCCTATACAAAAACCACCACACCAAGATGGTGTGCCTTTAGTCATCCCCCTAACAAAAGGAAAAGTGAGGAGTCGAGAGTTCACTTTACAAAGTTGTTTATCCCATTCACACACTCTCTCATAAACAAAAGAGACAATTCTCTTCTTCACTCTAGCTTCCCTTTTGGAGATTTTGTTGTTTCTTTCACTACATAAGTCCCATAATGTATCATGGAGGATGAGCCACCAGATGACTTTGTCCCCTTTTAGGTCCCACCTCTAGTGCCATTTGAGGAGGAGATGACTCACACTCTCAAAATGGCCCAAGGGGTGGTGGATTCTATCCCTGATCCTACACCATACCCCCCGAGAGAAGGGGCAACTTGTTGAAAGGTGGTTTAGATCTTCGTCCTCTTCTTCACACAAGCAACACTAGGTAGGTATATCATGAAGGAAGGGTGCAATCCTATCACATGTGGGTAATCGACCATGGGAGATCTATAATATTAGCAACTTCACCATGAGTGGACTCTTGGGAGCCCAAATCTACGGGGCTAGATAGTGACACACTCCACCATTTGAAATGAATATATATGCAGATCTAACTGAGAAAACTCCCTCCTATCTCCACACCGATCTGTCGGCGCGGCTATCCACCGGTCTATAATGCAGGAGGAATAGTAGGAGACTCTTTAGTTGGTCCATCTCCTCGTGAGTAAGATACCTCGTAAAGGTAGGCGACCAAGTGCCCCCAGGTAATTGCGTGTCAAAGAAATGTGCCATAGATGCCCTGGGTGCAGCCGAGATAGCAAATAGTTTTGGAAAGGACTCTTCTAATCTGAAATCTCCACACCACTTGTCCTTCCAAAACATGCACCTATGTCTGTTGCCCAACCTGACCCGCATACTGGCTTTGATGATGTCGCCACATTGAAGGATGCCTCTCTAAATTTGTAAGACATTATACCTATGTGCCGATGACAGATCCCACTCTATTGAATTGTTATAGTATCTCTCCCTGATAAGATGTAACCACATACCGCTGTCCTTTGCCTCAAGTCTCCATTGCCATTTACACAATAAAGCTAGGTTGAAATCTTTGAAGTTTTTAATCTCCATTCCTCTCGCTTCCTTGCTCTTGCACACTTTGTCCCAGGAGATGTCATGCCAACCTCTGCCTTTGTCCCCATTGCCATGCCAGAAGAATATAGCGTGAATGGACTTTAGCTTCTTGGCCACGGTTTTGAGGATCTTGAAAATGGACAGGTAGTATATAGGAAGGCTTGCATAGCACCATCCTCCCCCTATAAGAGAGGAGCCTCGCCTTCCAGTTTACAAGCCTAGACTCATACCTTTGCACCACCACCGGCCAATCTCGACAATGAAGGGCCCCTGGGAATAGGGATAGGCCTAGTAAGAGAAAGGAAAATCTCCAAATTGACAGCCCAATATAAATGTTGCTCTTCTGAGTGACCTCCCTCCCATGTTGACCCTTGATATACGACTTTTATTGTAGTTCACGTTTAGTCCACTAATCTCCTGCAATAGCTCTAACATTAATATGGCATTATATAACTTGCCCTCCTCATTTGTTAGAAATATAATAGTACACCTGCATACTGTAGGTGGGTGATGTTCATGCTTTAGTGCCCAACCTGGAAGCCTCTAATGATGCATGTCGTTTCAACCTACATTCGCATCCCGCTTAAGATCTGCGCCACTAAGACAAACAAGTGTGGTGACAAAGGGTCTCCATGACGTAGTCCTCTGCCGCCATGAAAGAAAGAAGTGGGCTGGCCATTAATCAGGATTCAAAAGGAGGCTGAAGAGATGCAAGTTCGGATCCACCCAATCCATCTCTGATCAAAGCCCATCTTCGTTAGAGTCTGTAAAAGACATTACCAATTGGTACTATCATACACCTTCTCGAAATCTAGCTTCAATATTACTCCACTCCTCCTTTATCTTCATAGCATGCAAGCACTCGTGAGCAATAAGGAAATGCTTCAGAATGTGTCTTCCCTTGATGAATGTCCCTTGGTGTGCACTGAACTCTCTGTCAATCACCTTGTCTAATCTTCTGGTCAACAACTTCATGACATTTTTGTAGGTACCATTAAGTACACTGATAGGTCTAAAGTCCGCAAAGTCTTGTGCACCCTACTTTTTCGAGATCAAGACCAAGAGGGTTTTGTTGATGCCTTTCAAGTAAGCCCTATCCTATTGGAATTTTCCTAAGACCTGAATCAAGTCCTCCTTGATAATCTTTCAGTAGTGTTGAAAGAAGATCATAGGAAAGTCATCTGGACTTGAAGCTTTGTCACCTGCAAGGGAGAACACTGCCTGTCTAATCTCTTTCTCCATGAAGGGACTGGATAGAGCCTCACTATCTACAGAAGAGAGCTGGGGAAGTAAGTCATCTGCAATGTCAGGATTGCTCACCTACTCCTCATTGAAAAGCTCGGAGTAGAACTCCTTGGCATACCCTCTTATATCTTCCTCCCTATTAACAGTCTGATTCTCGACCTTGATGGAAGCAATGTTGTTCATTCTCCTTTTTCCCGAAGCAATTCTTTGAGGGCTCCTTTGATAAAAGAGCAGGGTAGGGGCGAATACGCTGTCCGCCTGCACCGGGACGAACAGTGTATTCGACCCCTCCGGCTCGAATGCGTAACCCCCACAAAACTCAGTTTTTTTTACCTATTCTTGTACTAACCGGGGCCAAATCCCAATTTTATCAAAGCCAGTTTTGGCTGTTACCGGCAAAACCAGACGCTAAGCCCTGCCCACCGGGGAATGCGCAAAACCCACTAGGCCTATTCGATTATCAAATGGGCCCTGAAAGTAGGCAGTGTTCCTATCACTGTCCTTGATCTATTTCTCTCTAGATCTCTGCCTCCAGTAAATTTCTTCCCTGATGAGGATCTCATCAAATTCTACCCTTAGGGTGTCCCTGCGCAATCTATTAGAGTCATCTATCAACCCTACTCTTAGCAATCTAGTCCTTCTTGTCGAAGAATCCTTTCCTTAGCCAATCTATCAGGAAGGCTTTTGCAAGCACCCCGCCTTTGAAATACTTGGGCCAAATGTTTTAGTTTCCCAACTAGAGTAGCCATGCAAGATCCACCATGTCTTTACTCACACCACGCCCGTCTGACTATGTTCCATGAAGTCTGCTTCACTGAGCCAGTACCTCTCAAATCTGAAGTCCTATTTCTTCCCCTATCTGCGGCTGGTCTTCAAGAGAATGGGTTTGTGATCCGATGTCGGTCTCTCCAAGCAAGATGTTTGCATATGTGGGAAGTGGTCTTCCCAATCCACAGACACCAGAAACCTGTCCAACTTGGAACAAGTTGGTGTTGCTCTCAAATTGGACGAGGTGAACTTAGCATTCACTAGTCCAATATCAATGAGGGCTGCTTTCTCAATGAAGTCACGAAAGTCCTCTGTCTCCCCCAAGTGAGGGTTAACTCTCGTCTTCTCTGAAGTCGGTGTCACTGCATTGAAGTCACCACCCACACACTAAGGCCGGCCCAAGCTATGGTGGTAGAGGAGTAGCTCTTCCCAAAGTGCTCTCTTCCCCTCCTTGGTTTGGGGCTCATAAACTCCAGAGAAGTTCCATGAAAAACCATCACTCAAGCTACGGAAGTGGAGGGAGATGGTCCCCTACCCAACCTGTCTATCCTCCTCCACCTCGTCTACCTCAAATGGGTTTCGCAAAATCATGATGCCTCTAGCCCTCCCCTCTGTCGAGGAGGCCACTCCCTTCGAAAATCTAACACCCCCTATCTCTCTCATGAGAACCTCCCCGTCCCCTTCACACCTGGTTTCTTGCAGGCAAAGGATGTCCATCTTGCATCTTCTCACCAACTCCTTCACCACCCTCCTCTTATCAACCCCACCTAGACTCCTCAAATTCCATAAGATGATTCTCATGAGGATAGAATTGCGTCCCCCTCTCCCTCCTCTTGCTCCCCTCTCCCCTCCTCACTGTCAGCCCTTCCCTCGCTACTCTCTTTTGTGATTTTTCCTTCTTCACCACCATTGCCAAAGCAATCAGTCATCTCTTCTAGACCTTGATGAATACCTCCCTAATACCCTTCTTCACCCCCTCAAAGGAGACTCCCAGCTTGTCTACCGGGTCTCTCAAGTGAGTCTCTGTTATCTTCTCCACGACCCCCATCAGCTCTCCCCTCCTCCTTGCCCCGTCTACTCCTTTCCTCTGCATCCTCCTCCTTAGAGTCTCCCTCCTTAGACGCAGGTGTGCCTGGGACAAACTCTTCGCCCCCAGCTCTCCTGTTGCCTCCGGTTGGTCAGGCTCTTGCAAGCCTATTGCTGCCCAGGCATCTCCCGTCGGGGCAACGCCACTGCAGTGTAAGTGCCTTCAGTTTACTAATCATGACCGCCCCTACCATACGTCTCCAGTAGGAGAGGCCTAGGGATCAAAGCCAACATGACTTCAGTCCATTGGGATTCGTTCCCATGTGGCCCTAGTGGGAGCCAGCTAGTGGGAAGGAGATCGGTGGCTGCATCTGCTTCCATAGGAAGGGCCATGAAGGGCGGGGGGTCCTGGCCAACCGACTAGCTGGCCAAGGCATCCAAGGCGCCTATAGTCACCGTCGGCGGTAGTTGAAGCTTCACAGGACGGTCATCTAGCGTGTTGCAGCAGCTTTCTGAAGGTGATGCCATCACCAGCAACCGCCGGAGTGGGGCGCCGATGGCTGCTGGAGCTTTGCCGTTCGCCAGCACCAGCTCCCTGTCTCCCTACACTGCTGCTGCTTGAGGGCTCCTGTCGATTGCTGTTATTGGGCGGGGGACCCGGTAGCCCCCTTTCCCCCGGATCCGACGAGTAAGTCATACTCATTTGGATCCGGATTAACAAGCTCTTGAGATGTTCCGGGGAAGCAGCCCATTAGCCCAGCAGTGGACTTGCCCATGTTCTTGGTCTGGCCCCTGTCGAGCCTTTGGCCTGTCGGCCCATGCATTCTGCCTAGTCCAATTGAGTTACCTGCAGGTTTCTCAGTACCCGCTCTGCTACTCGCCTGGCATCCACTGAAGCTGCCCGATAACCCAAAGGGGTCGCCCTGAGGCGGGCTATTCAAAACGTGGAGGTTCCTCGAGAGCCGCCATGTACCCCCCCCCCCCCCCAATCTCGTTCAATCTCCTCCCCCAGCCTGTGTTGCCCTAGTCTCCCCTGAGTATGCCAGCACCGCCACTGTACATCCGACATAATGACAACCCGGATGACAAACTTCGCCCCTCCGATGGTTAGGGAAATGACTAGCGGCACCTCCTCCGGCGACACCATCCACAGCGTGGCCTCAACTGCCAATAGATGTCCGGCCGGTATGAAATTACAACTGTCCGGTTCGACCTTACCCAGCCGCCTCAGGATGTAGGCAATCCCTTATTCATTGCACGAGCTTCATACAAACTCCGAACGCCCTCGGATCAGTACGTCCCCCTTACGAGGGTCCACGGCTGGATGCGACTTGTGATGCCATTCGCCACCAACACTCCTACCTCTTCTGCCTCGCATCCCACCCCTTCATCCGGCCCGACCACAAGCAGTCCCGTGGCAGTGTCCGCCAGATTTCCCAAGCCCCGCTCACCCCACTGGGTGTTTATAAACCCCCTGAGAACTTCCGGATCCACTGCACCCTCCAACGGCAAAAGATAAAGGCATTTGCTGAGCCACTCGAACCGGCTGAGAAGGAGATCTGATGGAATGCCCCCTACCTCCATGCGGGTCCTCTCCCCCTGCAAGGCCGGGGGCAGGGGCCACTTACTCCCGACTACTTCCGCGTATGATCTCCGGAAGCCTCCCTTCTCCCGCCCACCATTATCCTGCCTCGCTCGGACTTCCGGCATCCAGCAGACTCTCTGCAGATGCCCTGGCTGCCGGCAGTGGAAACGTACCGGGGGTAGTCTGGCATGACTGCGGCCGCCTTCCTGGCCAGAGAAGGTTTGTCAGAGAGTACCTCCTCCCACTGGGTTGTTATTTGCCCTGGGCATCGCCTGCCACATCTTAGGGAAAACCCAGAGCTTCTCTCTCTAGAGAAGGCTAGAGGGAGAAGTGTTACCGAAGTATTACAGTATATTGCTCAGAAGTATCTTTTATTTGACTGTGTATTCTCTTTTCCCCCTGTGGCACTCTTTCATAATAATCCTACCCACACATTAATGAACTGAGATGGAGCAATGCCACATTCTTGAAATTCGTTTCACTTCTGTCATCTTTGGCTCCGTTTCCTTGCTCTTTTCTGTCTGAAACTAGAGTCAGTCTTCTCAAAAGCATCTCTCTTTATGTTCTATTGAGATATTTTCTATTTAAGCATCTTTATTCCATTGTTCTCGAGTACAACTTTCTGTGCACATTCAGGTGTACATGCTTTGTGCTATTTGCTTTCTATTAACATGCTAAACATTCTTCTCGGACTGTAAAGTGCATTCTCATTAGTTATAGCTCTGAGCACAAAAGTTATCATTTTTTTCAATGACTTGGGGAAACCCACCCCTGCCACCAACCTCAGCATGTGGTCGCTTCGGACCTACTGACCCCACTGCTTGTGCATTATGGGCTCTACCAGCTGGGGCAAGGGGTGGGTTTGGAAAAACCCCTGGGTGGTGCTGCCCAGTTCTGAGTCAGGGAACCACATGTGGGTGCAGACTGGCACGACTGCGTTTTGCCGCCGAGAGGAATCGAACCTGCGACCTCATTGTTACCATCAAAGCACGGAACCATTCAACCCACTCCTCAGGTCCCAAGTTATCGCTATTATGATCCAAGATTTAGCACCTTTAGACCTGAGATATCACATTCCTTAAGAATGTGCCATATTGTATCTCCCATCTTCAGATCCCTCAACATGAGGATGGTGTGAATTGGCTTCCTTGATGGAGGAGGCTCGGAGTGCTGGAGTTGTTACATGACAACACTCTTCTGCTGCATTTGGTCGTCTTCAATCTGCTTCAGTGTAGTTTGTGTTTGTGCCAGAAGATAAGAGTGTCTTTTCTTTTTCCGTTTCGATGTTTTGTTATTTTGGTGAGGAATCTCTCCATTTTCCTGATTGTACTACCTCTGTTTATTATTGAATAAAATTGTTGTTATGATTCACAGTTCTTTCAAAAAAAATATCCCTCTTTCTTTCACAATCTGCACCCCGCTTCTGTTATTACGCCTGATCTTTTAGTTCCCAGTTCAGTTGTTCTCTCTTCACTTGTTATTCCTCACTCGCCACTATCAATTTAATCTAGCCTCTCTCCTCCATCTTCTTTGGTTGAGTCTACTTGTTCCCAGCTTACTGAGTCCAGTTCTCTTCTGCCTGCTCATCCTCTTCTTACGAACTCTACAAGGTTCATGTTGATTGTCTACCCATCGACTTGTTGCAAAGTCAGCATGCATTTTTCTTTCTGAGATCATCATCCCACTGATCTTTTTGGTTTTGCTATGGTTTTGAGAAGACTTCAATAATTCGTATCAATATGGAGGACAGATTGATTGAGGATGCTGCTAACTTGATGGGTCTCAAGACTGTCAATTAATAAATAACTTATTTGAAGCTTCCATTGCATTGCAAACTCTAAAAGATTTCCGAGTGGGATCCATCGATTCATAAGATGCAGAAATGGCTAGCAACCAGGAAGGGAAGATATCTGTCTTTAGGTAGTCGGCATACTCAACTCTGTTTTAACTTCTATACCACAGCATTATCTATCTGTATTCCTCATATCAGCTGAGGTTGGAAGAAAAATGATCAAATAAGAAGATTTCTGTGGGGCTGTACCAAAGCTGCCTCTAAAGGTATTTCACTAGTGAAGCGGACTTCAGTTTGCAGACCCTGTAAAAATGGACGACTGGGAGTTAAACATTCTCATTTTTAGTTGGGCTCTCTTAGGAAGGTGGGTTTGGGAATTATTGACTGAAGAGTGCACTGTGGAAACGGTTGATTCAGCTTAAACATTATATTTCTTGTCAGTGGTTCTTTCCACAGCCTGATAATCACCCTACAGTTTCTCCTATTTTGAGGGACATCTTAAGGCTGGGAAATGGATGGTGAAATTTACTAGAAAACAGGTGAGTAATGGAAAAAGGACATTTTTCTGCTGGGATTTATGAGTAGGGGACTTCTATTTGAAGGACTGATTCCCAAAATATTTTTTACTCTCTGTTTCACAGTGGTGTACTGTCGGTGTCTCTTCAGAGTCATTGGGCAACACAGTTGCATGGAATGTTCCTTCATGCAGAAGGGATGACGAGAGTGGAGAGTATATTCTTTGTTACAGCTTTAATCTAAGTGTCTGGTCACTCAGAATGTTCAGGACAGTTTTATTTGGTGTAGTGAGAATGGCAACTTTTCAGTCAAATCTTTTACACTTTGTAGGAGGGCTCCCAACCTATCATCAGTTTGGGGAAATTTGGAAAAGCTGATATTCTCTCAAAGTCCGGGCATTTATGATGGCTTCATTTACAAAGGCAGATAGTCAACAAGGTGTTCAGACTAAAATGTGTGTAAATTGTGATGCTCTATGTCCTCTTGGTGGTCCTTATGAACATGTGGATCGTCTGTTTTTCAGTTATGATATAAGTCAGGAGGTGTGGAGGATTCTTCAGCTTAATGCCTCATATCAGCACCAATTTCTTAACTGTTCACGATATGTGGGCTTATTTCAACAATTTGAAAATCAGTCTTGACAAATGCCTGAGGAGCAAAATTCTTTTGCTTACTCAGACATGTTGGTTGCTGGAGTATTTGGAGAGGGCACAACGATGCCGTCTTCCGGGGAAGTAAAATTTACATAGAGAATGTTTGCTTTTCTGCTCTTCATTTTCTTTATTCTTGGAGTATATTTTTGCTTAATATACCTGCTGATGTATGGGGGAAAGAAGTGCAGTATGTAAACTTTTTATCCTCCTTGTTTAGTTAATTGTTTTTAGGATGGAAGGAATCTCTCCATCTTTCCTGAACTTGTTTTGAATGTATATCCTCTGCTTGTCTTAATAAAATTGGTGGTGTATCCACCTTTTATTTCAGAAAAAAGAACACCTTTGTTTCAACCATCTCCACTCCTCAAGAGCCTTAGATACATCACAAGGCAGTTCATGGTGATCACCTATATGAAGCCTCCTCTTGGCCTTTTTATTCCACCTCAACATGTCTACCACATTCATCAGGCTGTTTATGGCTCAAAATAGGTGCCACGGGCTTGGTTTGAAAAGTTTTACCTATTGAGATAAGTACCATGGTCTTCTTTGTAATTTCCTTGACTTAGATGTTACCTTCTCTCCTTGTGATTGTCCTCTCTCATAAAAAATGTATAAATGGTATTTTCTCCAGTGTGCTGCATTCTGACTTTTGGATGGTTGTGACACTGATGGAGCTTCACTTTGAAACTTCATCCTGCAGATGGCGAGACTTTGATACATCTGATTCACTATGGACAGTTTATTGAGGCTTTGCCATATTTAACTATTTCTTGCTTTGACACTGATCATGCAATGCATATAGTGAGTCAGTTTACCAAAGCTTCCATTTTTTATTCACCATGTAGTTATCCTCGTTGTTCTCTATCTTCATGGATTATCCAATGCTATGCCGGCAACATTTTCTAGAGCTCCGCTGTTACCGATCCTAACCGTACCAGAAATTCTGTTTATTGTCATTCTACCATGTGCTTCTACATATTTTTGGGCACTCTTTTTATCTCTTGACATAGTAAGAAGCAAGCGGCTCTCTCGTCCTAGTACTGAGGTCTGAGTACCATGCTATGGCTAATAGTTTTGTTAAGATTGTTTGGATTTGAGTGTAAACATCAGTTTTTCCAGTCTTACACCATTGTATTGTAACAACTGGAGCACTTCTTTGTATACATCATTCTGTCTGTCTGTACTCTCACAAACACCATTATTCGCCTTCATGTCTCATCTGTTGAGCAAGTTGCAAATTATTACAATAAATTTGTTAGCAAACTCTAGGTGTATGATACCTTTTCGGAGCTTGTATGCATATCATGTTTAGGTGTGGTGCCCCACACTGTACTAGGGGAGGCCCTAGTGACTCGCGTATATAAATCAGGCATTTGCCCTCATCAATAATAGACCTTCCCATTCTCTCTCGCTCAGTCTCTGAGCTTGTGACAGTCTATGTGCTGTACAAATAAATGGGGCCGTAGTAAAACACCAATATGGTCTTACAGGCCACTAAGTTAGTGCCCTAGTGGCTATTGCTATTGGTTCTTATAGGCATGACCAAGTCCTAGGGTCTTTACCACCCTAGTTGACTCTTAACCTTCTGAGCAAGGACTAGAATGCCCAGTGGGGGGACGGGAGACAACAGGGTACTTCTGTCAAGCACAAAACTTCAATGACTGAGAATATTCTGGGCATATTTTCTCAAGTCGAATGGATGTTGAGTTAGGGTTACATTTAGCACTATATTCACGTCGAAGGGGACATGCAAATGCATCTCTGAGAAGGCTTTCTGCAGTTTTTCCCTGTCATTTAGTATACATGCTAATGGCCCATTTTATTAACACATTACTGATCATATTGGTTGAACAGAACTACGGAATGGACGTAATATTAAGGTCACACATTCACAATTTGCTGAAGGTACGCTGCTTTTCACGTTAGCTGAGAAGATAAATTTGGTAGACTTGAAAGAAAGTGTTGCTCTTATGGTTTGTGTTGATCTTAACTAGGCCACAGGATAAATCATGGAGCCGATCCTTCTCATTCCCTCTTAAATTTTTGGCCTCACCCTATCGGCCCAGAAAATCCCATCTAAAAGTCATTGCCAATATTTCAATTTGGCACTGCAGAAATGCACGTCCAATTTACAACACCTTGGGTTCCTAAAATTAGGTTATCAATTTCCAATTACACTGTTAAAAAATGAAAAAGGAAATCGGAGATATTATAGCTTCTCATCATGTTCTCCTTTCCTTCTTCCTCACTCCCCTTGGCACCACTGGGCAGGGAAGAAATGAAAGAGTTGAAAGTAGGATAGAAAAAGTGAACCCCGTAGAAGGCAGGGGCAGCATGGCAGGCATGTTACGAAATGCACCAGTAATGGCAGGTGGTGTTGATAGGCTGCCTCTTCGTGGTCAGGGCTGTGGGAATTAAAGCTAAAAATTTGCAAAATGATAAAACAATTGCCATAAATAATGAAGTCTTTGGTAGTCCATCTGTCATAGAAAACACCTAAAATTTATTCCATAGCCTTCGAATTTATTTTCGTTTTGTTGCTAGTTGTCACCCTAAAACCAGGTGAACCAGACCTCTGGCCTAGCTAGTAGTTCTAAGTTGGTTCCAGTCATAATGAAGTCTTTGGTAGTCCATCTGTCATAGAAAACACCTAAAATTTATTCCATAGCCTTTGAATTTATTTTCGTTTTGTTGCTAGTTGTCACCCTAAAACCAGGTGAACCAGACCTGGCCTAGCTAGTAGTTCTAAGTTGGTTCCAGTCAAGTTTGGAGAGGAGGAAAGAAGAGGAGGAGGGAAGGAAACAGCAGCACTGTGAATCTGTTTTCGTGGGGATGGAGCATGGGAGAGTTGCTTCTGCAGGTCTCTTCAGGTGCTTTATGCGAGGACCTGGACTAAATCACCTGCTTGAAGAGGGTCTCTTCAAACACGAGTAAATTGTTGTGGTGAGTGTGGATCGAACAGGCAACCTTCAGCCCACCCATCTAACCTACATTAAGTTATGTGCACAACCATGCTGTTGCAAGCAACTGTTGATGAGACTTCAGTCTTGATCAACAGTCATGGAAGTGGTTTCTGTGACACTGAAGGGGAGAAAAGCACCTCCTGACTTTATCACCTCTGCAATGATGTCTTGGGTAGAGTACCTATAGCACAGAGTTAAGCCTTGTTAATGGAGATAAAGCTTTCGGTGTCTGACACCAAACTTGATGAGTGAACTGCCGGATTGCGGTATGCCATGCCGATATTCATTCCATGGATGGTCCATTTGAAAAGAACTGAATGGTTAACAGGTCGAGGATGGAATGGACTCCATGGGAGATATTTTAACCTTGGAGGAGTTGTTCACAGGGAGGACAGGGTGGGGAAGTGCTTAGATGTGACAGTCAACGATCGTTTTGTAGTTGACTATTTGAAGGTTGTCACTGGCCTTAAGCTTATGTTCACTGAATAAATGGTGTATTGAAGTTGTGGTGTTCAAGTAGTGTTTGTCAGGTGGAGTATGTGATGGAAGAAAGTTCGTGTATTCCAGCAAAGCTAGATTGTCTTCAACAGTCGTTCCTTTGATGTCTTCTCTGCTGTTACGGTGAACCTAGATTTTGTCTTCAACAGCTGTGCTTAGATCGTTTTACTGTTAGCCCATAAAATCTATCAAGTGAATGGCCATGTGCCCTTGGCTGCCCACTGGTTCTGAACCTACAGGCTACGGTTGGTTGAAGCAGCTGCCTTTCTTCTCGACATCCCTTTCCAAATGGATCAAATATCTTTGCTTTTAGTTTGTTTATTCATATTCTATGGATCTTGTGTAATCTTTTAGTTTTTATTCACCTCTATATATATATATATATATATATATATATATATATATATATTCCCTTCTCTTCTGAGGTATGCCATTCTTTTCCCCCTGCTCTGATCCGAGGTGTTACTTGCCTTAGAGGACGGCTCTTTGTATCCGCCTCTTTTTCCGTTTTTGGCTGGCTTTTCATGGAATTTGGTGCATTAGTGCTACCAGAATCAGGTGGTTTACCGGTTAAAATGTTTGTAAAATTCTCCATTGAGGTTGTAGAGCTACTTCACTGTATCTGAAGAAAAATCCAATTCTGGACGTGTTAGATGGATACAGAAACAAGCGGCAATTGAGACGGTTGGATATGTTTAGGGATGTCAACGGGCCGAGTCGGTCCGACAGGTCTACGGGTATGACCTGATTTCGGATCGGGTTGTAAGGTCTTTTTTGATTCGCGGGTCTTTAGTCGGGTCTAACAGTCTAGTCCGATTAGACCCATGGGTCGGGTTCGGATGAGTCCAGTTTGCGGGTCGGTCTAATCCGTTCTTTTTTTTCTTTCTCTTTTAAATTTTAAAAATTATTGAGTTAAAATTATGTTATTTTATTTAATTATAAAGTTAAAAATTTTATTTTTAATCAAATTATGTAATTAACATCAAAATTTTATTCAATTTAATGATATTATAATTTTTATATTATTAATTATAGTAATTTTTATTAATTTTTATTTTTTTATTTAAGTTTTCGGGTTAAGTTGAATCTTATTCGCGTTTTACATTTTTTTTAATAGTGTCGGCGTCGGCCTGACATAGTTCGGGTCCGGGTTGGGTTCGGATTTTAATGTTGATGAGTCGGATCTGGGCTGATCGGTCGTTCAAAGTTCGACCCGAGCTTGACCCATTAGCAGCGCTAGATATGTTTATATAGTCGATGGTCGATATATCAGGTGGAATTGAGACGGTTGGATATGTATATCCTTGCATGTGAGCTGTTAACCCCATGTGTCGGATTGAAAAATAGTCAATAGGATTGAAAATAGTGTAGGTTTATCGATCGAATCACAGCAATGGGTCTTAATCTAAACCTTTAAATCGAAGCTTAAGCTTCATTATGTAGCTAAGGATTATAGTTAATTAATCAATTAAGTTAAACCAAGAGTGTAGAAAGATTTTAAATATAATGGTTAGTCCCAAGTGTACAGTCTAGAATATAATCCAAGTACAAAGCCAAAATATATAAGATAAAAAAGGATGGTTTTTGTTGGAAAAACATTTTTTATAAAATTAATTATTTTAGATTATGAAAAAAATAATTATAATTTGATGTCTCAACTTCTATATTATCCCAGATGGCTAAGTAAATAATGTCTCTCAAATAATTAGTCTAGAAAAATTAGCTAAATCTATATTTGGGAAAACTAGACGATGTTGCTTCTAAGCCCTTAATATTTAGACAAGATATCATTCAATTACTTTGTCAAACGTAGAAGTTGAACGATGGATCATCCACAAGCTTAACTTAGATGATAAGAAGTCTTTCGTCTAAAAAATAAACATTAGATCATACATCGTCTACTCTGGGAAGTTAGGCGATACATCATCTACTCTGGGAAGTTAGGCGGCTAAAGGTTTCGTCTAAGTAGCATCGTCTAAGAAGAAACATAGAAAAAGCATCGTCTACCTTCAAAGTTAGTTGAGACTCCATCTACACTAAAAAGTCAACCTATTTTGTCCAAGTCTCTCTGTCTAAAAGTAAAATGTTAGACGATATAAAGTCTCAAAACTACACGGAACACCATCCGATATCTCAATAATAGATGAAAAGTTAGACAATAATCTTCTAATGCAAACAGAATAGTTGGAAGATTAGACGATGGATCATTTAAATGAAAATGGATAGACGGTATTTCGTTTAATAAGCAAAACAACTAGAAGTTAAGTTAGATGGCATTCCGACTACATCTTTAAGATAGACGATAAATTAGATGATACATCATCTAACATAAACAAGATAGACGGAAAATTAGATGATATATCGTCTAAGACCATTAAATGACAAACCCATCATCTAACTTCCTATCCTTCCGTCTAAAACTCACATAGACGATATATCATCAAAGTCCACATAAATATTAACATCACATCGTCTAATAAAATGATAGACGATAAAGCTTCCATATATCAGATTTGGTCAAATAAATTACTTTTGACCTTGTTTCATCTGAGCGTCATAAAACAACAAAATATCTATGAAAACATTTGGTGGATAGAGCGGATATGATACTCTTATCATTTAACATATTTGAAATACTTTAATACCTGGGTGATGCACGTTCAGACAAATATATTAGATGGTCAAATAGTCACGTACATCAATAGTCACATACGTCGTGCACTAAATGTTTAGTAACCACTGTATACTTTTATCTCATGATGTAAAACATTTTATACTACGTGCTCAAATATACATAATATACATGGCCACTTTTTGGAGTGAGGCATATTTTACTTGCGCGCCCAAAATTATTTTATTAATGTATTCAAATATTAACACCCGTATTTTAAATTTCATTACTTTATCTCACGTCAGCCTAACAACTATATATAGAGGAAATACTTTTAGTATAAATGCAAGATATATAGGTTGCGATGACAGAGATGTATAGGACATAAAAAGAAAGATACGCAGACTAGATATTTGTTTCAGGCATCCAACCCACTTATCGAATGGACAAAGACCAACGTACGCAAAGAACGTTGAGTTCCAATAAGGAGTCAGGCCTATCAAACATTGTGAAGGGATTAAACCATTGAAGACAACTCGAGTCTAATAAACAGAAGTTTCGAGAGTTTATAAATATCCTGGACTTCATATAATGAAGCATTTTTTGCACCCCAAGCATTCAACTCAAACAATCCCTAAGCAATAAGCTTCCTACACACTTACGCCTATGAGGGACTTTACCGCATTCATTCTGATCCCTGAAATCTCTCACTCTGGGAAGCATTCAAGAGGAAAAATATGCACTTCAACAACATTCTTCATTCCCTCCTCTTTATGTCTTTCATTGTCTTTTTTCATTTATTGCTATTATAAACTATAATTGTCTTCGTGATAGGAGAAAGAACATTTATTGCTCTTGGGGCAACACTACGTATGTTGGGTAAGTTTGTTGAAACTCAAATTAGTTAGGTGACTAACTCCTAAAAAACTAGCAGGTGCGAAATCACCAGAAAAAATAAATCACTTTGTGTTATTGGGTGGTTTGCTGAAACCTGATCAAATCAGATGGGTCGCTTGTTCATATAAAACAAGCAAGGAAGGTTTGTTGAGACTTGCTAAGATCAACTGGGAGTTGGACTCTGAGAACCAACGGGTATAACTTTTGAAGAAGATTAGTGAAATCCCTTATGAAGTTTCAAGTGGACTGGACGTAGGTCTACCAAGGAGGGTAGACTGCACCAGTATAAATCTTTATGTTTCATGTGTGTGATTGATAATGTTCGTAATTATTTTTAAAAGGTACACTTATACACTACCCTCTAAGGTGTGCCCGACTATTAACAAGTGGTATAAGAGCACATGTCTCTTTGTTTACAGGTTTAAATGCTTAAAGAGAAAATCCAAATAGTAGCCAGATGGAGAGCAGCGACAACTACGGATTGTAGGAAGGTTAGTCTGTCAATCGTCCCCCTTTGTTCAAAGATCAAGACTACTATTGGAAGATCTGTATGATGAACTACGTAAAAATGGTAGATTATTACCTATGCAGATTATTGAAGAAGGTGATCAAGTGATCACTACGATGAAGAGTGAGTGGGGTCTAGTAGAGAAAGCTCACGTGCAGATGAATGTCAGAGCTCTAAGTCTTATGTACTGTGCGCCGAGCCGGGAAGAGTTTAATTGGATAGACACATGTGGAAATGCTAAGAGATCTAGGACAAACTAGAAGTCATGCATGAAGGAATGTCCCAGATCAAGGAAACCAAGATAAATATCTTGGTCACTAAATATGAAATGTTTTGAATGGAGAAGGGCGAAATCATCAACGAGATGGAAATAAGGTTCACTATGATCGTGAACAACCTCAAGCCCCTTGGGAAGACATAAAGAAAGTGAGCTAGTCTGAAAAATCTTAAGGTCACTGCTACCGCAGTGGACTCCCAATGTCACTACCATAGAAGAAGCTCAGGATCTAAACCAGTACTTATTGGCTCAGTTATTTGGAAACATGGCCACACATGAGCTCAAGCTACATGGCCAGAGAGAGGACTCCAAGAAAAAGACCATTGGTCTCAAAGCTAAGATAGAAAGCTCAGATGAGGAATCTGGATCCACATCATGCGATGGGATTAAAGAGTTACCCATGTTGTCCAAAAGGATTCAAAGAATCATGAAGGATAAGAAGAGAGGTTTCACGTCAAAGAGAAGCGGTCCCAAGAAGCCAAAGTGCTATAACTGTGGCAAGCCGAGCATGTCAAAGCAGACTACCAGGTGGATGTCAAACAGAACCAGAAGGATGATAGTGTTGTCAAGAAGCAAGCCAAACTCTTCAGCATCACATGGAAGAGGACAAAGGCAAAGGTAATGGCGGCAACATGGAATGACGAGGATGCTACTACACACTAGGAGAGCTCCAACACCGAGGAGGAACAACCACAAAAGAAAATTGGGTTCATGGTAGACCATGATGACCTTGAGGTAAACACTGCCAACTCTTCACCCTCATTGCATGATTTCAGTAGCGATGATGATTAGGAGCTACTGTATGACGAGCAACTGGCAGCCTTCCATGAATTATAAGACAATTTAAAGTCTAAGAGCAAGCTACTAAAGTCCCTCCAAGAAGATTACAAAAAAATGATTTCTGAAAAAGAGCTTTTAGAAAAACATATTTCAAAGTTGAGTGTTGAAAAAGATCTCCTTACAAAGGACCTTGGGAAACTCTATGCTTCTCAAGGAAGCCTAGACCAACTGTTATCTATATCTAGAAGCATGTTAATAAGTAGGGTCTAGGATATAGGTGTGAGATGATTCACAAAGTAAGACATACGTGTGCACCTATTAAGTTTGTAAAATCTTCATCTCATCCTCGTGCATGCATACATTGTGATAACTCCGGTCATACATCTAGTGCATGTAGCCATGGTAGGCCATCCACTGTATTTTTTAGACTTGTGCAGAGACCAACTATACCACAAAAGGATTACAGGTAGACGAGTCTAAACCCAAATATGTATAAGCATATTAATAATAGAGCACTCAGGTCAGACCCTAACTTTAACTTTAATCTTAGAAATAAATTTACTTCATTATATATGTACGTCCATGAAGAAACTCAAATGGATTAAAATCATTTGGGTTCCTAAATCTCTTCTTTGATTTTTTTTTAGATAGGCCCGAGCATCAGGAGCTTAAAGTGATATCTGGACAGTGGGTGCTCAAGGCATATAGTAAAGAACGAGTCCTTGTTTAAATGTCTAAGTAAAAAAAGGAGGATACATCACGTTAGGGGACACTGCTAAGTGCAAGATCACTGATGTTGGGTCAATAGGTAATGATGATTTGACTCACATAGGCGAAGCCATGCTCATAGATGAGATAAGAGATTGTTAGGAAAATATCTTTTCTCACAAAATTAATTATTTTACATTATGATAAAATAAATATATTTTAATATCTCAATTTTTACATTATCCCATATGGCTAAGTAAACTTATAGGTTTCACCCAACATAGGTCTCCCAAATACTTAGCTTAGAAAAATTAGTTAAACTTATATATGGGAAAACTAGACGTTGTTGCGTTTAAATTCTTAATATTTAGATAATACATCATCCAAGTACTTCGTCTAAGTAGAAGTTATAAGATGGATCATCCACAAGCTTAACTTAAATGATAAGAAGTCTTTCGTATAAAGAATAAGTGTTAAACGATACATCGTCTACTCTGAAAAGTTAGATGATGCATCATCCACTTTGTAAAAGGCTAAACATTCCATCTAAGTGGCATCGTTTAAGAAGAAACATAGAAGTTATAAGATGGATCATCCACAAGCTTAACTTAAATGATAAGAAGTCTTTCGTATAAAGAATAAGTGTTAAACGATACATCGTCTACTCTGAAAAGTTAGATGATGCATCGTCCACTTTGTAAAAGGCTAAAACATTCCATCTAAGTGACATCGTTTAAGAAGAAACATAGAAGAAGTATCATCTACCTTCAAAGTTAGACGATACTTTGTCTACACTAAAAAGTATAACTTGTTCTATCTAAATCCCTCCGTCTAAAAGCAAGTGTTAGACGATATATCGTCTAAGTCTCAAAACTAGGTGGAACACCATCTGATATCTCAATAATAGATGAAGGGTTAGACGATACATCATCTAACACAAATGGGATAGATGGAATATTAGATGATATATTGTCTAAGTGAAAATGGATAGACGATATTTCGTCTAATGAGCAAAACAACAAGAAGTTAAGTTAGACGATCTTTCATCTAAGTCTTCAGAATAGACTATAGGTTAGACGATACATCATCTAATATAAACATGATAGATGAAAAGTTAGATGATACATTGTCTAATACCACTAAACGACAAACGTATCGTTTAACCTCATATTTTTCGTCTAAAACTTACATAAACAATACATGACCCAAGTCCGCATAAATATGACTGTTGCATCGTCTAATAAAATGATAGACGACGGAGCTTTCATCAATCAGATTTGGTCAAGTAAACTTTTTTTATCATGTGTTATCTAAGTGTCATAAAATGACAAAATACCTATGAAAACACTTAGACAATACTCTTATCGTCTAACCTACTTAAAATAGTTTGATACCTAGACGGTGCATGTCCAAAGAAGTATATTAGATGGTCAAGCAGTCACGTATGTCTTGCATTAAATGCAGAATAATCGTTGTATACTTTTATCTCATGACATAAAACTTTTTATACTGTGTGCTCAAATATATATGGCCGCTTTTTTTAGTGAGGCATACTTTACTTGCGCACCCAAAATTAATTTATTCATGTATTCAAATGCTAAGTCATGTATTTTAAATTTCATTATTTTATCTCACATCAGTCTAACAACTGTATATAGAAGAAATACTTTTATTATATCTACAGGATATACAAAAGGCGGCGACAAAGACATATATCACATAAAAGGAAAGATACGCAAATAAGATATATGTAGCAAGTGTCTGACTCACCTACCGTATGCGTAAAGAACGTTGAGTTCCAAGAAGAAGTCAGGGCCACCAAATATTGTGAAGAGATCAAACCATTGAAGACTACTCGTGTCTAATGGATAGAAGTTTCGAGGGTTTATAAATAACCTAGACTTGGGGATAGCACTACATGTGTTGGGTCAGTTTGCTGAAACTCGAATCAGTTGGGTGACTAGCTCCTAAAAAGTTAGCTTGTGCGAAATCACTAGAAAAACTAAGTCACTATGTGTGACTGGGTGGTTTGCTAAAACCTGATCAAAATCAGTTGGGTCACTTGTTCCTGGAAAATAATTAAGTAGGGATGATTTATTGAGACCTATTAAAATTAGCTGGGAGTTAGATCTTAAGAACGAACTGGTGTAACTTTTGAAGAAAGTTAGTGAAATTCCAAAGGACTGAACGTAGGTCTACCAAGGAAGGTAGCCTAAACCAATATAAATCTTTGTGTTTCTTGTGTGTGATTATTGTTGTGTGTAATTATTTTTCATTGTACTTCACATTTAAGTTTTTTTAATTTATAATTATTTTTTAAAAACACACTATTTTACCCCCCCCCCTCTAGGATGTGCCCGACTACTGACGGTTCCAAATAGTATCTTCTAGAGTTAAGAATGTTAATAGTACAAATATAGTGGAAATATTGGACTATTGTTTTCATAACTACTAAAAAAGGAGCACCTTTGCTTACTATTCATTCAATATTTGAAAAGTACTACTTCAACTTGCAATGCCAGTATGCCACTCTTCAATTCCACAAGTCCTGCCACAAGATAAAAATTGTTTATTCTCACTTGCAATGCCACTCTCACTATTATTAGGTCCAACCAATGATTATTGGGGAATGACATGAATCTCACCATTATTGGGTCTAGTTGGGATAATGCAATCCATGTCACTCCCTACTAGCCAACAACTACTACATCTAGTATCTCTATTTGGCAAGATGAAAATATACTAAAAATACATGTGCACCTTAAGTTGCATTTGGAAACGCAACCAATTGCGTTACACATTGAATAATCCACTTATACTACACGTCTCTGACACTAGGGGGATTTATCATCATGAGAAATTCTCATAATCTCACTCCCACCAACTTTTGTTGAGTAGGGTAGTTATACAGTAATGTCTCTACGTCTCTCTCTTCTAAAATTTAAACCAACACAAAAATTTAGATGGACCATGGGACATTCGTTGTTGCTCAACCCTTGTCGGGGATTCCAATCATTGGAATCCCCATAAGGTTGATCCCCAAACGCAGCCTTAGTACCAATGCCTAGGAAGTAGAAAGAACTGAATTTAATTAGATTATCAAGGCATTGTCTAACTAGATCATCAAGGAATCGTCGAACTAGATATCAAGGCATCATCTAATGGACTATCAAGGCTTCATCTAACTAGCTATCAAGATTTCATCTGATGAGATGCCAATGAGCTGTCTAATCAAAGTCTACTCTAGTTCTTATGACTACAAAGAACTTGCAATTTAATCCTCGTTTTCATAATAACATCAATTATCTAATGATTGTTTTGTCTAGTTGGTCGATGAGACTGTGGTCAACATGTTCTTCCTACTAATGGTTGATGTTAGAGATAGGCATTAAGTTTCCTTGGGATGGTCGATCCTAGGGATGGGCAATGATAATCTTACTGATGGTTAGCATATAAGATTGGCATTGAACTTGTTAGTAGCGAAGCAACTCTTAGATGTGGTTGAATGGAAGTGCTAAATAAGAAAATCAAATAAAAATATATGTAGCAAATTAAATTCCATTTACCTAAGGCTACATGATATATAGTATGTAGAAATTGAAAAGTGTTACTTGGGTCTCGTACTATATCTTTGAGTTTTTTTTGAAAGGGAAGAGTGTCTGGTTATCCCGAGAAAACCTAAACGTTGAATCGTGCCTCGTAAGGAACCCTGGGTGCAATCTTAGAGAACAACCTTCCGATACTTAAGTCAAAGATGTGCACAGACGAACGTTAAAGAGCAGAGACAAGGAGAGGAGAGAGTCCCAGAGGGGGATAGAGTGCTCAGAAGAGAAACCGAGTACTCAGTAAAGAGGCCCGGAGCCTGAGATGGTGGTGATCGATCACTCTGTATCTCTCTCTGGTAGTAGGAGCGTGACCGCGCAAGCATCTCTAGGCGAGTAGTTGTCTGTTTTGGGATGTCCATCTAGGTCAATCTAGGACCCTATTTATATCAGTTGCCATGTCGTCGTCTTTTTCTTGATTTGGCGAGGGTGTGATTAGTGAGGGATGTTTTGCTCGATCGCGAGGATCGTTCGTTGCCCACTCGTGCATTCTCTGACGAAGGGCATCATGGCAGACATCTCGATGGCGTGGACATGATCCTGCGTTCATCAGGGTAAGTCCCATAACCGCGGCCTCAACGGTCATCCGCTGGCGAATCTCACGGTGTCCTAGATGCACATGTGCGAGAATCATGCCTGTGGGCCGCCAGTCCTGAGTGGGCCTCGATTGGGCTACGTTCTTGGACTACGAGTCGATTGGTGATGGCCGCTATGAGCCTGACGACATCAGACCATATTGGGCTTGCCGTAACTGGGCCTTGTTGGACCCAACGGTTTTCCCCCTCCTCACAATAGTATCTGAATTTGAACAAAGGCCAACAAATAATAGATAGGAGTGCCTACTTTTGAATCGATTGGATATGATTTGAATATTTAAGTACTTGACGATTATACCCTTGAATATTCTGCCTATTTTCTTAGGCTCAATTTGGTAATGGACTGGGGTGAATACACCGTTCCCCTTAACCGGGCAAATGGCGTGCTCGACCCCAGTGCCTAGAATGAGAAAATCTCATTTTTTCACATGTTGCATATTATTAGGTTAGGGTATTCGATGTTTTATCTAAGTGGGGTAACAACGAAACTGACTCCCAATCGATAAATATGTCATCCGGTAGAAACCTATCCATTTATCAAAGTAGGCCTTAACGTTTTAGGGATATAGGGGTGTTACATGCTTAGCCACAAGGAAAAGAGAAGTGCCGAACATGCAGTATGGGGATGCGAAATTCAGGTCATGTTAAGAGGAGGATGCACAAGAGATCTAGGGGTCAGATTGGGAGGAAGATGGGAATGAGTGAGGATCAGATGGGGGGAGAGAGTTTAGGTGAAGGGGACTAGGTGATATCCAACTCTCCCTGTAGTACTAAAATTAACTAAGCACCAAATTCAGTATACATGTTACTATTATTATTTTTATTTTTTTAAGCTTCGGGGACTTGACAACACATTTGGAATTTTATAATATTCAACAACTAAGGTCCCCTTTCACGTGGAGAAGGAAAAAATAAAAAGGATTTTTTGCATGAAAATCATTGTTAAAAGTGAATTTGTAAAAAAATCATTCCTAAAAATGCATTAGCAGATATATCACTGAGTTAATTCAAATAATGCATAAATACCATTTAAGCGTGATTTTCTTGTAAGTTGTTGGTAAAAAGAAGTGATATGTATGTAAATAAATATGACATTTTTGCACAATTCAGATTACACAGTGATATACCTGCTAATATATTTTTAGGAATAGTATTTTTACAAATTTACTTTTAACAATGATTTCCATGCAAAAAACCCAAACAAAAAACAAGAAGAGAAGGCCAAAGGAAAAAAACAAGTTAAGGACAAGGCAATGCGACCGGGCAGTTTGCTCTTACACTTGATTTGGGCAGTTGTGGGCTACTGGGCCGGATGGAGATGGGTAGGTGGGCCGGGCTGGAAACCAATTGCTTGGATTCGCCGGAGTTATTGGATCAGTGGTGGCCCCCACCCTTGGGTCGCCGTTGGAGGCTGACCAGGGAGTAGTATGCGCCGGCGGGGCCCTTGGCGAGGAGGGCGGCGTGGGTGCCCTTCTCCACCACGGCCCCCTTGTCCAGCACCGCGATCACGTCGCAGCCCTGCACGGTACTCAGGCGGTGGGCCACCACCACGCTGGTCCTCCCCACCATCACCCTCTCCAGCGCCTCCTGCACCACGCTCTCCGACTGGCTGTCCAGCGCGCTGGTAGCCTCGTCCAGCAGCAGCACCGCCGGGTTCTTGAGGATGGCCCGCGCGATGGCGATGCGCTGCTTCTGGCCCCCCGACAGCTGCACCCCGCGTTCGCCGCACCAGGTGTCGTACCCGTCCTTGAGTACGGTGATGAAGTCGTGCGCGTTGGCCGCCCGGGCGGCCTCCTCCACCTCGGCCTCGCTCGCCTTCTCCGCGCCGTACGTGATGTTCTGCCTGATGGTGCCGGCGAACAGCGTTGGCTCTTGTCCCACCAGCGCGATGTGGCGGCGCAGGGTGCGCAGGTGGTAGGACTTGACGTCCCTGCCGTCGACCCTCACGCTCCCCCTCGCCGGATCGTAGAACCTCTCGATGAGGGCGATGACAGTGGACTTGCCGGACCCGCTCTGCCCCACCAGCGCCGTGGAGCGGCCGGCCTCGATGCTGAGGGAGAAGCCCCGGAAGATGGTGACGTCGGGCCGCGCCGGGTAGGCGAACTCCACGTCTCGGAACTCGACGCTGCCGGTGAGGCGCTCGGGACGGTGGCCGTCGGGGTCCTCGGGCTCGATGCGGGTGTAGCGGTCGAGGACTGCGAAGACGGATCCCACGGCGTCGGCACCCTTGGCGAGGTCGGTGGTCATGCTGCCGGCTTCGGCGATGACGCGGCCGGTGCTGACGAGGATCATGAAGGTCTGGAAGAGGGCCTTGGCGGTGATGTAGCCCCGGGCGATGAGGCGGCCGCCGTACCAGAAGTCTAGGGACCAGGTGCAGGCCATGAGGCTCTGAGAGGTGCCCAGGCCGACGCCCGCGTACCACGACTGCCGCACGGCCTCCCGCCGGGGCCCCTCCTGCGCCGCGTCGAACAGCTGCATGATGCGCTCCTGGGACGAGAAGGCGGTGATGGTGCGGAGGTTGGAGACTGCCTCCGCGGCCAGCTTGCTGCTCTCCGACTGCTCCTTGATGGCCTTGGCCGACATGCTCCTGAGCAGCACCCGCCGCGCGTAGAAGCAGATGATGATGATGGGCTGCACCGCGATCATCACCAACGCCAGCCGCCAAGCGATCACTAGCCCCATGCTGCAGGCGATGGTCACCGCCGAGAAGGTCTGCACCAGCAGCGCCATCCGGTCACCCACCAGGGACCTCACCTGCAGCAGACAAAGCATTTAAACAAAATATATATGTCGTCAGTATTTATTACGTACAAGTCCAAATTAATTATTTGCATATCTTAGATGTATAACAAGTTTTCTCCTTTTTTTTCCCTTCTGAGGTGTTGTACAGTCTATCTGTTTACAAAAATTTTAAAAATAAATAATAAATTAAAAATAAAATTTGATTTGTCTGTTTTTTATTTTTTTAAAAAAAAACTGTTCGAGTAGATAGATGGGGTGGATCTTCATCTGATCATATTAATTTTCGAATAAAAAAATTAAAAAAATGCTGCACAACTAAGGTGTGCAAATAGTTTTGAGTTTGGAGGAAAACTAATTCATATAGATATATAAGAGATCTAACGAGCCACGGCGGCGCATCCAGTTGGATGCGACCCCACCCTGCGTTGTCCGATCCCGATCTAACGGTGGTGACCTGTTTGTGTTACCACTCACCACGTTGGCATCTTTTGCGAGGCGGGAGCAGATGCCGCCGGTGGAGTTCTCGTCCTGGTCGAACCAGGCGACCTCAAAGGTGAGGATCTTGGAGAGCATGCGCTCGCGGACGCGCTTGGTGAGCTGCTCCCCCATGTAGGCGAAGCTGTAGTGCTGGCTCACGTTGATGATCAGGGAGAAGACGGAGAGGGAGACGAAGATGAAGGCGTACGTCCGGATGTGCGACTTGATCTCGCCGTGATCCTGGAGGAAGTACACGGCGATGACGCTCCCCAGCGCGAAGGCGTACAGCGGCTGGATGGCCCCGAACACGGTCGCGCTAACCACGCCCAGCACCGCCTGCTTCCACTCGGGCGCGTTGAGCATGAGCAGCCGCCGGAACGACGGCACGGGGAGGTCGTCCTCGCGGTCGGCGCCCCCCCGCGCCCCCTCGCCGCCCTCCAGCTGCGCCGCCCCCGCCGCGTCCCGGTTCGAGTTGGCGGAGCTCGACCTGCTGACCGCCGCCGACGACGAGTGCCTCCAGCTCATGCTGTGGCTGCTCCGGTCTACGTAGTTGCCGAACTGCGACCCCGCCGCCGCCGCCGCCGCCGCGGACGACGACGAGCTGCCCTCCTCTCCCCCGTCCTTGGCGGCGTGCTGCTGCAGCCGCACGAGCGACGCGTAGGCGCCGGAGGGGTCCTGGATGAGGTCGTCGTGGGAGCCGGACTCCACGACTTGACCGGCCTGCACCACGGCGATGACGTCGGCGTTGCGGATGGTGGAGAGGCGGTGGGCGATGACGATGCTGGTGCGTCCCACGGCGGCCATGTCCAGCGCCTCCTGGACGACGCGCTCCGACTCGGAGTCGAGGGCGCTGGTGGCCTCGTCGAGGAGGAGGATCTTGGGGCCCTTGATCACGGCCCTGGCGATGGCGATCCGCTGCTTCTGCCCGCCTGACATCTGCACGCCCCTCTCGCCCACCTGCATGCGTCGATCAGTCAATCGGTTAGAAGAACATGGATTACAAGTCTTTCCACTAAAGTTACATGAGATATCAATAGAGATTAAAAACCTCTCTTTTCATATATTTAGATATAGATATATAGATATATAGATATATATATATATATCAAATTTTATTTTTTATAAATTAAACTTTAAATCTTTTGAGACCAAGATTCGTCGACTCGGTGATCCGTATCGGATCGGATCTTTCATGATCGAGTATGATACACCTGAATCACGACCGACTCGGTCCGACTCGACGTGCATCATCTCTCTCTCCCCCTCTCTCTCATTGTGACTTGGCCCGACTCGACCGATCTTAGAGGTGATTCGCGCCGTATCGAATTTTTCCAAATATGATACGACACGTCCGAGTCAACCCGCATTAGATCTGAGTCGGCGAACCATATTTGAGACACAGCAAATTCAGGCCCAGCAACTGGTTGGAGGCCTCATTTAATCCACCATCCCTGACCCGAATCAACGGCCCAAAATTAGGGTCCTCACTAGTTAGACAGAATCGCCCCCACTAAGATCCTCCCTCATTTAAAAGCCTATGGATGCCGCATCCCCATACTAATCAGGATGACATGAACACATGGGCAGGGAGGATATGTCTCTTTGCATGGGAGTCCCATCCATGTCCATGACGAGTCCCCTTTATCAGACAACATCACAGCAAACCACCGTGGAGCTCGTGGACCGCAGATGGCTACACATCATTCTTTTTTTCACCCATCTTTTCTGTCTTCTCGGTTTGGAAGATGGTATGTGTCTAACACGTATTAAAAAGGAGGAAACATGTAACATAGTCTTTTTCATGTCGCCAATTGAGTGCTACATTGAGGCACATGTATTATAAAGGTCAACTATGTAAACCATTTTTTAGGAGTAATCACCTGAAAAATAATATTGGATATATATATATATATATATATAGAGAGAGAGAGAGAGAGACATGATCAAGGTTTGCCAACTCTGCGGTGCCCGCCGATTTAGAATCGACCTGATCCGGTATGAGTCGGCCCGACTCAGACTGAAGGCTCAGCCAAGTCGTGTGTTTGAGTTTTTTTTTTTTGATTTCTCTCTGAAAAAATAAAATTTCTTATAATGTTCGGATTATTTGTATATCCTATATTTTAGAACTACTGTTTCGTCAATCTAAAGCATGTCTAGATTATTTAGTTTATTTTTTATTTAGTTCATATGATTGTTTAAATGATTAATGGTGGATCGGATGGATTAATCCCAGATCACGGCTCAATGTCAGCACGATCCAGTACTAGTTGCCTGACTCAGATCGAGTGGATCCGAGTCAGCAAACCATGACTGACATGTGAGTAAAGTACGTACATCCATCCTTCCATCCATACATATATATATATATATATATATATATGTGCAACTGTGATTATATTTATTATTATGTTCATCTTGTTGGACTGAATGTTTATGTTGCGCAATATTGAATACCATGGCAAGTCCCTGTACGTGTTCTGGGTTAGAAGAGGCATGAATCAGTGCTAACTGATGACATCCCATGAAGTACAATAATGCAATATGAGGTGGTAGAACACAGATGTTCACATATGTTACATGTGATGTGGAAATGACATGGAGAGGCCAGGGGGGGGGGGGGGCACTGTCATTGCCGCTGGTGCAACTGATGGAGAGGAAATACTAAAAGCAAGATTCTTTCTCTCTTTTAATTGGTGTCATCATTATATATATATATATATATATATAAACATGAGTTAACAAAAACATGCCAAATCAATGTCTACAATCATCAGATCAGCACAACATTCTTCTTATAATTAATTGAACATATCTCAATAAAAAAAATCCAATGCTGATATATATATCTCGACGAAAAAAGGCTAAGGCTACTGAAGGGGAGAGAGAGGTGACACGAACAAAGGCAGACTTGTTGAGATGGAGAACAAAGAGGAGTCCGACAGTGAGGGGAGAGAGATGACACGAACAAAGGCAGATTTGTTGAGATGGAGAACAAAGAGGGGTCCAACAGCGATCGAAGAGGACGGGCACTACTAAAAAAACCAGTCCACTACAACAGGAGAAGGGGGGTTGGAAGGGGATAAAAAGGGGAGCATATGAGTGCACCCTTCCACGCATGCACCCCCCACCCTCCCAACCCCAATCGATTCCGGGCCTTAAATGGGCAACGGGGCCTGGACCTGCAGAGATCCCCCAAATCGGAGTGATGGTGGTGCTCCTGTTGGCCTCGTCGCTGTCATCATCGTCATCATCAAAAGCTTGGCCCCAATACTAGGAATGGGGAAACCCCCCCACCAACAGGCCATCTACATGTGTGAGAGGGTGCATCAGATCTGGTCCAAACAAACTTTATATCATGGTGCCCTCCAATTCAATTCACCCCACTCCCCTCTAGTACGTACCCTTCTACTTGTGTGGACCTCGAGACACGCTGCCGCGTGCCCGTTTTAAGGACGCCAAGGTGCTAGCTGGATGACTCGTGGGTCTTCTTGTGTTATCATGCATCGGACCTTAACGCCATCTGACTGACATGCATAGAGGATCCACTTTCTAAAGACCCTGATCCGATCACCCTAGCTAGCTATCTCATTCAGCTAATCAGTGTGTCGTTGTTGTAATGCGTTTGCTGCAAACAACATTGCAGATGTGCAGTGATGATTGGAAACTTGGGTGAATGGGTCGGTCGAGTAGGAGAAAAAGGAGTTTGAAATATGTCACTTCCCTAACCCACTTTTCTTTGAATGCCTTGTATTGGATTAATAACTCTCTACCCAATACTAGCTTGTAAACGTTTACAAACACTGGTTAGACAATCCGAACCAAGGGTCTTAATTTCCTAACCCATTTTTAAAACATCGAATTGAATGACTATATATGAGGAGGGTATATCTCGCAAGTCCATTAGCGTCCCTCCGTTTGCCGCCCACCACGGAGTCTCAACCCTCCGGGTCCGTTACTTCGCGGGACGGCCCAACACGTCTCCTGCTCTATCACAGGCTCGGCGCAGGCATCAAACCCGTGTGCGCCGTCCCCGGCCAACAGCGGCCACGGCACACGTTTCCGACGGCGCGTTAACGACGAGAGTCACGTCGGTCCGACTACGGGGGGAGGACGTCACCCATGCCATTCGCCCTAACAGTGTAACATCACGTCTCCTTCGACGAGTTCTACCGTATTAATGGCCGGAGAGCTTTGCCGCATTAATGGCAAAGTTGTCCCTCCGGCGAAGAAACAACGAGTCAACGCCCATACTTCTGTTATCTCGTCAGGCACGCGAGCTGGATGGCTCACGTCTCCTCTAGTCACGACAACTCAACGGTCAACCACACGACGACAGTATAAATAGGATCATGGCCTAACGGCCAGGACGAACGCAACCTAACCCCCTCAAGCCCTTGGTCTCTCACTCTGGTCTCCCTCTCCCACTCTCTCGAGTGCTCTCCTCCTTCTCTCTCCGTTGTCCCGACTTGACTGTCGGAGGATTGTCTCCTAAAATAACTCTCACGATCCTTTATGACCCATCACCTTTCTACAACGTCACTCCGTTCTTCCCGTTCAAATAAATCTTTAGAGATGTAAATCATGGTTTGGGAAACAACTTCTCGAACGTTACAAAGTATATTCCACGAGCAACTAAATATATAAATATATATATATGGTTCGAGAATTCTTGCCTTTTTTTGGATTTGGGTTTTCCCTGAATGCCGGCCATTGTTGTCCCAACAGGTTCTTGCGTTTAGAACATTAGACCAGCATCAGGATCGACCGAGGCTCGGCGGCAACCAGAACATTCCAGCCAATGGGAATCACATACGGTTGCGTGGTTGGCCCAACACAAAGATGGGGGAGGGGGGCTATGGAGAGGTGCTACGCATGCAAACAGTGTAAAGATGGAAGGGACGGTTCCGTTTGGGAAACAAAGTAGAGAGGGGGGAGGGGGGGTACTCCCATGAAAACAGTCGACCACCTTTTCCACCTCCCCCGGTACCCCCCACCGCACTCCCCCTCCTTCAATTCCATATCCTCACTTTTCAAACTCGAACTGATTCTCCAATCAGGTAATCCACCGAATAGAAAAAGATCACACTCTAAAGTTCTCGATTTCATGGTAACAAAAGTGTACTAAGTTTTGCATCTTTGTATGCGCATGCACAATCTTCAGTCATCTCATGAACTGAGGATGCGATATTGATGCTTGTTCATGCACGCAAGTGGAGGAAATGATTAAATAAGTCGACTATGTATGTGGGTATGTGCACAGCTCACGGTCATGTAAAAAAGGATGAGATCGACTCGTGATGTGATGATTAGCTAGCAATTTGTTCACACAGCAGGGCAAGGAGAGAGAGATTAAATAAATGAACTGAAAGTCAAATGAATTGAGGAGGTAGGGGAAGTTCGGTGGGTATATTAATTTAACGCATGCAATCTACTGCAAGTAATTTCTGTGATATCCCAGAGAGATGAGATGGCGAGGGCTGTGCTCTGTAAGAGGGACAGAGAGAGATGGAGATGATGTGGGCAAATATGGGTGGTGAAGGAGAGGGTGGGTGGAGGTGAACAGCAGATGGTACCTGGGTGTCGTAACCAAGAGGCAGCTGGGAGATGAAGTTGTGGGCGTTGGCGGCCTTGGCGGCGGCGATCACCTCGTCCATGGTGGCGTCCTCCTTGCCGAAGAGGATGTTCTCCTTGATGGAGGTGGCGAACAGGGCGGGCTCCTGGCTCACCAGCCCCATCTGGGACCGCAGCCACTTAAGCCTCAGGCGCCGTATGTCCACCCCGTCCAGCAGCACCTCCCCGCCCTGCGGGTCGTAGAACCGCTCCAGCAGCGCGATCACCGTCGACTTGCCCGAGCCGCTCCCCCCCACCAGGGCCACCGTCCTCCCCGCCGGCACCCGCAGGTGGAAGCACTGGAAGACGGGGGTCTCGGGACGGGAGGGGTACGCGAACTTCACCGCCCTGAAGTCCACCTCCCCCTGCACGTTGGCCAGCACCAAGCCGCCGGCGTCGTCTGAGTCGATCTTGGGCACCCGCTTGATCACCTTCATGATCCGTTCCCCCGCCGAGCTCGCCTCCGAGAAGTACTTCACGTTGGACAGCCCCGAGCCGAGGGATCTGTTGAATTAACACCCGCGAGCAGCGGAGAAGCTAAATACATATATACAATTCTGGTTCACTGAAACATGTAGAAGAAATATATATATGATGGTCATTAAGGTGGGCCTTACAGGCCGCCGACGATTATGGAGGCGCCGACGGCGAAGACGGTGCCGCCCCGCCCGTGGTGATACATGACCAGGCGGCTGCCGTACCAGGAGACGAAAGCCCAGATGGCAAAGGTGATGCCGTTGGTGCCGATGGCGATGCCCTTGGCCAGGCCCTGGCGCAGGCCAAGCTTGACGGACCCCTGGAGGGCGGCGGAGAACTCGGCCATGGTCCGGGTCTCGGCGACGAAGGAGTAGACGGTGCGGATGGAGGAAATGGCCTGCTCGGCGATGGAGCCCGCCCTGTCGTACTCTTTCTGCATCTTCCTTGCCAGCCCGATGAGGATACGCCCGTACATGAGGCCGGGGATGATGAGGATGACCACCGAGGGGAGGGCCACCACCGCCAGCCGCCACATCAGGAAGAAGGCCGCGACGTAGCTGCCGAAGAAGGTGGCGGCGTTCATGATGAAGTTGGGCACCTGCCGGCAGCAGCGCGCAGCAACAACGAAGCCAACAACAAAAGTGGGATATATTTATGATCAGAACCCAACATCACCAACAGCAGCAGCAGAGGACGAAGGATGCGTCCGGAAAAACCTTCTCGCTGAGGACGTCCTGGATGACGAGGGAATCGCTGGCGACACTGGTGACGACCTGGGCGGTGTTGGCCAGCTGCAGGTCGAAGTACTCAACATCTTGCCTCAGGACGGCCTTCAGGTACCTCGCCCTCATCCTAGAGGCCTGCCTCTCCCCCGTCCTCGTCCAGCAGTAGCCCTCTGCAATGGCCCCCGGGAAGAGGGCCGGGGAAGACCCACGAAGAATATATAAGAACCAGGAAGTGCAGCCGGCCATGCACATACAGCGCAGAACAAGGCAGCTAAGAACAGAAGAGGGTACCCAAGAAAGATGCAACCCATGAACCGAGCGCCATGTACAGCAAGTTCACCGAGTTCTGCCGACCATCCGAGCAAACGGCTTCCTCAGGACAATAAGCAAGCAAACAAATAGTGAAGAAACCTGAAGCGAGGACGGCGCGCGAGAGACGGGCGCCGGACTCGGTTTATTACCTTGTTGACGTCGCGAGTGAAGTCGGAGGACTCAGCGAAAGAGGTGGAGTTGGAGGTGTCGCCCAGGTTGTTCATGATCTGGCTGGTGATGAGCAGCATGACCGGGAGGGACAGCCCGTCCCCCGCCGCCCCCAGCAAGCCCAGCCCCATCAGCCACATGTCGGCCGCGTCCGCATGCATAAATATCGTCCACACGGACGCGGCTCCGCGGGACTTGGACTTCCCGTCCGCGGCGCAGCCGCCGGCGGCAGCAGCAGAATTACCACCCTTCTCCCCTCCCCTCGTCTCCGTTTCTTCGTCGCCCCCCTTGTCCGTCATTTCCCTCGATCCACAGACACACGAGAGATCGAGAGAGAGAGAGAGAGAGAGAGAGAGAGACTCGCACCGGCAACAGTACTCCCACCCTCCTCGCACTGGCAACAGTCCCAGCCTTCTCTCCGTTGCTGGCCCGCTGCCTTTGGGGGCTCAACCACACACGCGCTCCTGCGCACCTATATATCCCTACTCCGCGCACACGCCGACGCAACGCGCGGAAGGAAAGGAGATTACCAAAGCCACGAGGGGGGGGGGGGAAGGTGAGTCCTCTCATCCTCTGGTAAATAAACAAATGTTTTATAATAAAAGAATAATATAGGCAGTACAGTGTTTGAAAACAAAGGGGGAGGAGGAGAGGTGATGCCACCAAAGACGGAGACTGTGCAGTAGTTAACAAATATAGAGAAAGGTAAACCCTTCGAACATGTGGAGAACTCGAGCGGTTGACCTCAACCTCCGCCATATAATTATCGTCACTAATGACGAGTGTTGCGGGTCCTCTGTCCCTTCATGTGTGTGTACGTACGAGCTAGGCCGATATAGAGAAGAAGAAAACAGAGACGCAGGAGGAAGGAAACCCGGACCAGGCTCTCCCCAAGCTGATATAATCACGGTCGTCACTAGTTACTGTTGGAACATTGATTCATAACGCCATGTTGAGGCAGCATTATACTTGGGAGTTGCGAACAGATCATCAAAAGTCAAATGAAGGAAGAGGAATAAATTGTTTAATTAGAGGAGTTACATGTCTTGAGTGAGAGTCAGTGCCATGCCTATGAATAGTTATGACAGTCGTAGATGCGTGATAAATTTTGGCCTATTGTCTCTACAGCGAAGATGGAGTTTTATTCTCGTAAAAAAGTCATCTTAAATTAAGAGGTGAAGATCAACCTTATGCATATTCAGTTACTTTCTCAACAATTAATGTGAGACAAATCAGGTGGCCTAGGTTTCACTGCACTAATCTCCCTTAAGACAAACAAGTGCGAGCTCAGAGTTTTCACATACGGCGCTATTGCTAAGTCAAACATGTCCCGACTCCCCCATATAAATAAATCCCTAGTCGAACCTAAGAGGGGGGACGGATATACGCAGACACTCAGACATATCGAGAGATTTCTCCACAACCATGAAAGGAGATTGAGCTCCCCACACGCTCACCTTTGCAGGAGACTCCACCAAGAAAGCAGAGAGAGACAGATCAGTCCCTTCACGGCTCTTCTCTTCCTGCCTCTCCGAGTACTCTCTGCCCTCTCCGAACACTCTCTGAGCACTCTCCAATTACTCTCCCGACTCCAGACTATTTCTTCCCATTCCTCTATTAACTCTCTCTTTTGGTTTACTCTTCTTGGACGGTTCTGACTTAAGTATCGGAGGATTGTCCTATGGGATCACTCTCAGAACTCCTTCTGACAATTCTTTCTAGCTAGTGCTTGCAAGTTCTTTCAGAGTCGCTGATTGTTCTTCCCTATCAAACAAATCTTAAAGATATGGTACGAGACGATTGGGACATTTTTTAACCTCTACAATAGCTTTTTTTTATAGATACTTTTTTAAGAGAGAATAACCGGTTAGGTTTGAACCCAAAATCTCTCCTAAATAAGGGAGGGTGACGAACCAACTGCAATGGTAATCTTCTTATACAATTAAGTAGGAGATAAGGAGAAGCTAATAGTGGTGAAGATTGAGTGGTATATTATCTTCTTATTGTAACAGCATGTCGAGATATTTTGAGAGTCTCCTCTACTGCTCCCAAGGAGTCATGCATGCTCAGTGGACCATCAATATTCTATCGAAGCATCTCCACCTATCTACCTAGTGATTACATTTTTACATGCTGATCGATCTCATGATCATCAATTAACATCAATGCGTGGCATGTATTCTATTTAAGTAATTCGGGTTTGTGCCTCCGTTGTGTTGGTCAATAGTTGACAGTCGGTCATTTTGATGGTCCCAAAATTTCCACCTCAAAATTTCAACACACCTGGGAGGACTCCAGGAGGGATCGAGTTGGAGAGCCAGATCACCAGACCTCGCCGAGAATGGCGGGGCTCGAGCCCAAGACGTACGTCTCCATCAGGTTACTCTCTCTTTAGTGCTGCACTGTGGCCATCATCCTCCCTACGACGTGGCCACATCTCTAGCTACGAGCCTGCTCACCACCCTCCACCTTTGCCAGGGAATATGGCCTAAAGAGGAGGAAGAGGAGGAGGAGGAGGGTCCGGCCGCAGGGGGTGGCGCCGCGGGAGCTGCAGCCTTGGGCGATTCGGGATTGATACCCACGGCGACCCTTTTCCCCTGTTTCTGCCACACGCATGAGGATTGATGGGGGCAGCTGTGAGCGAGGAGGAACAACCGTAGCTAGCTGGGGACACGCGCCACCTTGTAGTCTTGGTGGGTAGATGGGAGCCAACAGTAGTGGTGTTGCCCATGGGGTAGTACGTACTACAAGGTTGCTGCCATTGCTGGGGCAACCCTTTTTTTTTCCGTATTGCAGAGATCATGGGGAGGCACCCCGGCCTTTCCCTCTTCATGAAAAGAGTGGTGGATGGCGAGGCGCATCGTCCCCAGTTGCTTCTGTTCCCCCCCCCCTCCCCTTCGATTCTCCTTTCAAGTGTAGGCATTACTAGTCTTTACAGAGCAGGATACGGTTAAGCACTGGAAGAATAGCTAGCTTTTTATCACCATTTTCTTTGCTGCAGAGTATCCAATCTACCCACTGCTCTAGCATATATAGTCTATCATCTCTCTTATAAAATAGTTAATGGAGAATGTCAGCAGTTTGAGAATAAAAGCACGTAGGAAAAGAGTGCAGTTAGCCCGAAAGCAGAGAGAACTTGCAAGATGCCATATTCTGTGTGGCCAAAAAAAAAATTGAGGAGCTATATTCCTACCGTTTGCCTTACCTACCTTCTTGTGACATCCAACGGCAACAGAAGAAAAAATAGTAAACAAATACGAATAGTTTAGGACTCGTATGCATGCGTTGGGAAGCTGAGGTTGGCTCACTCTCTCTGGGTGAAAAGGTGGTAGAAATGTGATAGAGAGAGTGGAAAGCGTTGAGGGTGGAAGAAGATCACTTCAAAACAGGAGAATATTTCATTGGTATACGTATGTATAGAGGCAAGATCCATTGCCACAGGTGGCAATGGATACTGACGCCACCAAATGGGAGTCACACGATCGTCTGCATCCGATGGTTAAGAAGAGAAAACAGCACCGTGTGAAGACTTCCTACAGAGGGTGCGACATATTCTCGCAAGACATCTCACACGGGAAGGAAGGCGCAAAAGAACAGTTTGAGCATATGCCGGCAGGAATCGGCCTCCTATGAGTGGTCTTCCTTCTTCTACCTGCACCTGCCTGGAATTCCGGATCCCCTGCGAGTGGTCCGCCGGAGACTAGAATGTGGGAGCCCCTAGAAAGTGGTGTTGCCATGTATATGATTTATCCCGAGAGAGGTGAATGGGTAATTAAAAGTATGATCATGTTAGTCATCTTTTAAATTATTATAAAATAATATTTACATGAATGTGGGATAGACGTGAAAACTCTACAGTAGTTTAGGACCACGAGTGTTAGAATTATAGCGCTTAAACATGAGGAACGAGCCTAAAATCGTTTAGGGCCCATTTGAGAAAGGAGCAGGGGAGGGATAGAATACCCTGTCCGCCTGCACCAGGGCGGACAGTGTATTCGACCTCTCCGGTCGAATGGGTAATCCCGACTAATCCCCATGAAATCTATTTTTTTCACCTTTTCTTTCAACTAAACGGGGTTAAATCCGAATTATTATCAAAGTCGGTTTTATTTGTTACCGGTGAAACCAGAAGTCCACCGGGGAATGCGTAAAGCCACATCCGACTTATTCGATTATCAAATGGGCCCTTATAGATTGGTACATGAGTATTGCAGTAATGATATGATCAGAGATGTAAATGTTACAGCGGTATAGTGAATAGAACTGAAGAGACATCAATCACACAAATGGCAATCTCACAAGACACAGGGATTTATACTAGTTCAGCCCTAGCCTTAGTTAATCCTACATTCAATACCCAGCAATCACGGGGATTTCCACTATCTCCCCGCAAAGAATAGTATACTAGTTGTTTTTGATCAGGTATTCAGCCACATCACGAACACTCGCTCACTAGAGTCCTAGCTGACTTATCGGCACAACCAAACCTAACTATTTTTATCAGGTGTTCAGACACACCACGGGCACTCTTTCACTAAAGTCTAAGTGACTTCACGGCACAACCAAACCCAAGATTTCAAACCTCTTGTACGCACGTTTTCCCACAAGCAAAGGAAAACAAGATTTCAAGCATCTTGTAGGCACTCTTGGCCGTAAGGAACTTCTCCCCTCAAGGAGAAGTAAACTACTATTCAAGTAAGTTTACACAGATATTGCCTCTTAATAGTAGAGTTGTGTATAATGAAATACAAATCGTTCTAGATAGAAGAATGAGAATGAAAACATAGTTATCTTGAATTATAATGGTAAAACCTTCAAAGATAAATGTAGAGAATCATGGAAGGCACTTATAAGGAATCTGAGGATATTATTGCAGTTGGAAGATGTTTCTGTTTCTTCATTGCTTCAGCATGTCGTAGATGTAGTTGAGGAAAAAGCTGACTTTACTGTTTGCTCAACACTAGGCTTCAATTTGTGCTTCTACTGGTTGGAGTTTACTGGATATAGTGTTTGGTACGTTCACTCCTTTGCTATAGCATTCTACAACTCCTTGGATAGATGATGTATCTATAAATATGTTTAGCCAAGGCTCTCTCCGAGAGAGATATATTGTTCAACCACATCAGATATTTATAGCTCTTTGTGAGGATAGTTCCGTTAGATACATCCTGATGACTGTTTAGACTCATCTAGGTATTCGTTACACAACCTTTGAATTCGTTGGAGAGCTGCCCATTTCTGCTTATAGCGTGTAGCTATCTTCAGAGAGATCTTTACTGTCTTGGAGTTAATGTGCCTCTTTAAATGAAAAGACAAGGGCATATCCTTCCTATGATAGTTTCGTTGATTTCGTGCTTTTCTCTTAAAGATCTTTCTTACACATCTATTAGTAGACTACTTTACTAAGAGTGTTCCTTTTTATGTTTTTCAGTCTGTTACTTCTTGAAATAGAGTTAAAATTACTGACCTTGCCAGGCCTTTGGTCAAGTTCATTTTACAGGAAAGGAAATAGAGTACATGTATGCTTACGTACTGCACATGTAACATTTAATGTTTCATACAACATAATACAATGTGTTTGAAATTTGAATCTCAGTGATGATAGTCGCTTTATCCATTGTCTTAGCAGTTTAGGAGTTGTTTTGATCTTTCGGATAGTTGAAGTTTCGTGCAACTAAAGACAGATAGTCATTCAACTATCTATTAAGATAGGCGATGTATTCGACTATCTGTTAAGATATGTGATCATTTAGTTCAATTATTTTCTCCTTGGGATAGCCGATATCCCAGCGACTATATTATAGATAGGCAATTATCCATAGGCCTATGTTTATGAGATAAGCGATGAAATGCGCCTATATATGTGAAGTATTTCATGATTGGACTGTGCCTATGTTATCAATGTTTTAGTGACTATCTGAATTCAGTGCGACTATCTTAGATAGGCGATCTTTTAAGAATTGAGATAGTCGGCTATGTCAAGCGACTGAGTTAACTTAGATTTAATTACTTCGACTATGTTACTTTCAATTTATGTGCCTATATGACTCAAGATAGTCGGGTATGTTAAGATAGGCGGCTAAGTCCAGTGACTAAATCACCTTAGCTTTGTACGTCAACTATGTTAAGCTTTTAGTGTGCATGTATGAGTTTTTGTGTCTATGTGAGTTTTATGCGCCTAAGTTGTAACGTCCCGGGTTTTTCGGATTATTGTTCGGATCAGGATCCGTGGGTTTCGGATTGCTTTTGTGGGTCCCGGATTGAGTTTTACGGTTTACGCGTGTTTTTGTCTGTCGGACCTTCGGAATCCCGTGTAGGGCAAACCGTTGTGTTCTCTGACTCTCGGACGTTACCACTGCGTAGTACGTTTTTCGAGGATAGCGGGGAGTATTTTTTTCCTATTTTTTGTATTTTTTAAAATTTTCAGATTTTCTATATATAAAACCTCTTTTTCTCTCTCTCCCCATCTCTCATTTCTCACCCTCTCCCTCTCTCTTCTCTCATGCTCTCTCTTTCTCCCCTCTCTTCTCCGGCGGACGACGGAGCAAGGAGGGGGCGAGGCGGAGGTGACGTGGGGCGTGGAGCGACGGGCACGGGATGAGGATCGCGATGGTGGAGGCGGTTCGTGAGATCGTGAACCGGCGGGGGTTTCGTGGATTTTTCTTGGCGGATCGACGATCTCAACGCACGAAATCTTCGGTGGAGATAGGGAGATGGTTCCCTAGCCCGAGTACTTCATTTCCCGTGAGTTTGGTAGCCCGAGGCGAGTCGAGTGAGTTTATTTCTCCGTCGGGGTATAAATGCATTATTTTAGGGTGTGAGCCAGATTTAGTGTTTTGATCGTATTTTTGGGGTTTAAATGGGTCCTCTCAGTGCTAGAGAGGTTGGGGACTACTTTCCCCTTGTTTTTCCCTTCACATGGGTGTGGACGGGGGGTGGAATGGGATTTTTGTGAGATTCGCCATTTTCGCACTCGGGATGACCTAGCGGTCCTTCCAGGGACCGCTAGGCTACCTGGCGGTCATGAGGAGACTGTCAGGAGTCCCCTTATGTCGGTTCGAGCTTTGCGGTCACCCGATGGACCGCCACCGAGCTTAGCGGCCTCGAGGAGACTGCCACCCAGGGTTTAGCGGCCAGGGTATGACTATTTTCACGCCCTAGTTGTTCGAGTGTTTAAGAGGCGTTGCGGTCCTGGTTGGACCGCTAGTCGAGCTTTTGCGGTCCATTGTGGATCGCCAGGCGGCCTAGTGGTTTGGGTGATGACCGCCTAGGTCCTAGGTGTTTATGGGGCTTAGCGGTCCTAGCTGGACTGCTAGGCAGGGCTTAGCGGTCCAGGGGTAGACCGCTAGGCTTGGTTTGCGGTCCTGAGTGGGCCGCCAGTTGATTTGACGGTCCAGGGAGGACCGCCACCCTATTTTCTGTGCTAGTGGTGTTCCGTTCATGTCGTGTTGGCTCCCGGTCGACCCGGTTGTGACCCAGTGGTCGACCTTCGGCCTTGTGGATGTCTTGGACACCCCGTGGGTTCTGCGTCCTTATTTTTGGGGTGTCTGGAGATACCATATTATCTCGATTAACGTGCCCATGGGTTGGAGGGTCCGGGTGACCCCATGCATTCCGGGCTTTCGTGTTCTCGCTAGATCGAGTTGCCGTGAGTTGGCTTGGGTGTGGAGGGTTATTCCTACACACCATTGGCTTTTCGAGAAGTGTTTTCCGTGCGGGCCATGTGTGTGGCTTTGGACCGTGAGTCCAGTCGACCAGCCTGGGGCTAGAGGTTTTTCGTATGTCCCTTGGACGAGGGATTACCTCGGCGGCTTGTGAGCTGCCTTGGGAATTGTGCTACTGTGGTTTCAGACATAGGGATTAGGCCTGATTGACGGCGTTGTGCCGTCACGCGTGACGGTCTTGACCCGAGTCTCGTGACTCAAGGGCCATTGGGTTTGGTAGGTCTAGTGGGCTATCCATAGTCTGATGGCCTCGAGCCACCTGTTACTCCGTGTTGCTCGCGATGGGTGCGTGTGTGATTTGCAGTGTTTACGTTTTGTGAGCCCCCACTAGTCGTAGCTTTCCTACTCACGCGTGTGTGAACTCACTTGGGAGTGGTGGAGAGCGTGACCCGAGAGAGACGATTTTTAGGCTGGTTACCGTAGGGCCCCTCGCCTTTGCAGTCTGAGTCAGGGCTGGGGGAAAATCAGCTAGAGGACCCGACTTAGAGCGGATGGTCTGTGTGTGCACACGTTGTTGGGGACGTCGGACCCGTGCTGACTGTTGTGTGCCTTGCATATGTTTATGTTTTAATTTGATGATAACTAAACTTTATGTATGTTGTGTATGCCTACATATGTTCTTGATGACAGTGTGCATTCATGAGCACTATAATGATTCATATCCAGAAAAGACTTGCTTCTGGCTACATGGTCTTGTGATATGTAGAGTCGACCCCTTGCATCTGTCACACTCTTACATGTGCTACATTGAGCCTTTGCGTTCTTAATCTTCTAATGAGGTTGAGATGGTAAATGGATTTTGAGGCTCATCTTCTAATATGGTTGAGATGGTAAATGGATTTTGAGGCTCATACATGTTGTTTGATTGCATGACTATTTGGAGTTATTTTTTGGTTGAAGAAAACTTAGGCTCTCCCAGAGTTATTTTTTGCGGCAATTGCAGTAGTAGGAGGAAGAGGAAGACACAGTGCCTTCACATACTCACGCAGTACGCAGGAACGGCAGGTAGCAAAGGCAGCTTCCTTCCTTCACGTATGGGACGAAGACAAACAACGAAGAAGAAGCAGGTGATGCTCTTCTTCACACGAGGCAACAGGGGATGAAGAGGACGACGACGACGCAGCAAAGGCTCCCTTCAAACGCCGCAACAACAGTAGCTTTGGCTCGTTCGATGGAGGGGTGTATTTATAGGGAAGAGAAAACTTAACATGGTTAGTGTTCTAATGGGATTTAACCCTCCCACATAGTAATCCTAATCGATCTAAGGTTTCCCAAGCTAATCCTTTCCTTCCCAATCCACAGCCACCTTCCTGATTAGATTAAAACCCTAAATCCTATTGGCACATGCAGGCTTGGAATGTGGGTTTTGGGCTTGCTAAAACAACCCGTAATTTATATATATATATAAATGTGTATATACCCCATGAAACCTTTGTCATGGGAATGGTTATGGGCTATGACTAATAAGGCCTATTTGGCTCATTAAGCTTCTCATGTTCACGGGTTTATATATAAGGCCCATACATGTATATGTCAAGGCCCTTTGAGAGCCTTTGAGTGAGTTTTATGAGTTGGGTTTTAGGGTCTAACAAGGCCCATTAGTGATGGTTGTGGGCTATTCTATATATATATATCCTTAAACCATACCGTCGAGCCATTATAGTTATAGTGATATGTATATATATATCTTTGTGAAGACCCCAACCGTACAGCCCATTTGCTATTGGGCTGGGTCTAAACAAAAAGGGTTTTAGGTCTATATATATATATACTTATATTTTCTCTTTTACTTAGCCCATAAGGCCCATTTGTTTTCAAAGGGTCATTATTAATTGACAGTTTGATTAAGATAAATCTTCATATAGGGATTTATCTACCTTGTTAATTTTTACCATTGTCTTGAGTATCAGAGATAGGTTCGATCCGGTTAAAGTCTTTCTTTTATATTATAAGGGGACATTCAATAGCCTACACCATTTTATGGGTAGAATAGTTGTATTTCTATTTACAATCTTATGTTTTCTTGATGCTTTATCTAGTTTGAGTCGCAAGAATATAGTCGATTTTACTACTCAATTATCTTTTAATTATTTATTTATATCTCTATTTCATAGTGGATAATTTAAATTTCTTTTGATTTAGAATTGTAATGAGATACTTTAATATCTAGATAATTATTCCTATTTTATCTTTTGAAATTTGCTGGGCGTTACAGCCTCGCTAGTTTTTAGTCTTCGACCTTCACTTATTGACATGTAAGGCACTTAAATACAAATATGACAATATCTTTCTTTATATCTACCCACCCAAATTGCCTCTTCATGTCGTTGTACATTTTAGTATTTCCAAGATGAATACAATATTGCGACTTATAAGCTTTAAATAGCAAATCCTTCCTTAACTTTTCATCATGGGTTGGGGATCACATAACTTTCTCTAAAATTTTATAGTTTCGTTTGTACTTTGATCCAAATCTAACTTTCCAATTAAACCTTGCATCCCTTGATCTTCCTTTAGCGCTTCTAGGATTTTGTTCACTATCTTAGACTGAATAATAATCTAAGCTACGAATGGCTAGATCCCTTTATAAATCAGTAACCATTCTATCACATTTGCTATCATTCTCTACTCTTAGTGTAGATGTATTGACATTATCTTCTTTCTAATTAAGGCATCAACCACTACGTTCGCCTTGCTAGGATGCTAATTCAGGAAAAGGTCATATCCTTTAAGAATTCCACCCATCTTCTCTATCTCAGATTTGTTTCATTTGTGGAAAGATGTAGTTGAGGCTTTGGTGATCTATAAACACCTCAAATTGCTCTACGTATAGGTAATATCTTCAAATCTTCAGCGCAAGCAGCACTACTTCAAATATCAAATTATGAGTAAGATAACTTGTCTCATGAATCTATAATTGTCCAGATGCATATGCCAACACCCTTCCATGTTACATCAACACATACTCCAAACCTCTTCTAAAAGCATCAGTGTGAACAACAAAACCACCTGACCCCAATGGCATGTGCAGAGACATGAATATGGTTCCTAGACCTCGTACCACACTTTCGAGATTTTTTGTTGGGGAAGAGCAGCCGACCACCCGTAAAAGCCTACAAGCACTAGAGAAATAGCATCATACAGAGCCTTGGGTGTGATCCCAAGGGAGAAGCCTCCGATGCTTAAGGCAGAGACGTATATACGAGAGATAAGAAGCAGGAGGATCTAGGAGTGGAGTGTTGCGCATGAGTGGTTCATGCATACATGTATAGCTCATGCATTGCCTTGATTTGTTTTGATGATGGCTAAGCTAAACTATAAGTTGGTTTTGATGATGCCATAAGAGTCATTATGTTGCTAAACTATAAGAGTCATTATAAGCAAGTTCATGCTAAACTATAAGTCATCAATGAATGAACCCTACATAATTGTGTTATTGACTTTAGGGTCATTAATTGTGTTAATGATCTTCTTCATGCTGTCTTTACAGGCTCTTGATGAAGATACTTTTAACAGAGTATGAACAGCTGGAAAAGTAGCAGAAAAAGTCAAGATAGTCAGAGAAGAATTTGATTAACAGTTTAAGAAAGAATCTGGTTACGGTTGGTTGAGCAATAGGTGCAAGCAAGAAGCCTACCTGGGAACCAATAACCTGAGATCAACTGAGTGACAACACACTGAGAGAATGCAAGAACTGACAGAAGCAACAGAAATATTAAGAATCTAGAGCACAGCAAAGTGTGCAAAATAAAGAAAAATCAGTCGACATGAACAAAATTCAGTCGACAGATTTTGTGGTGGTGTTGACGCAGGAAAGCCCTTGAGTCGACACACACTGAAGCTCCAAGCAGCAGCAGCAGTTGATGAGTCGACTCCATCTTAACAATGCGTCGACACACATGAAGGTTTTCAGTTGGAGCAGCAACTACAACAGTTAGCTTGTTGAAACAGTTAGTTTGTTGAAGAAATTTGAAGCTAGGAAGAATGCACAAGTTTTTGTCAACTATCTCTATACTTCGGTTGACAGATATGAGCCTTAGGTTGACAGAAATCAGCAGAGGAAAAGAGGCTCAGGAGTAAGGCCAGCCAAGTGACAAAAACTCAATGAAGACCTGCAAAACATAGTCAGCTATGTCAGCAGAATAGAGGTATATCAGCTGCATTATGAAGACACCTGCCCAAGTCGACTTAAAGACAAACCAAGTCGACTTGAAAGTTCAGTCCATCAACAGATGCATGAAAACCTCAATCCTAAGTCAACTTGAAGACATGCTAAGTCAACTTGATGATTCTCCCAGAAGCCTATTCAACAGGATCCAAGGCTAAGTCGAGTTCCAGGCTCCCTCAACTCGACTTAAATCGGTAGCGGGTCCAGTGAACCCTAAGTGGATCACGTACCTTCGACCTCCAGTGATTGGCACACATCCCAAGGTCACATGGTACTCTTCTAGAAGGCTTCTGAAGTGAATATTATGCTGGGACAGATAGACCAATTGTACTTTAATTTGAAGACAACATTATTTCAGAAAATGGGTTATTTCAGCACTATAAATCTGGACCTTCTTCTTCGAAGAAGGTTGCTGCAATAGGAGTTGCCAAAGGGCTGTGAGAAAAGAAAAAAGAGATATATCTGAGTAGAGAGTTCGAAGGAGATTAGAGAGACTCTGAGAGAAGTGGAAGAAGAAAGAAAGAGAGATCGAGAGCCCAATTCCAGAGAAGAGCAGATCAAGTTTGTGAGAGAAGATTTGAGAGCTGCTGTAGAGTTTCATTGAAGATCTATTTGAAGAGTTGGCTTCTGGATCAGATCCAAAGCCTTTGCTCATATTTTTTCTTTTACCTTCATTTTGTTTTCAATTTTTTCTTTTCATTTCTAAAGTGTAATTCTGATACCCTGTTTTGGGTTTGGGGCAAGCTGTATGTCAGCGTGAGGATTGGTTCCTCGTGAGGATTGGTTCCTCGTCAAGCTGTTAGTCAGCAGAAGCTGTGAATCAGCGGGTGGTGGGATTTGTTCCCTGAAGTTGTGAATCAGCGGGTTGTGGGATTGGTTCCCTAAAGCTGTGAATCAGCGGTTGTAGGGGTTGGTCCCCGGAAGCTATGAATCAGCGGTTTTTCAAACTGTTAGTCGGTGGAATCCTCACTCAGTTGAGTGGGGGGTGGACGTAGGTATGTGGGTTGCAGACCGAACCACCTTAAAATACTATGCAATGGTTTGTTCTTCGTGTGATTGTTTTCATTTCCTCTTACACCATTCACAAGGACTTATGCATCGCTAGATTCACACACATCGAAGTGCTGGCAGCATATATGCAACCAAAGGCATGTTTGCTGTCTTTAGCATAGATTACTTTCATGCTTCAGATTTATTTACACCGTCATCACACACTCACCCATTAGTTGTTTGATCCGGGTTCTGTGTGTGCCTTTCCTTATCTGTAAGCATCACTTCATCATGGGACCAAAGCATACTGCTATGAATATCAAAGCTCCATTGTTCTGCATTTCAGATTTAGTTCTATTCCCATGATTGAACACCGCACTCATTGTGAGCTGATCACTGTGGATAAGCTTCAATGCTATTTGTTCAAATGCCCACGCACGCTCACCTAAGAGTAATTTTCGAGTTTAATCTGAATACATGATTACAGATCTTAGGTGCATAAACGAACTCCACTACATACTCAATCTGTATGCATTTCTGCATTATTTGTTTTATGGTCTCCATGCCACAATGTACATCTTTAATGATTCATCATTCATTGTTTTATCGTCCATCTGTTTTAGATGATTGGTTTTAATTTTTAAAGGGGACATAATCAATTCACCCTCCCTCTTGATCATGGTTGCACCTGGCAAGGGACCCAACATGGAGAAGATAGGCTTGCGCGGAGTAATGAGGGGTCCAAGAGTGCTCGAGAGCCCAGAGGGTGCTCGGAGTGGCTAGCAAGGATTTGGAGAAGTAGATAGGAAGGGCATTTAGGACCTCCTGACTTTGCTTCTTAGCTGGCGATCTCTCTCGACGGGGTATGAAGGGACCTTCCCCTCTCTCACCTTTCGTGTCTACCTGGAGAACACTAGGGATGTGTGGGCATATGGAGATGTATGTTCACCTCTAGAGGTAGTGCTTCTTTGTGTGTGTCTCTCTCTGTGTCTGTGTCTGTGTCTGTGCCTTTAGGTCTGGTGGAGGACCTATTTATAAGAGGCATCCTAGTGCTGGCCATTCCTTGACTGGGAAATGACGTAGTTTGTGGAGTAATGTATTCTTGATCGTGGGAGGGAGTTGCCTGTTGCATACCCGTCTACTTCGGAAAGGAGGCTTCGTGGCAAGGATCTCGGCACCATGGGAGCGACTCGGTCCCCGCCGGAGAAAGCTCTGTAACGGCAATGTCGTTCCTTCCATTAGGCGAACTCTACGACATTTAAAGCGTGCACAATAATTTCTCCGGTGGGCTGACAGAGCCCTGTTGGGCCTCATTTGGGCCATGTTGTGTGGGCATGGGTCCATTTTGGGCTCAGTCGATTCTGACCGCACCGAGCCTGGCAAGCATTCCCCTCCTCAGCAGGGTAAAGATTGGAGTTGTAGTCAATTTTTTTTTAATTCTTGCAAGCTCCTATCACATTCCTCTATCTAGGCAAATGGCCCGCCCACCCTTGTTAGCTTGATTATTGGGGCTGCAATTGAAGAGAATCCTTCAATGAATATCATATAGTAGCATTCTAGTCTCAGAAAACTACAAATTTCACTAATATTCAATAGTCTCTCCCAATGTAATATTGCTTCCACTTTACCTGGATCCATAGACACTTCATCTTTTGATATCACATGGCTCAAAATTTCCACCATGTCTAATTGGAATTCACATGTATTGAATTTTGCATATACTTTGTATTTTCTCAAGATTTCTAGTATCACTCTGAAGTACTCCTAGTGAATCTTCTCATTAGGTGAGTAAATGAGCATATCATCAATGAATACTATCACAAATTAATCGAGATAAGGTTAAAAAACCCTCATCATCATCATCATCATCATCATCATCATAGCCTTATCTTATTATTTGGGGTTGACTATATGAATCATATTCCTCCAAAGATTTTTATGAAGTGTTATATTTATATTTAAAGCCAAGAAGTCAATGTCTCTCCTAATAACATCGCACCGTCTCATTTTACCCCTTCTCTGAGCTCTTTTACTAATATCCACTAAGATCTGGTCACATATTTTAACTGACGCTGAGTTAAGGCGATGGCGCACTTGTCCAAATCACCTGGGTCTATTTTATCTCATTTTACCATTAATTTGAGTTACACCCAAGTCTTCATACATGCGCTCATTCCTAATCTTGTCTTTCTTAGTTTTACCACACATCTATCTCAGCATCCTCTCCTCTGCTACACGTATTTTGTGAATGTGTTCCTTTCTTACCGCCGAACACTCAATACCATATAACAAAGCATGTCTCACAGCCGTTCTATAAAATTACCCTTTAAGTTTCACAGGTATACGATGATCACAGGACTCCTAATGCACTTCTTCATTTTAGTCAGTTTGCCTTAATCATGTGTGCAATATCATCATAAATCTCTCTATTCTCTAATATGATAAACCCTAAGTATCGAAAGTTACTACTGTCGAGCATGTTTTATCCATCAACTAGAACCACGACTTCTGTCACTCTCTTGTTACTAAAATTATAGTGCATAAACTCTGACTTGATTCTACTGTTTCTAAAACATTTTGACTCTAAGTCATGCATTTAACATTCTAACTTAGTATTTAAACCATCAATACTCTCATCAATTAATAATATCATCTGCAAATAGCATACACCAGGGGATATCAGCATGCAATTATTTTATTACTTCATCCATAACCAATGCAAAGATGTACGAACTTAATGCAGAACCTTGATGCAAACTTATAGTAACCGAAAATTCACAAGTCTCTCCAGCAATAGTTCTCACACTATTCATAGCACCTTCATACATATCCATAACCAAATCAACATATCTTTGAGTGACTCATTTCTTTCTTAATGTCAACCAAATTAGCTCTCTCAATACTCAATTGTACGCCTTCTCCAAATTAAGAATATATATATATATATATATATATTCTCATCTCTCTATACTTCTCTACTAATTATCGTAATAAGAAAATCGGTAGGTAGATCTATTCAACATAAAATCAAATTGAGTTTTTGATACAATAGTCACACATCGAAGGCGTTTTCGATTACTCTTTTCAAAAGTTTCATAATGTGGTTCATCAGCCTAGGAGACATTTTTATTAAGTGACTAACTAAACTTTTCAATAAAATTTTGAAAGAATGGAGAATATCAAAAGATTAGAGAAAAAAATATTATGATTCCTTTCTAGAAAAATAAAGAAGATAATCAAAACTACAATAATTATCACAAAAAGCCGTGACCCTGATCTCATTATAATTATCAATAAAAGTTGCTAGGCCATTTGTCAGTCCAAAAGTCAGAATCATAAATTTATAATGCACATACCTAGTTCTAAAAGTGGTCTTACATGTATCATCTTCTCATGTCCTCAGTTGATAGTACCTAGACTTAATATCAATATTTGAAAATAACTCGGTCACCTGTAATTGATCAAACAAATTATCTGTCTCGGGCAATGGATACTTCGTCATTATGATCATCTAATTTAACTTTTGATAGTCAACGAGCGATCAATCTTTTTTTTTTTTGCAAATAGTACTAGAACATCCCATTGAGACACATTAGGGCAGGTAAAGCCCTTATCTGCAAGCTCTTGAAGTTGCCTTTTTAATTATGTTAACTCTTCAAGGGCCATCCTATAAGATGCTTTAGAAATGGGCAAGATCCACCATAGAAGTTCTATTGTAAACTCCACCTCCCTAGTTGGTGGTAGAGTCAGAAGATCTTCTGAAAACACATCAGAATATTCCAAAACGCCTTCAATATCACCTATGGTTGGTTTCCTATTCGCTACTAATATGACCATCACACTAGCCCAATATCCTTGGCATCCTACCTCTACCATTTCAAAACTTTGGGTGTTAACATTGAAATCTTCTTGGGTTGAGGTATTAGGGCAATAAAATTAGAACTCTTTCTTTTTTCAATTTTATAAAAAACAATTCTCTTCGTATGACAATCCAATAATACATAGTTTTCATCTAATCAATCCATTCTTAAAATAACATCAAAATCATGTATATCTAATAAATACACATCAGTTGGTAAAATTCTACCATGAATTAGTATTTCTACACTAGACATGACTCTAGTGATCTTAACCATGGTTTGCCGATTCGATTTGACTCTGGCCCATTCGGACGTGCCGTATCGTAATTGGAAAAATCCGATACAGTGCGGATCACCCTTAAGATCGGTCGAGTCGGGCCGAGTCACAATGAGACAGAGGGAGAGAGAGAGAAGATGATGCACGTCAAGTCGGGCGGAGTCAGTTGCGACTCGAGTGTACCATACTATATCAGAGAAGATCCGATCTGGCACAGATTACTGAGTCGACGAACCGCGATTCTAATAATCTCTTCCACAGATGTACCAATCAACATCTCCCCCATTTCCATTGTTTGTTGGTATATAAATGTTATCAACAATTATTATATCTTTTGCCACGTTATGCTCGTCTTTGTTGGAGATGGTGTAAAGATGGACTTGAGTCTTCTACTATTGCCACTAGGTCTCTTTGGGCAATCTTTGGCCAAGTGCCTAGTTTCTCTACAGCCAAAGTATTTGTCTGTTGCTCGCCAGCACTCTATGCCTCCGTGTTACTTTCCACCACTATACACACAGTGTGCAAATCCAACACTAGTACACATCTTGAGCACATATTAATTTTTTTATTTTTTTATTTTTATTTTAAGTTCAGGGTCGATCGAAGTTACTTTTATTTATTCTTTATTTTCTCAAATGTTTGATCGAGTGCGTGTTCTACGGAGAAGTAGCTCAGTTAAATCCCGACCTAAAAATAAATATATATATATAAAAATAAAAGTTTGGTGTACACTTAAGATGTACGATATCGCATGTGTACACATAGTAAGAAATAGGTCTGATAATTATTCGTTTAAAATTTAAATTCGTATTTATTTAATTAGATAATTATTTAAATAAAATATCCTACGAATAACTTAATCGGATATCCGTACAAATTCGGATATTGAGATATCCGTATTAGATATTATCCGATCAAATATGAATCTTTCATAAATATCTAAGGATACACGTAATCTATATATAATTAGCTCAAATCTTAATATATTGTTTGATGGTTCTTTTTTATCTCTTTTGTCTCAAAATAAAATTTATAAATAAGAACTCTGTTTATACTTATTTGGTAAGTTATCTCCTATTTTTTAGATGATGTTTAATCTTTTGATAATATCTCTTAAAATAAAAATAATTTTCACGCTTTCTTTTTTTCAGAAAATAACTTAGGACACTTTCACGCGACTCACATGACTCATCTCTAAATAGGTCTAACAATTATTCATTTAAAATTTAAATCAAATTTAAATTAATATTAATCAGATAATTATCTACATAAAATATTTGACAAATAATTTAACTATTAATCAAATATTAGTTCAGATATCACGTTATTTGGTCTGTATCCGATCCGTTTATAAATTTTTTAATAAACATGAAGAGAAAAAAACATGATCAAATTATAAAATTTCTAGAAACCCATCTGCGTTGGTGTCGGTACTCAAACAATAGCGTAAAACGCTCCCGGGGGGGGGGCTTGAATGGCTTATACGGCGGGGCCGTGGCGTCCCGTGATTGGCTGGTCCTCGTCGCCTCGGCAGTGACGATGTTCACCGTTGTTACTGCATGGCGTTTTCGTCATCTCCGCCGGACCAAACCAGACCAGACCCACTCTGAAACACCTCGAAGCCCTTCCGACCCTCCCCCCCCTCTCTCTCTCTCTCTCCTCTGCTCTCGAACCAAAAAAAAGAAGGGGAGAGAGCTGATTATCGTATTTTCAGAACCCAGCTGAGCGCTGAAGCCACCGCCACTTCTCCCCCGGGCCACCTCCCCAGCTAGGGTTTTTTTCCGTTCCCTTTCCCCGCTTCCCTCCCTTCGAACGGGCGGGGCCGTGGCCCCTCGCTCTCCCCCCGTTCAACCTGGAGCGTCGGACCTCTTCTCCTAGATTCATCCCCCCACCCCCACCTCCTCATTAGGGTTTCCCTCAGTGACGCTCCCGCGCTCCAAGGATACCGCGGGGCTCTAGCCAGGAATGCCTTGTCCGTGGTAGCATCGGCAATTGTTCCTGCTTGTGGCTGCGTCGGTTCCAACCCCACTCTTCCGTGTCCATCGTACCAAACAAGGGTTCATTCGAGATTGTTAGCATCGGGGCAGGTGGGTGTCGCCGGGGAGGGTATACTGAGGTCTTCTGCGGATTTCCACCGTTTTTGTATTGTTAATACCGTTTTCTTGGTTGTTGTTTGACCAGACTTACCAATCTGTTTGTCTTCTGTGCATGACAGAGAGGAGGAGCAAGACCCAGATGGCGAAGACGAAGCCTGGGAAGAAGGATCTCGAATCCTACACCATCAAGGGCACCAACAAGGTTGTCAAAGGTATATTTCAAGAACAAAATCCAATCTTCGTTGTAACATGCATGTGCTCGCCTTATTATCATTTAACGTTGCGGTCTCTCTCATTGAGCTTTATATCATCAAGCCATTCTCCCACTAACTGGAGTTTTGAAGCAATGACCTGTGCTGATGGTTGTTTTGATTTTTGTTTTTTTTTACCTGGGTTTCTTGGTTGGTTGTCATTTATTTTGTGGGTTGTTGTTGTTGTTGCCGTTTTGTTGCAGTGGGGGACTGTGTGCTGATGCGGCCGTCGGACTTGGACAAGCCACCGTATGTGGCACGTGTGGAGAAGATTGAGGCAGACCATCGCAACAACGTAAAGGTGAGGGTGCGGTGGTACTATCGGCCCGAGGAGTCAATTGGGGGCCGTCGCCAGTTCCATGGGGCCAAGGAGCTATTCCTTTCAGATCACTATGATGTGCAGAGTGCCCACACCATAGAGGGCAAGTGCATTGTTCACTCCTTCAAGAACTATACTAAGCTCGAGAATGTTGGCGCTGAGGATTACTTCTGCCGCTTTGAATACAAGGCTGCCACTGGCAGCTTCACCCCTGACCGAGTTGCTGTGTATGTTGATTGCGGCCTTTCTTACTTTTGCCTATTCGTTGATTCCTCATTGCAATATTGATAGGGTCCTTGTCTGATATTCCTTACTTTTTACCATTTTTTTTAACATATCTTCTTTAGGTATTGCAAGTGCGAGATGCCCTATAACCCAGATGACCTCATGGTCCAGTGTGAAGGCTGCAAGGATTGGTAAAACTGACTAAATTCACACAGTAATTTGTTCTCGATTCTCATGTTTGTCTGCATCACAATCTGTTGGCTTTTTGGTCATGATGATATTTGCTTTTCCCCCATTCTGAGAGTAGGAAATGATGATATTGAACTCTGAAGTCTGACTTCTTTTCTCTAAAGAGGTATATTATCCTCAAGCATCACATAATCTCATTTTTCCTCTGTAATCCAGTCCCTGTCAAAATTGTCATTTGCCACCCATTATAGTGCTTAAAGTTTGATGTCATATGTGGTTCCAAACAAATGTTTATTCAGTTACAGCATGTTTAAAAGCCTCATGGTTCTCTTAAGAAGAATTATATCAACTATGTTTAATATTTAATCTAAGTAGCTTTCTACTTGTCCTTACGCAAATACCAACATTGGATCAGGTATCAATTCTCAACTTGACACATGCCCGCCTTCTTGAGTCTCCTATAGAAATGTTGTTTTCATGGTTGCTTAGCCCATCTTTTTTGTGACCATAGTTATCACCTTGTACTGTACTAAATCTCTCTCTCTCTCTCTCACATTTACGGAGCTTTTGATGCTGAAAGTTCTGAGGCACATTTTTCTTCACTGTCACACAATTTGCAATTGTTCTTGTAATGAAAAATTGTAATCATTAGTCACAATTAGAAATGGGCGGCTAAGATGATTCTCTTATATTCTGGCTCTTTCATTACTTATTCTGTCATACTGCATGACATCTCTAGAGCCTTGTCATGAATATCATGTAGGGCTCTTGATTAGTTGTGGTTAAAGGGCATGTTTGGCACTTTCATATTGGGAGTCCTTTGGGCTTCCATAGGTTTCAGCCTAGTTATTTTGAGAGGAGGACATGAGATGTTGGAAGCCATTAGTATGGCAGTCTAGCTTCCAACCAAAGGCTTCAAATTGGAGCTTCGTAGACTGCGGGATAGGGGGGAAGGATTGACTAATATGATTGTTCAAATGTTATTAAACCTATTCCTACCTTTCAGGAACTTTCATATTGAAAGAGGAAGCTAAAAGTAGCTACCAAATGAAGGTTTGCCAAACATGTCTTTAAGTGTCAAGTAGTCTGTAGTCTGTAGCCTTTTACTACTTAAATAGTAGAGCTCATTAAAAGGGGAGGGTCAAAGGGGATTTGGTGAAAGATTGACCACCTTGGATTGCATCCGTAGAACTGAATTAGGCTGGTGCATAATGCTTACCACTTTATTGTGGAGTTCTACACTATTAGAACTTGTAATACTGGTAAAATTGGGATTATGATATGGTAAAGTCAAGATTATTAACTCCAAATTTCACCAGTTTGGCTTTTTGAATCAAGATAATATCATCTTTTATCCCAAGCCATCATGGTTTCTTTCAAGAAACTTTTATAGGTAAAAGGCTTGATGTCTTTCTCCATTTTATTTTTCAAACTCATTCCAACTATGTGGTAATCTATGTTATCAAAAGCGCGCCTAGGCGCTCGCCTAGGCGGTTTTTGAGGCGAGGCGGCCCCAAACCGCCTCGCTTTCACCTCAAATGTCTCACTCCTAGGAGGGCTGGTCCTAGGAGATCTTGATTGACTTATCCTATGTATTTTTGCCTCAAATCTTGATTGTTAATTTATTGAAAATCTTGATTGCATCATCATCATCATCAGAGCCTTATCCCAATTATTTGGGGTCGGCTACACGAATCCTGTTCCGCCAAAGATTTCTATCAAGTGCTATATTCATATTTAAACCCAAGAAGCTAATGTCATTCCTAATAACATCGCACCATCTCATTTTAGGCCTTCTCTGAGCTCTTTACTAGCATCCATTAAGATTCGGTCACATCTTTTAACCGGCGCTGAGTTAGGGCGACGAAGCACATGACCAAACTACATGAATCTATTTTCTTTCATTTTACTATCAATTGGGGCTATCCCTAAGTCCTTACGGATGCGTTCATTCCTAATATTGTCTTTCTTAGTCTTGTCACACATCCATCTTAACATCCTCATCTCTGCTACACACATTTTGTGAATGTGTTCCTTTCGTACTGCCCAACACTCGGTACCATATAACAAAGTAGGTCTCACAGCCGTTCTATAAAACCTCCATTTGAGTTTCACAGACATACGACGATCACAGAGGACTCCTGATGCGCTTCTCCATCTTAACCAGTATGCCTTAATCCTATGTGTAACGTCGTCATAAATCTTCCATTCTCTTGTATGATAGACCCTAAATATCGAAAGCTATTACTCTTTGGAATGTTATGCCCATCAATTAGAACCATGTCTTCCTGTACCACTCTCCCATTACTAAAATTACAATACATAAACTCTGACTTATTCCTACTAATTTTAAAACCTTTAGACTCCAAGGCAAGTCTCAAACGCTCTAACTTAGCATTTAAAGCATCAATACTCTCATCAATTAAGACAATATCATCTGCAAATAACATACACCAAGGGATATCCTCATGCAATTATTTTGTTACTTCATCCATAACTAAGGCAAAGAGATACGGACTTAGTGCAGAACCTTGATGCAAATCTATAGAAATCGAAAATTCATCAGTCTCTCAAGCAATAGTTCGAACACTAGTAATAGCACCGTCATACATATCCTTAATCAGATCAACAAATCCTTGAGAGATTCCTTTCTTTCTTAATGTCCACCAAATCAATTCTCTCGGTACTCGATCATACGTCTTCTCTAAATTAAGAAAAATTATATATAAATCTTTTCCCTCTCTCTATACTTCTCCATTAGCTACCGTAGTAAGAAAATAGATTCTATAGTAGATCTATTCGGCATAAAATCAAACTGATTTTCCGATACAGTAGCCATATATCGGAGGCGTTTTTCGATTACTCTTTCCCAAAGTTTCATAGTATGACTCATAAGCTTAATTCCACGATAATTATTGTAACTTTGAATATCTCCTTTGTTTTTATAGAAAGGAACTACAACACTTTTCCTCCAAACTTCTGGCATTCTCCGTTCCTTTAAAATTTTATTAAAAAGTTTAGTTAGCCACTGAATACCAATGTCTCTTAGGTCTTTCCATACTTCAATAGGTATGCCATCTGGTCCTAAGGTTTTGCCCACTTTCATTTTCCTTAAAGCATCCTCCACTTCTATGTGTTTGAGGCGTTTGATTGCATGTATGTATTTTTTGTGATATTTAGAAAAATATTTTTTTTTGAATTATATATCTGTTTTAATAAAATGCCTCAAACGTCTCGAGCGCCTAGGCCATCGCCTAGGCATTTGAGGCATGAGGCGACCCCTTGGTCGCCTCAGTTGCCTCGCGCCTCTTACTACATTGGTGGTACTAACTTTTATGCTTGCCTCAGATTGAGCTGTTGCATTCTGCATCCTGTTTTATTTTGCGTGTGATCTTTTATCCCCTGATTAGTGTTCTTATGTGTATATTGTGATGGAGGATTTGATTGCATGGTTTAGTTCTTCATCCATTTATATCCTGCTCTCTCTCTCTCTCCTATTTCACTAGAGTCGTTACTACCCTAAAGCTGTATCATTCTAATTTAGTGTTTCTATTGATAAGCGCAAAATTGATTAAGTGATTTCGATAGTTGCCTTTTTCGTCATGTGATCACTTAGCTTTCTCTCTGCTTGAGGATCTAACTTAAGGTCACTTTCTCTGTTGTTTTCTTCTTCTGTGGACTCTCCTAAAGATTTTCAGATGTGACAAATTATTCTGCTTCCATGAGTGTCTAGTTTCATGCCGTCTTTTTTGGGGACTCGGGATAGAGGGTAAATCGAGAGTTAGTTCCTCTGATTTTATTTGAATCTCAACCATCTAAATTTCATACTGCTGTCTGCATTGCCCACGATATGTTGGATACATGTTTCTGTCCCAATTTTTATTTTATGAACAATCTAAATCCGGGGATCACTTAGTTAAATATGAGATTTTGATGAATATATATGGCAACATCTGGGCATAATTCATCTTGGATTATGAATAAGACAGTCAAAACTTGTCAGAAAAACCAAACAATCAGCCAAACAAGCAAAACATGTGAAAAGGTTGCATTGAAATATATGGGTTTTATTTGTCAAGATTTAGAAGATCTGGGACCAAAAATATAACTAGCTAAGAGTAAATATTAATCAAAATCAACATGATTAGATATTTATCAGGACATATATATCAAAATCAACATGAATGAATATTTATCAGGTCATATATATTCACATTTCATGTTGAAAGTTATGAAATTTAAGTGATTTATAAATTTATTTTTATTTAATGATATATGAGTATACATTGAGAAGTATTAGACACATTTATATTTTACACGAATAAAAAATAGGTGTCAAATAAATGAATAAATATTTTCTTATTTTTTTAATTCAGCATGATGAATGCTAATTTATTGGAGATTGGAAGTTCATGTGCACGTGTATTTTAATACGTGTATAATACACATTCTTTCTAAACTATGGGAATGACTATCTCAATCAATTTTTCATTCATGATCCAGATCTATAATTCCATATTTTCTAGCAACTTTTGGCTTTTGATTTTGAATCTCAAAATTTCAGCTCCTAGGGTCCTGTACATGTGACTCACTCTCATGTAAACACTTCTAATCCATGTGTTTTTATCTACATGATCCTCCTCTGTTTTAGTGAAGAGCTTATTTGGAGTTGTCCTGTTCAGTTCAAGAGTTCTTTGAGTTATGTTTTGCTGGCTTTTGAGATTCTATTCTTTTGGCATTGTAGCCTGCTTCTCTACATTATGCTCCAATGTACCTTCTTGGCAGTTCATTTGCAACTTTTTCAGCTTTTTGTGGAAGAATAGCTTTTTTGTACATTTCAAACCAAGAAACCTTCTTGCTTCTTCAATTCATTTACCCCTAGTGTATTTAAGTGGTCATCTTTTCTTGTGATACCTCATGCACACAATCTGAGACTTGTGAAAGCTGTTGATTTCAGTTCCGCGGATTCAAGTCTTTAAAAACTTATCTTTTGGTGTGATGGCTGTTGTGGATTTATTTATCTCCTACTTTCTAACCTCTATTATAGTTGCTATTATCTCCTGTCAGGACTGTCCTGTCTGGTGACTCTGTTAACTTGTTTGTTAGCATTGCACATGAAGATGCATGTTCTAAAACTTTCTAAAGCAATTGCACAATTGCAGCGAGTAAATTATGGTACATGTCTGTGTAGTGTGTCCTAATGTATGTGCCCTGGAAAAGCCTTGTGTGCATTCCTCTGTAACTGCACCTGTGGTGCCAAGAGCTGGAGCTTTTGCTCGCCATATAGGCATTTACACATACATGGCGTACCGGATTGTACCAGCCAACGGGCGGCACGTGCGGAACGTGGGACGCACTTGGCATGCCCCAGATAGCACGACCCGGTGCGTGCCGCAACGGACTGTGCGATCCAGTACGACACATCAAGCAGTACGTGCGATCCGAATGGCGATACGTCTGGGTTGGCTTCTTAAGGGGGGGCAAGGCTGGCATTCCAGGCGGCTGAGGGGCTTGTCCAGTGAGGGCCAGCCGGTTGCAGGCACGAGGTGGTGACCGGCGAGGGCTCCGGCGATCTCCGGAGAGGCCAAGGCGGTGATCTCCGACAACAGTTCAGACAGCTCCGATCCCACTCACCTCGGCTGAGGCGCCGTGAGGAACTGCTCGCCACTGCGGCTGCCTCTGCTCTGCTGCTGCTGCGGTGACGAGCTGCTGCCGTCCGTTGCCAAGGAAGTGCCCGCAGCCGCGAGCCACTTGTCGTTGCAGCCGCCTGCCCCACCGCGCTAGCTGCAGGTCGCCAGTCTCCCCTACCTGCCGCTGCGGTTTCCCCCGCGCGGCTTGCCAAAATCACCCCGGAGCGCCACTGCCCGCTGGCCGCCGCCGGCCATTCTTCGAAGAGGTAGGTGGCCTGGATTTGGGAAAACCTAGACACCCAAACCTGGCTGGGGGAAGCCGGGGTGGGTCTGCCAGGGTGGGGGGAGAGCTGGAGAGGGAGAGGGGGCTGCCGGGGAGAGGGAGGCGGCTAGGGTTCCCAACTTCCCAAAGAGAGGGAGGGGGGATGTGTGATTGGGTTGAGGGTGTTTTTTTTTTAATAAATGAACCCCTAAAACATTAGTTTCTTTCATTTGAGACTTTAAAAGAAAAATTCTTGGCACTTCGGCGTACCATACCATGCCGGACCATACCAGGCCAGGACTGGTACAGCTGGTCCAACCGGCATGGCAAACCTTGCATATATGTGAACATAAGATGCATATACTAAAAGGAAATGAGGGGTCCATCTGGACTATTGTGTTTGTCAGCTACAAATGTGGATGAAGTTTCTTGTAGTCCCATGCCTTCCCTGCATCCCACACAACATCCTCCGGCCTGTCTTTCTCCATGCTGTCTTGTATGCACATGAAAACACATGCTTATGGATGAGAATATTGGTTCAACTATTCTGTGCCTAAACTTACTGTTATTCGCAGTCTATAGACTTCAGAAAATTAAAGTGGGGCAGGGTTTTGGGTTGTATTCCCCTTTGTTTTCTGGCTGAGACTAACTGTCTTGGCTTTTGATGTCACTGATCAAACTTATCCAGGAAGAAAAGGATTCCAGTCCTCAAGGAGGGTTGGAACCTATTCTATCTTGCTGATGAAATTTAGAGGACAAGTGACATCTCATACTCTTATTTTCCATCACCCATGGCTGCTGGAGAACTCTCAAGTGTGCCTACTACAATAGTCTTAATAAATGGTTTGGCATTTATGCAATGGCCTCTGTTTGCCTTCTTTTATCCATCTTGCTTTCTCTAGGGAAATTTGCCCTGAAGAAAATTTGGATTAATATATTATCTTCATCTTGATATTGATATTGGAATTTGTTTTTGTTTCTTTAACATGTATATGGTCTAATGCACATTTTCTGCAAGGGATTCTTGATTTGATAACTTCTTACTGTTAAGGGCTCTATCTTTGGATATGCTTTAAAAGATGCATAGTTTTTGTGCATTTGTTTCTCTAATCAGATTTTGATGCAGTTTTTTCTATGATCTGCTGATTATTTTTCTTGTCGAAATAGGTTTCATCCTTCTTGCATGGGCATGACTATTGAACAGGCAAAGAAGTTGGATCACTTTCTGTGTTCTGATTGTGGCACTGAGGATGACTCCAAAAGATCTCTGAATTCATTCCCTGTATCACCAGTCTCTGAGCCCAAGGTGAGCTACGGAACTTTTGTTCTCTTTTACATTTAACAATTTACTATTGTGTATGGGTCATTGGATTTTGAATTGGAGAGCATGTGAAGATAGATTTCTGATAATTATTTCTTACTAACATCACTTTGAGGCCACAATAACATTGTGTTAAATGGCCTGACACAAACTTCTCTTTAGGGACCTCCTGAAGGGTGCCCGGTGGGGGGGGGGGAATCAAATGATCCCACTAAAAGAATGGATATGTGCCTTTCACATTTGACAAGCAAAACACCTCTCTTTTTCTAGAACTTGTCATGGTTTGTGCCTGGTGCTTTTCTTCCCCAGGTCTTTGTTGCTTTATTCTCTTCCAAGTTCGGAGATTTGCATCCCTACCTGTCAAAGGGAAAAGTGACACGAGGGGCATGCCCTCAAATATCTGATTGTGCATGCCCACATTCTCATAAAAGTCATTGTGTTCTCTATGATGGATAGAGAGCTTGGTGTTTCTGCATCATCTTTCTTTCAGTGGATGCTCAGATGAGAGAATAAAAGCATAAATTTTTTACACTTGCATCTATTTTCCTGGGAATGAAGTGTCAGGACCCTGATCTCTTCTAAGCCTCTGTGAACTCAATGAGAACTGGCAAGTATGCTTCTGCTTCTCATGTTTGATTCCCATCAATTACTTGTATTTTTTTACACGAGAGTCCCCTCCTCCCTTTTCTTGTTTTCATAAAGGACGAGTCTCTCTTATTCATTGAATGATGGCTCGTAGATTGGCTGCCCTAGAAAATGTCTGCCACGCATGGGTTTTGCGAAGAATGACCTAAATCTTCCCTGATTATGTTGATATGGAATTCTTGCTTCAATGAGTCATAACCTTCACTTTACGTAGTTCTCTCCACAAAGGTGGGTTTCATTGCCTGTAATAGGTACCGGGAATTAATTTTCCTTCTATGCTGACTCTTTTTAATTGCAGAGCGAATGGACAGTACACAATGAATTTTAAGGATGCCAGTACTGAGTTAAAATAAATCTTTATAGCTACTGCAATAAATTTATGGTCATCTTTATAACAATCATTATAAATCTTGTCCTATTAATCTTTTGTTGGCTGGATCCAGTAAAGGAGTGAAGCGTTCACCAAAACTTTCCAACTGACTTCTCTTTCTAAGATTAACCAACTATTAAGGTAGTTCCATGTACCTGGTCATATTCAAAAAATGCCTAGTTACTGTAAGATCCGGACAAGGGAGGTTTGTCAAACGTCCCATGAGACTAGAGTGCTCTATGATTGCACAGTTCTAGCTCATGTGACCAGGGAGCAACTTTTTAAGGTTTCCTGAGACTTTGGAAAGAGCGCTAAGAGAAGAAAAGCTGTTTTACCATTGGGAAATGAAACCTTCTTTAGGGCAATTAGCAGTAATCAGACCATAGTGGCAGTTGAAAGGCATATTGAGCCTTTTGGCTTCAGTGGAATCCGTGGCAGTAGATTATATGTTGTGTAGTAATCTTGGGAACCCTCTGCATGAGGTTTAACTCGAAAGTTGCAGAGAAACTTTTGTGTTCATCCCTTAAATCCTGTTCTTTGCCATTTGTCTGGTGTGATACAATTTCATTGTTTATTTGTTAAGAAAGTCAGGAGGCTCGGTAATTTTAACTATCCCTAGAGGAGACCATCCTGGACCGAACAATTTTGTCATATATTTCTTAATAAAGCCAGAAGGTTATGGTAATCTAAGCTATCCCTAAGGTCTTTCTATCTCAAGCCAGAAGGTTATGGTAGTCTAAGCTATCCCTAAGGTCTTTCTATCTCTCACATGGGGTTTGGTGGGGCTCAATTTTCTGATTGTTCTGGGTTTGAGATTTTCTGAGGGTGATTTTGTGTCGAGGCTGAGGAATCTCTCTCATTGCAAGTTTGTACTACCTCTGTTTATTTCCTTGATAACATTGATGGTACAAGCCACACTTTCTTTTGTTAAAAGAAAGCCTTTTCATCCCTAAGGAAGACCATGTAGCCCTAGATTGAACTTTCATCTTTTAACCTTCTTGTTTACCCCTCTTTGGTGTGCAGGTACAGTATTTTGGTTTTTTTTGAAAGCAGGCGGTACCACTATTGTATTAAAAGTAAAAGAGGGATGTACAAGTAACATTATTTTGGTTGCTTATTGGGTGCATGAACTTAAACTTTAAAAATCAATGAGACATTCTTACCAGATTGATGGAATAAAGCTCGGAGGGTGCTGATGGGAACATTATATTAGTTTCTGTAGAATCAGTATTGTTGGAATGATTGTGAATGTATGGGATTGAAACTGATTGTTTTAGCCTTCATATAATGCAGATGGAGAATATTATACCATGAAAATAAAGGTATAGCGCATTCATACTATCTTGGTAGACATAACGACGTGGACGACCTCATAGAGATCTAACTGTTGGTTTGAAACTTTTCTCAAAGCTAATAACATTAATCCTCTGGGTAGCACTGTGTCATAAGCCTATTTCAGCCCATCATGTTGTGTCTATGTATGTGAATCCCAGCCTAGGCACCTTTGAGTACTGACTTATCTGTACAAATCTTACTGGTAGATTCCTCTCAAATTTTTAATATTTGGATTTTTCTTTCTTAGTATCATTTTAAAAGGGCTTTATTGATGTGAGTTGTCATAGTTGCTTAAGAGAGATAAATAATGGTCAACAGAAGCTGCGGAGCAATATTTACATCTAGCATCTGCGGAGCAATATTTTCATCTAGCATCTATCTTATTACTTTTCCACTCTTCACATCATCAAGTTTGCGCCCTCTTTTTCCCTTTTATTTATTTTTCTTTTTGTCCTGTCAGTTCTTTCGCTCTATCTCTAATTTTTTTGTAAATTTTAACTTATTTATAAAAGAGGCTTGTCTGAGAAGAGACGCCCATTATGTGTCAAACCACCAGCTACTGGCTAGCATATATTTCAAAACCTGGTTGACTTGAGAGCTGGACTGTGTCAGAGTTTAGGGTCAAACTGGAGTCAGTCAGGTTCTTTCACCTTTAATACACAAAATAAGCCCAAATGCAATCAGTTTGTTTTCTATATGGAGTAAATTATTGTTGTTTAGCACAGTTGTCAAGGTGACAAGGTGACCCAAGGCATTTATGGGGAGCCTAAATGCTTAGGCGGTAAGGCGTCTGCCTAGGCATCATTGTTGGCAGTATCGGCCGAAACCGATACGTTTCGGCCGAAACGTATCGGTTTCGGCCTATACCGACACCGAAACGGGCATTTTGCAATGTAGCAGGGCCGATACCAAAAATAAAATATTTTTTAATGATTTCGGACCGAAATCGTCCGGTTTCGGACCGAAACCGACCGAAACCGTCCGAAACCTAACTTGTTTTCGGGCCGAAACCTAACATTTTCATAGATTGCCCCCTTTTCTAACTGTTTTGAACCGGTTTCGGCCGAAACCGATACCGAGTCGTATCGGTTTCGGACCCGGCCGAAACCGAGTCCGAAACCGACACTGCCATCCTTGCTAGGCATTGCCTAGGTGACACCTTGATGTCTCTTTAAAAACCCAAAAAATATATATCTCCAATATGCAACTTAAGAATAAGATACATGAAAAAATTATAGATTTTAATATTAAAAATTAAGAGAGATGGAGGGAGGAGAGAGGGGGCAGAGGGGGAGAGAGATAGAGAGAGGGGAGTTGGAGGAGTGTGTGGAGCTTGATCTACATATGACCTGGCCCACCTTAGCTGGTGCTTTGGGTGCCTTTTTGGGCCCAGAAAAGGCATTCCAGAGCCTTGGGCCTGGATCAATGGCTGGTCCCCTAGGCACCACCGTCTAGGTGACTGCCTTGACAACTACGTCGTTTAGATACCAGCTTTGCTGTTCTTGTACAGTGATCCTCTTTAGCGACTTTCTGCTTTGTATTAAATTGACACTCATTTCTTGCTGAGATCCACAACCTAGCAAAACTTCTGTGGACGGCAAGCATATGCTAATCATGCGGAAAAGACTGAGAAAATTAGGGAGATTAAATCTGTATAAACTTGGTTGATTTTTCGTCAAAAGTCAATGTAGTTGGATTTCTTAAAAGCTAAAGCCAACAGGAGGCCTTGTCTGTATGGTCTTATGATTGGAGGCCCGTAGACAGTAGATCCTTGATGGCAAAAACAAGAGCACTAGTCCTCTATTTTGTTGCTCATCTGGAGCATCAGGGCTGGAATAACGATAAACTCTTAGGAATTTCTTTTGCTGCATTTTCACTCGTTCTTGGCTGGCAACGGGAGAATATTCTGTTTATGCTGGGCAAATTCCCTGTCACCATAGGGTGGCAACAGACATTCTACAGTGCCATGGTGAAAAGCTTATCCAGGGTGATTTCAGCTTGTGTGCAACTGATCTTAAACAAAGTACCAAAAAGACAAATAGCTGAGTTTCTTTGGTATGAGATAGCATGGGCTAGACAGAAAAGTCCAGGCAGCAAACATGCAACTGTCTCACTCCAAATAAGCTGGAGTACATTAAGGAGAACGTGAAATGTGGGAGCAAGGTAGTAGGGGAATCAGAGGCCATTAGAGATCAATTACAGGGAAATAGAAGAGCCAGATCTTGAGAATTATCAGCAACAATTGACTGAGATAAAACTGGAAAAGTGGGCAAGACTCAAGAGTGAATACAACGATTGGCTGGTAAGAGATGAAATAAAGTCGGAACAAGGGGCTAATAAAAGGTTGTTGAGTTGGGGGGGCAAGTATCCAGGATTTTTTTTTTGCTGTATCATCTTATAGGAGGAGGAAATTGTGAAATTAATATCAAAGACAGTTTACGAGAAGGAAGAAGGCATATCTAAGGAAATTGCCAGAATTTATTAGTATCTCTTTGAAGATGTGGACATACACTGCGACTAACTTTCAGCTTGAAGATGGAGTGATAAGAGCATAAGGAGTGGAGCCTGGAGGCAGATCGAGGAAATGAGAAGAGTACAACTGTCTGAGACTGGAGGATTAAAGAAAGCAGATAGTGGAAGATGGCGCATACGAAGTGACAGCTAAACTTTTTATTTCAAAGGATGTTGGTTTGATTGAAGTGGATGGAGGGACTAATGTGGGAATTAAGAGAACCATGAAAACAGTGGTCTTGTCTTCCGAGGAGAAGTTACTCCTTTAGAGGCCACCTGTCACGTGGTCTATGTTTCATATGCATTTGAAAAGGGTGTCAAGCAGCAACATCTTGAAGCACTGTGTTTTGCTTGTGGTGCTTCAGGGTAAGTGGCAGAAGTTTGTATGTTCTGAGGAGACTGCTAACAGGAGTGTATATGAATGCTCTTGAGGGTGGATCAAAGCGGGCTGGTAATCTTGGGGAAAAGGTGTTGGATATGCTCTGGTTTCTCTTCTTGTCTGCTAAATGGAAGCTTTAAAGAGAAATCTGGTGTGTAGAGTCCAGGAAGGCTATGACAGAGTTTGAAAATGTTGGAGGATGCTCACCCAGCTGAGAGAATTAGTAGGCTTGATAACAGAAGAGCTCATTGGAGCATGACAACAGAAGAATTAATGGTTCTAAATAAGAAAGACCTAACTCCATGACTCTGTCATTTAATGGTCAAGATGGGGAGACACGTTAGGCATACAGGTAACTGAGCATGGATGCATCTCTGGTGTGACATAATCAGTATCCCATACCAGCTACAGGCTGTGGAGATATTCAGAACTATTGTTGACTCCTTTTGTGGACTCACAAAACTCTTCTGTTTTTGCATTGTTGGGGGGCGGGTTAGGGCCACACCATCTTGGTGTGAAGCATTTTTTGTACAGGGATTGGTTGGGCTTTATTCATTATACTTGTATATCCCCCTTCTTTTCTTTTAATACATTGTGGTACGATCCACTTTCAAAAGAAGATGGTTCATTGATCACCTGGGAAAGTAAAACCTCAAAGCTGATCATTTTTCTTTGAGTCTGAGTGATCATTCATGTGGTCTTGTAAGCCCAACTGGACTTACAATCATTCATGTGGTTTTGTAAGCCCAACTGGACTTACAAAAAGGTAGTGCAGGCATATGAATATTGCAGAGAAAAGAGGGATGAACAGGGGTCTGGCACTAGGAAGAAGATATTAAGTAGGAATAAGTTAACCTCCCTTCCGATTCTTCAGATTCAGCTGGTAGGAGAGGGATACGATTGCAACGAGCAGAATAAAGTGGGGCTGTGCATACATCAGAACCACTTCTAAAAGAAGTTAGCTACTGAAGGAAGGTATCAGAAACTTTATGTGCAGCCTCAGTTGTCCCTGCTGGAGAGGCAGACATGAATTTTACGAGGGGAGATGTTTCAAAAGATAGGATAAACACCAGCTGACTAGTCTTGGAAGAAGCTATTTCACTCCTAGCTTCTCAAGTGGTGGAAGGTCTCACTCCCCCCCCCCCCCACCCCCAAAAAAAAAAAAAAAAAAAGAAAAAGTGGTGGAAGGCCTCCAAAGGAAATAAAAAGATCAAAGATGGAGGGTGAAAGCACTTTGGATTTATTGGAGAGGGTGTCAGTGATTGGCTTTATTAGCCTTGGACGAGTAACAAGAAAGGATGTTTAGGTTTCGGTTCAATGCAACAGACATCTGGCTTCACATTCCATGAAGCCTTCATTGGGGAATATTGCTGTAGCTTACTATAAGGTGCTGTTTCTTGCCAATAGGGCAAGGGCGCTGAAGGGAGTTAACAGGTCAAATATGGGGGTAAAAAGCAGTAAGGGCTTGTCAGAGGTGGTGGTTGAAGGTGACTGTACCCTTGGAGGGGGTTTTTACTTGGTGTGTGGCCTTCCAGTGAAATGTTGCCATAGTTTATTTGATGATAAGGTGCGTATCTGTAGTTTACTTGTTGACAAGGTGCCGACGCTGCTAATTGAGGATCTGTAGATGGTGGATCAGCTTGCATAGATGTTTTAGCTTATCCTGATAATGGCACCTTGCTTGGTGGAGGTAGGACTTCCCTGTTCTCACCACAGTGTTCTTCCATCTTCTGTTAAGAGTTTTTCTAACAAAGAATCCTTTTTTCCCTTCTCTCTATCCCCCATTTCCTCCTGTGATTTAACTGAAGACAAGAAGAAGCCGGACTAGAAGGCACATGATGAATCAGACAAAGCAGCTATAGAAAAAAATTGGGGCTGACAATGCTCTTACGGAAAAGGCCGAGAAAGAAAGAAATACTGATGCAGATCCCTTTATATCAACTTGAAACAATGAAGAGATAGCAGAGTAACTTTAATCTAGAGATTCAGATTCAGAATATTAAGCCAATTTCTTAAGGACAAGGCAAGGGTAGCAGGCTTTTTTGAAGGGATTAAGGTGGGAAGAGGCTCAGAGGAAGTTACATATCTGCAATATGCAGACGACACAATCCTATTTTCATCTGCAGTAGAGGACAAACTTCTCAATCTGAGAATATTGATTACACTACTTGAGACAGTAACTGGCCTGAAAATCAACTTCTCCAAGAGTGAGATAGTGGGTATAAATCTAAATGATCATTGGAGGGAACAGATTGAGCAAAATTCTAGGTGCGAGATGGGGATCATTTCCTATCAAGTACCTGGGATTACCACTATTTGATGGGGTAATAAAAGTAATAGATTGGGACAACATTATTAAGAAAGTGGGAAATAGAATTGCCTCGTGGAAGGGTAAATTGTTATCAGCAGGGGGCAGATGGATGCTTTCCAAGGTCGTCCTTACAAATTTATCACTTTACTCTTTATCCATGTTCAAGGTTATAAGGTCTGTTTGCAGGAAAATTGAATTAATGAGAGCTGCTTTCTTCTGGAAGGGAAGAGGACCAGAAGAGAATGGTATCCACCCCATAGCCTGGAAACATGTATGCAGATTAAAGGAAGATGGGGGAGCTGGCCTGATGCCTATTGACATAATGAACAGTGCTCTTCTGATGAAATGGATTTGGAGGGCTGATACAGAAGAGGGGTTATTGTGGAATCTTATTGTGAGAAAGAAATACCTGCATAATCATGAAGCATGGTTTTCAGATGGACTTCAGAACACTCATTTATCCTCAGTATGGAAGAACATCATGAAGATTTGGGATTTCTATAGGTGCTCAGCTGTGATACGAGTGGGTCGTGGTCCGAAAACAAGGTTTTGGGAGGATCCCTGGGTGAACAATATGTCTCTGTAGGATTTTTTTTTAATCTTTATGGGATTGTTGGAACAACGGGGATAAGTATCAGCTCCGTATGGTCAGAACACGGTGATAACTCTCATTGGAGTCTGAATTTTCAACGTAATCTCAGGGACAAGGAATTTGATGAATTTCTAGAGCTCTCACACTTGTTAGATAATATGAATATAGTCCAAGGAAAACAAGACACCAGGTTATGGAGATGGGAAAACTCAGGTGCATTCAGTCAGCAGTTAAAATGTTGGGGCAAGGAGGGAAGAAAGTAGTTTGGCATAAGCAGGTCTGGAACAGGAAATTACCTATCAAAACAAGTTTTTTTTTTCAGTGGAAAATAGCATGGAACATAATTTTGACAAATGGTAGAGAGAAGAAATTCAAGCCAGATATCAGGGACAGCTGTATATTTTGTGGAAACTTCAAGGAAATTGTGGACCATATAATCCTGAACTGTGGAATCATTACAGCAGCATGGACTCAGCTCTTCAAGACAATAGGGCTGCACTGGAATTGGGAATATAATGTTCAAGAACTCGTTATGAGATGGAGAAAGATTTACCCAGGGACTGAAGAAGAAGATAAGGAACTATGTGTGATGTGTCTTCCACCTATGTTATGGGCCATCTGGAGAGGGAGAATAGAATCTTAAGGGATGACTTCAGACATCCATCCACCATTCTCAGGAGCTGCATTAATAACATACTGGATTGGCATTTGTCTGTTTTCAAGTCCATTGTACAACAGTCTATCCTACTGTACAAATTGGGAGAGTGGAAAAGATTGATCCTGTAATCTATTCCTAAACTATCGGAGGCCTTGGTCTCTGTAGGGAGGGGGGGGGAACTGCTGCTTTTCCCGTCAAGATTCTACCATCTTGGTAGAGTCCAGCGGTTTTTTCACCTTCTTTGTATCCTTTCTTTGTTTGCTTATTCTTAACGAATTGTGGCCTCCTTTTGGTCACCTTCCAAAAAAAAAGGCCAATTTCATAAGCATTTGAGTAACATTTCATATATTAGTGAAAACCGGATCAAGAAGCCAAAATTGAAAGGAAATTGCTGAACTTATGGAAGGCTTCAAACAGTAATAAGGTAGTAGAAGAACACAGAGGAGAGCATGGGAGGATTTGCAGATTTAGAACTGGTTCTGGAACCGGTGGGGCCCAGTTCTGGTCCTGGTTCCCAGTCTGGTTCCACCGTTTAGGGACCAGTTTCCACTGGTTCCCTTATGAACTTCTATATTAAGTTCAAAAAAGAAAGAATAAAAGGTTAATCAGGTCATTAGGGCTCAGCTTGAGTGTTAAACCATAATTTGACTGGATCAAGTCATGAAGACACCTAAATAAATCAACTCCAAAACTATGTGTGTTATGTAAAATCACTTATTCATACCTTCGAATAAATCAAAATAGTGAAATAAGATTTTAGTCATAAAAATAACCCAATAAATTTCCCTTTTCTTGCTTAAAAATCTTTTTCTTTGCTTTATTTCCAATTTTCCAATTATCTATTTTTTTAAAGTTTTTCTCCCTTTTTCTTTAAAAACATCATTTCTTTCTTTCTTTTTTTAAAAGGACCAGCTTGCCCGATTCTGGTACCGGTCACCTCCGATCCTCATCTGGTTCAGGCCAGTCTGGTCTGGATCCGCTGGTTCTGCAAACCATGGAGCATGGTCTCTCTAGTGATTTTAGTCTCTTTGAATGTTGGAAGAGCATACAATAAAGCAGAGCAGGTTTGAGATAAGATATCGGTTATCAAAAGAGAATTTGTGTAAGACCATTGGAGATAACTGGAGAAGTATTTTGCCAACTAAACTCTGAGATTTTCATGTGGTGTTCTTTTACAGGAGGACTGAGACAAAAGGTTTTAGAAAAAGGTTATCTGCAGCTGTGCTGTAATATGCTCATTATGTGAGTTGATAGTTAATAGTTGGTTGGAATGAGACTGCACACTTTCTGCTGGAGCATTTGGAGTGATCACAATGTTAGCATTTTTCGAGGATAGAAGTTACATTCAGCATGTTAGCATTTGAGCTTTATTTTACCTCTACATGTAGAGTCAGTGTTTTCTAAAATTTCTGTAGAGCTTCCTATGTGGAGGATCCTTTTTCTTAAAATTTTTGTATAGAAGTGGAGGGAAACTGTAGAGAGACTGTTCTTGATTCCTCTCCACTTTTTTCTGCAGTTTGGAGTTCTGTTGGCTGAGTGATGAACCTCTTGTCACCCTTCTGATTGTGTCTACTTATTTGAATAAAGTTGGCTGGTGGTGCAATTTACAACAACAAAATCAGTATTCTTTCAAAGAGGAAGAAGGGAGAAGACTTTTAGGCGATGGTATGTGCCTTTGGGAGGATTAGCAATGATGTTGCAGAAATATTATAAAATCCCATTGAGAAGGATGTGTCTAGACAAGCAAGCTTCAGTATGGAACTCACTCAGGTTTCCGTGTCCGTTTCTGGATGGTGTTGTATCAACAATTTTGGGTGGGTCAGTAGTGAGTGATTTTAGAATGCTACATTGATTTCAAAAGCACATGTGATTTGGACAAAATCTTGGTGGTTTTAAAGTATACAGTTGTTTTTACAAGTACACTTGTGATTTCAAAATGCGTTGTATAGAGTCAATGATTCTAAAATCTAATTGGGGTAAGGTTGCAAGAAAAGAGGAGAGGCAAGAGTGGATTTGGAAATACCTAGTCATTGAGATGTGTTTTGAAATACGCACTTTCCTTTACAACCCTAGTGAGATTTAAGTGAGGATTCAAAATCTATATCACAGTGTACTTTGACTAACGAGTGACTCTAAAATTACACTTAAAATCCTCCACGACTAACAACTGAATTTTAATCTATCAAAATCACAGTTGTACATTTTGAAAACATTAACGACTAACCCCCACAAGGAGGATCCAGTGGCAATTATAAGGGAATTTGAGAAGAAACAGTGGGCCCAATGACTCAACTCGAAAGACATGATATTCATTCTGCAGAAAGAAAATGCAGAGGCAACCACTAACTTCATGTTGATCTGACTTATTAATGGGAGCTCATCACCTTCATCAGAGCCTTGTTTCATGTAATTGGGGTTGGCTACATGAATCCTGGTCCACCATTTTAATCTATTCAATGATATAGTATTTTCTCTTCTAAAAAAGGTGAATGCCATGTTTGTAGTCAAACCTAGGAAAGCCAAGCACTTTTTTAGTATGCTGAACCATCTCATCTTAGGCCTTCTCTGAGTTCTTTTACCCTTAACTTGAATTTGAACTTCTAATTGGTGCCAAATTTGGATGCGAGTTGCATATTACCAAATCATCTAAAGCATCTTTTCTCCAAGCTTAATGTCAAAGGAGTTCATTTTAGCCTCCACATATATTTTCTTTTCGAATTTTATCCTTTCTAGCCTTTCCATACATGCATCTTAGTATCATCTTCTCTGCTACATAGGTTTTGTATGTGTTCTTTGCTTACAGCCCAACTCTCAATCCCATACAACATAACATCTCACACTTGTTCAATAGAACTTCTCTTCAAGCTTTAAGGGGACATGCTGATCTCAGAGGCCCTGGATGCACTTCTTCACTTTAAAGTGTGACATCCTTCTTAATGGCATCTACAAGATAATAACAAATGCATGTGCCGGGATACTGAACAGCTTAGTGCACAGCATTGTTGATGAGAAGCAATCTACATTTCTAAAGGGCAGATACATTTTAGATAATTGCATGGCTGCATGAGTATGTACATTGCCAGAAGATAATGAAGAAGGAATATTAGTCTTCAATCTGGTAAGGCTTATGTTAGGTTGAATCAGGGCTGTTTATAGTTTCAGGGATGGGGTTCAAGGAGAGATGGCCCAGTTGGATGCAATGCTATATATCACAGCTTGATTCTCAAGTCTGGTGAATGGAAACCCCAGGATTTTTCTGAGGGCAATCGTGGGCATAGGCAGGTGACCCTTTATTGTGCAAACTCTGTTTATTAGGTCCTTAGCACGATCTGGCCGAAGTCTAGTTATTCATGGATCGAAGAAGGGGCAAGTTAGGAGGCATGTTGAAGTGACAAACATACAGTTTGCAGATGACACTATTATTTTCCTCAGATAAAATGATAGGTGTTGTTAACCTAGAAATCTTGTCAATATTGGAGGTCGGCGGGTATCCTGTCTGTGGCCCACCGGACTTGTTGTGCCGGCGTTCTTGCAGGCGGCTGTGGCTGGTGCAGCAGGGAGAGGTATCTGGGCAGGGCCTCTTGCAGGCTTGTCTGCTCCAGCTGTCCAGCAGGGGAGGGAGGAGTTGGCAGTGTGGTTGGTGTCACTGGTTGACCTCCTTCCCCGGGCAGTTGTACTGGGGGCGGTTGGGTGTGCCGGTTTAGGGCAGGGGGAGTGTCCGTGGTTGCCAAGCAGCAGGTGGACACTACGACCATCTCAGGGTCTTCCAAGAAGATGATCTATCCTCTTCGCCGGCGCAGTACCTGCCTATCCCCATCTCCGGGTTACAGGGGGTGGAAGGATGGGAGGCATGGAGTTGAGGTCCTTCGGGGGGTGCCCCTTCTGCCTGCAGCCATGGCCCCTCCCTCCAAGACTGGGCAGAGTCGACAGCGGCCCCTTTATTGGGCTGACCACGACGAGCAGGTGTAGTCGTTGCGTGGCTCGTCGGCGGATGGCTCGGTCGAGGTTGAGGAAGAAGTAGCGCAAGGCAGGGGCTGCCTCGCCCGCAGAGCATTCTGTTGATGGTCTCAGCCAGTCGGGTAGCCTTAATCTCGACGTTGTCGCCATCCCCCAAAGGTCAGGTGGCTCTTCAAGGCTGTTGGACACTCAGGCGGTGGCACAGCCCGCTTCAAGTGGACTACTAGAGGCCGGTCTGCCAACGGTCAAGCGTCTCCGCCATGGGGGTAGTAGTGGAGGGGGGAGGGGGAGGAAGCCTTCGAGGTGCTCCCTTTCCTCTCTTTCCTTTTTCGACAAGCAGTCCAGCCAGGTGCCTGTGACCGGTGAAGCAGGGGCTATGATTTGTATGTCGGCGCAGTGGCTAGAGGAGCCTCGTCTTGCGGATGGGGATCTCGTGGCGAAGGCGGAGGCGGCCGTCGAGCTTCTGGAAGGAGTTGGCCAGCTGGCGGCGTTAGCTCTGCCTCCTTTGCCCTGGGAGTCGGAGGAGGTTCATCATCGCACGGAGGTGGATCATATCGAGGACACCAATCAAGAAGCAAAGGGAGAGGGGAGCCTCGGCAAAGAGGAGGTCAAAGAGATTATAGCTAACGTGGAAAGGTTTATGAAGTCTTGGGTTATGGAGGTGGCAAGTCTAATTGGTGTGAAGATTGAAGGGGTCGGCAAAGATTTGAGGTCAGTCTTCTGTCTAATCCAGCGAACATGGCAAGCGGATATAGCAAGGAAGGCTAAAGCAGAGCAGGCCAGTAGAAGAGGGGAAATAGATAGGGTAGAGGAAGGTAGGTAGCAGTGGAGGGTACTTTGTTTACGTAGAGGAGGAGGGGGTGGTTATATCTTTTAGGGGCGAGTGTTTGGAGCCCTCGGGAGAGTTTTTTGGGGGTGTGAGGTGGTTTTGTGGGCCTCGGGGTAGGTCTGAGTACACAGAGCAGTTTCATGGCAGAATGTGATTGTCTTCTCCTATGTGTGTTGGGGGTAGTGCTGATTCTCTCTTTTCTTTTGCTCCCAGGGCAGAGGGTTGTCTGCCGACTTTTGTATTTGGGAGTTTTGTGGGAGCTCTCCCTTCATACTTGTAAATTCTCTTTTCTTTTATATATTTGGTGGTACTATCCACTTTCAAAAAAAATATCCAGTAAAATATCTTGGCTTACCTCTTTTTGATTGGTCGATAAGATGTGAGCTGTGAAGCAGCATTATTGAAAAGAACCTGAGAATCAGTTGGCTATATGGAAGGCCAGGCTACTTACGGCTGGTAGGAGGTAGGTTTATCCAAAACAGCTTCATCAAGTCTGGCTGCTTACTATTTCTCCATTTTCAAGATCCGATGAGTCTGTAAAGAAGAATTGAAATTATCAGGGTCTCTTTTCAAAAGGGTTAACTTCATAGAAGGTTTGGTCATGTAACCAAATGGCAAGAGATTTTGTGGAAGAAAAACAGATGGGCAGGGCTGGGCCCCATAGACACTGAATAAATCATTGTTTATGAAGTGGGTAAGGGAAGACGATAATGTTCTTTGGGTCGGGATTGTAAGGGGGAAGTATTTGATAGGATGAGGATGATAGATGGACTGACCTCATTACATTTCAGACTGGGTTTATTGACTTACTCCTACACGTAGGATTGTAGGAAGCTTTCCGCAAAATGGAATACTTAATGTGTTGAACTAACATGTTGCAGCATATGGAGTGACAATCATTTTAGATTTTAGATGGGTAGATTATGTGGCCAGATTCCATGTGAAAGAAATTTCCAGAACTCTCTTCTATTATAAACAGAGGGGAAGCATGTGAAAAGCTATCGGGAGCAGTCTGGCAGGGAAGGAACTTGGGATTTGGGACTTAAAGGGTTGTTATGTGAAAGAGACTAGCTGTATATAGAGCTAGCTGGTTCATTGCAGCATGTCAAAAGTCAACAGGATGTGAAAGGTTTCTGCATTTTTATTGTCTGTGTTTTTAGCCTTGCAGCCAGGTTGCTGCTTTGTACCCCTTCAAACAAAAGAAAAATAGGAAAAAAAGGTGAAAGATAAAAGATTAGACTTGGGGACATTAGACAATGGCAAGAGACCTTGAACTATGAATTTCAGCTTGTCAAGGCATGAAAATTTCCCTATTATTTTTCATCTAAGTAGTGATGGAGCATGCGCTCACTCATCAAGCGATAATATACTTTTAGTTGCATCTTTGCATAACTAACCCTGTATTGATTCCTCCATAATTTCTTTCTTGCCATGCCCAACATTTCTTTCTTGAAATGCATCTATTTCTTCCTTTCTTTCTGGTCTAACCTCTCCTTTGTTCCATCTCCTCAAAACCCCTATTTTGACTTATTGTTTTGCCTGAGCTATTAAAAATGTTCTTTCTTTCTTTTTGGGGTGGCGGTATGAAAAGGGTCTTCAAAATTTAAAGTGAATCACAAAATTAAATGCTAAGAACAAGAATTAAGAAGTGTAGCAGGAAATTAAAAAAAAGAAAAGCAAGAAGAGAACCAAAATATAATGAACAAGTATTTATGGGGATTTGATCTATTTCCACACTTCAACCTCATCTTGAGAAAATGCTACTAGTATAAATGCTAGTTGGTTCATTACTAGCTCAACAATCCATTAGTTGACCTGGTGTTAGCTCACCAAATTTAAGTGTTTGCCTCACAATCACCCACCTAAGATAAGAACTATGCCCCGAGTTGTTCTTCCTTGCGAGAGGATATAAGGGAAACAATGTAAAAATCCTTGTAGATGAATGCAAAGGTAAAACTCAAACTCAAGTCCAAAAGGAATAAAAAAGAATGGCTTGAAGAACAATTGGGCTTCTCTCTAGATTTGTGAATGTATCATATCTCTTAAATGAGGCATTCTTCGACCCCCTTGATCTTCTTTGAAGCCAACTGGGGGTCTTAGATGTTACAGCAGTCTTCTATTTACAAAATAGAGCCAGTGGAGAAGATCCAAGACAAAATGTTAAAAAACAATAGTTTAAGGGCTTCCTAAATGTGCCATCTAGTGCACGGATTGATTGTAGGCCCCCTGATGCAACTCTGCAGTTAACCTAAGCTACCTGGTGATCGACTCTGGGCATCCTTCTGCAGTTTGTTTTCAGGATGATCAGTCTACCCTGAGGGAAACTACTTCAAATGTCTTGAAACTACATAATCTATAAAAACATGTCCAAATGGTTGAGGAATGTTTGCATATGTTGGTGGTGCAAGAACCATGGTTCGCCTGATCGGATCGGATCGGCCCGGATCGTCGGTTTCCAGGCGAATCGACCCTATCCCGAGTCAAAGTGGACCGATCCAATAGTGGGATCAGGCCGGATCGGCTTGGGATCGGCTGGATAGGGCTGGATCGGCCGATACCGCCCATGGTCCCATTTGAATTTCAAAAAAAAAGTTTTGGGGGGGGGGGATGCCAACCAAGGGTCTTTGGTCCTTGGGCACACACCCGTTCACTTTCTTCTCTTCTCCTTCACTCTCCTAGGCTCCTTCCTCTCCAAGTCTAATAATAAAATTCAGACTTGCACCACATACATATCTTGAGTGTTCTTTTCCTTCTGAGTACTCGATCTCACGGGCAAAGGTATTTTCCCAACATCTCCAATTAAAGATAAACTTAAAACTTTTAAAGGAAATAGCATTTCCTTAACAGAAGTAGCAGTATACTTAATTTTATATTTGTTTCAAGTAAAAACGTAGAATTAGTTACATCAAGCTCAAAACAGACAGTTGCATGCACAAATTCAGTCTAAGTTAGGGCAATTCTGCTCTTTCCTTCATATTAAGATCCAAGGATTCATATGTTAATATAAACATGAATTATTCTCTGATAGTCATCATCAGATAGCAAGTTCAAAAATAGTCTAATCTGTTTAATTTTCTTTTTCTTGTTAAGAAACCAGGTTTAAAATTTGTATTAGCTGTTTCCGTATTCATTGGCTGCCAATCTACTATGTACAATATATAGAAATGTCTTTCAATGTTCGCCTTCAATGAATGAAAGGTAGCTATCTCATGGAATCCTTGCATCATTTGAGTATGCCACCTATTTCATGAAATGATGAGCATATGTCAACTATTTCATATTAAATTTGATATAGAACTATGTTATAACAGTTTTTCCAATTTTTTTAGTTTTTTGTGGAAGTTTTTTTTTTGAATTTTTTTGGACATTTGTATCCCTAGTTGAGTCAGCTGGCTTGACTCGGTCTGGGATCGGCTGGATCGGCCGATCCCATCGATCCGGATCATTTTGGGACCGACCGATCCGATTCTGATCCCCGATTCCGCCTTCCGAGGCAAGAAAACATATTGAAAATCTATTATGGATGTGAACAAACAATGGACCTCTATTTTTCTCTCGAGAGTCTTGATAATAGTTAGAGCAAGGCATTCAATACCGCCTGCTACGTATCGTACCGGGTTCGTACCGGTACCGGCCTTGGCTGTTCCGGTTCTGCCTATTTTATACTGGTACTGGCCCGTTTAAAAAATTAAAAAAACAAAAATCGGACTAGCCGGAGTCCCAAGCCTTCACCCCCTCCTTTCGCAGGTCCCCCCTCCCACAGGCAGTGGCACCACTTGGTCCACCACCGGTCGGCCGCCGGACCTTCATTTGAGAGGGAGGGAGGGAGAGAGAGAGAGAAAGGAACCTCGATGGAAGACGACGATGGCGGTTTCAGATGGCAGGGACATTGGCAATGGGTGGACGGCCGGTGGTGAACTCCCAAGGCCCAAACCCTAACGGCATCGGGCTGAAGGGGAGGGAAAGGGTATCGAATGGCTGCAGGGGGAGGGGGGTTTAAACATTTAATAGCTGGATCTGGTTCTGGTAGTCGGGTCAGCGGACCTGGGCAGGGAAGTGGGCTGGGGTTTCGGGGAACCTGGGAGTGGGACCATACCCGGTACTGGGCGGTATGTAGCGGTACCGGTATTGGTACTGGCTCTGACAGGTACCGATTCTGGTTCCGATATTGCAAACCTTGAATTAGAGAAATCTCTAAGGATCATCTTGAGACGATAGGGAAATTTTGCATTAAATAGTGTAACCGTATTTCTACAAGTTCGGCCAATGCCCAATAATGGCAATTTTTTCCCCCAAAAGCCACTGAGTTCAAAGTCCTTTAATCACAGCCCACAGAGAAACTCCCTGGTGTCCTTTTGAGATATAGGCAAGCATCATTAACCAAGTTTCTCGGTGTGTTTGTTAGCTAGAAGATGGATGCAACAACTTTACCCCGAGCCCAATTCTTGGTTGGGCGAACCTTCCCTGGCTATTCGAAGTCTGAATTTTCTATTCACTTCACCACACATCTTTGGTTGGTTTGATTACGATTGCTCATCATTTTATGCTTTTTTCCAAGACCAATGTCTCAAATATTTTTGCCTAGAACAGGATTCTAGACAGCACCAGCAAATGCCTGAGATGGCATTATGATCTCTCTACATTATCATTCCTGGCTTGTCGTCCAGTGCCAGAAGTGAGGACTAAATTTCCGTTGAACTGTTGATATACCTCATTTGCAGGTGGAATCAAAACGCCGGAAGAGATGACCGCCGGAGATGGGGAAAGTGTGCACTTCCTTGCATGTTAGTGCGTCATTGTTGGCTGTGGAATTTGTACAGTGCCGAAAAACAGGCCGTGCTTGCACAAAACGGGGGAACACTTGAAAAAAAAAGGAGAGTTACATGTCTGATATGATGTGTTCTCATGAGGGTGCATGCAGAGTGTTTGTGTCCATGTCAATACGAGTCTTGTGCAAGTTTCTCGTTAGGTCCATGATGACTTGGTGGGTGGTTGTACTCTAGAGATAAAACGTCTCCCGGAGAAGTGTGGATTTTTCGTGTCTGGTGTAGTCTTAAATTTTTATTCAAGGCCCTTTGGTGCAGAAGTAGAGATAAATTTCACATATCCAGGAAGTGTGATTGCACTTGAAAAAACAGGTACAATGGATTGTGGCGATGCATCTCATTTCTCTTCTGTTGTAATTCTCCAACGTTCGGGGTGTCATCATTCAATGGGCGCCGGGGGGGGGGGGGGGTCCGGTCGACAGGCCTGCGGGACTCGACCTGCTTTGTACGTGGGATTTTCTTCTGAGAAGCAGAAGTAACTTAGTTGACTGCGTAGATGTCTGAAATAGATCCCCACCCTCTGAACTGTGTTAAAAGTTTGGCCGGAGCCCCCCAATAGCTGTGCAAAAACACTCTCAGGGTGCATTATGGGATGTTTGGTTATGTTGTATCAAATTTGACAATATGTTATTTTGCCGGAGTTGCTCATCGTAACAAGTTTGATACGTCTATTCAAATAAAATTTGCCTAGGATGGACTATGGGAACATTTCACTCTCTTCAAATGGTGTGCACTCCCCCTGATAATCTCTCTTTAGGTTCTGTTCAAGTTTAGTATGAACCTATGTTGAAAGTGTTATGTCCTGTATAGTTAGAAAATTAATTTTGATATACTATTCGTTCTGATAGTATTATCAAGAGTATAGAATCTTAATAATGGTACGGACATAGAATCACAGTTGAAAGGAAATAATAGGATTAAAAGTTGAGGAAGGGAGGAACTTTATTTTTGGACTCCCACGATCAAGATTATATTATTTAAATACGGGTTTGGATCTATATTAAATTTGATAGAACATAATAAGGGGGGGGGTTTGGACTCCCAATTAAGGCCCATCTTGACGGCCCGTCTCCGAAGTCGCCTCTAGCCAGTGTTAGCCCAGCACGTGGCCTGTCATGACGTGCCATATGACTGGCCCAGGCCCAGAGTCGTACAACGCGTGCGTCTCTGCCCTTTGGCACTAACAGCGCACGTCTTCGACTTGCACCACCGTATTAACGACAGAGTAGCTCCCAGTCCGACAAAGGAATAGGCGACACTCATGCCGCTTTCCCTTTTGTCAGGCGAAGTAGTCTCCATGACTCCGGCGAGCCTTGTAGCATTAATGGCCGAACAACCATCGGACGACAACGGAGTGACGAGTCAGGCCACATGTCTCCGACAAAGGAACGACAAGTCAACACCACACCTCCCCTGCACTGACAGGCGAGTAGGTTGACAGCTCATGTCTTTGTGACCAGGACAACTCCGGCAATCTTAGATCAGAAGGCACAGGTCATAGGGCGAACCTTAGGAAGATGCTATAAATAGGACCTTGCCCCGACAGCCAGGGAGGGATGAAAAATTGGTCACCCTCCAACTCTTTCTCTCTCTGACAGAGCTCAGCTCCTCCCTCCGAGCACTCGACCTTCGTCTCCCGAGAGTTTGCCCCTTACTTAGTTGGTTGTATGACTTAGGCATCGGAGGGTTATCTTCTAGGATATCTCCTAAAGATCCTTATGACTGTGTGTTCATGATTTCAAGGTCCCCCCCATGACACTATTCTCCTCCCTCTACTACACAAATCTCGGGGGTGTAGTCCATGGATCAAGATGACAAATCTAGACCTCTACACATAATAGTATAAAAATTGATAGAGCATTGTGTCTATAGTCATCTTCTTCCTTCTCAAGGCATGTCAGTTCTTTCTACGTCAAGTTATTTCAAAGGATCTCACGATTCGACACGTATTTTTCTATAGTCAAAATCACACGCCAATTTAAACATGGATTAGAGTGCTGAAGAGGTTACCTTCCATAGACCTATAGGAGTAGTTGTTGGTGCATGTCCCAAGTACTTCATTTAAGCTTGTTAGCATGTCTCATGTAAAAATAAAAAGAGTAGGGTGCAGTCAATATATGCTGCAAAACTAAAAAAATATGCACTGATCTTTGACCGGTAATTAGCCATGAGATATATCTAATGTAAAAAGAGATTTTTTTGTAGATTTGCTTAGGGAATGAGTTGAATGGTAAATGCATTTGAAATTCAAACATTCTCCAGTAAAACACCATATTATATTCACTGATTTAAGTGGCAAAAAAGATTTCAATTAAACGGCTGGAAATGCCAACTGAAGCATAACATAAAATTGTATCGAATGATACGAGTTGTGACTATCTAATCAGGCAAAGTCAATTGAAGATGTCATGATCAAACATATAATCATGTCAGAATGACAGTTAAAGTATTGCATGAAGAACATCAGTTGATACTGTATTGCTTGAATATGTCAAATGGCTAAAGAACATGTGTATCAGCTAGAGATAAATACTCGATCGAAAGTTTCATCTGAAAGAGTAGTTGACTAAGAAAGGCAGGCGAAAACTATCGCCTAATGACAGTTGAAGTGTTTTAATCGAAAGGATGCCGAGAAAAACGATAACAATTGAAGATCTTTCACCTGTAAGACTTCAGTTAAATGGATAATAAGTGCTGGACATCGCCTGATGCTAATCAATTGAAATAGTCATTCGAAAGAATCAATAGAAAACATCAGTTGAAAGAGTCAAGATTAATTGGAACATGTCATCTAGAGCTCTCAGTCGAATACTATTGACTAGCAGTCAATTGCAAGGTATATGTCAAAATATTCAACAATTTTCATCTACTGACGATAGACCAAAGCTTCGATTGAGAAAATCTATGACGGGAAGACATAAGCAGAGGCCTTTTTAGTTGATAGGAACATGTGAAGAGTCTATCAATTGGGAGAATCAATTGAAAGGCTTCGACTAAATGCTTAATTTGACTGTCAATAGGTGAAAGGGATTCGACTAAGAATCTATCCAATAAATCTATTGACTCATCATTCACCTAGAAGATTTAGGTGAGGATGTATCACTTACAAGAAACTATCGATTAATTTTATCTATTAAAGATAGCATCTTAAGGTGATTCAACAATACTAAGTATATATATATATATTTTTTAATTTTTCTTATATTTTTTACCTACATTATATTTTCACGAAAAATATGAGACTGATCAATGAGCAAAGGTTTAACACCATGCACTATTCCTCACATGGAGAAGGACCTTCTTGTTGAGATCTTCAATGGAGAGTATCTCCTTTCTTCTTTCTTCTCTTTCATGCATATAACATACTTTCATGTATCATTGCTTTCAAAACTCGCTTGCACATTTTCAAACTCATTGCATTCAATCCAAACTTAACCTTTTCTCTTAACCAAGGGGTTTAAAAACCACCCCAAATGTTAGTTCTTCATTGCATGCATAGTTTCTTTCGTTGTTTACAGCATATACCATACTATTACCTTGATCTCGTTGAGTTTTTCTTTTGTTTCTGTTTTGAGGGAGCATTAAACACATGAATAAGGAGGGACCCTTGTTTTCTAGCAGGTTGGAATGGAAGGAGCAAAAGTCTCATCATCTCACTCCCCTTTACAAGATATGTGATCATTTCTTTCTTTCTTATTATTATTTGTAATAGTTCTCCGTTCTTCATCCTCTTCTACTCCTGGTAATCACGATCATGTATTGCGTCATTTGAGGGGTTAATTTTCCTATCTACGGAGTCCCCTCTAAATCTCAAGTTGATACAAAGAACAACTTAGGGAGTTGAAAACTTCTTTGCCATCTTGCCCTTTCTTCCTTGAAAGCTCAACTTCTTCTATCAGGGCATGTTTGATTTAGGAATGGGATAGCACTGGAATAGCTAACAGATGAGAGAGAAAGGTGGGGTCCACATCTTTCTCTTCACACGTAGGGGCGGGTGCAAATAAGTCATCTCACCTCTTTGATGGACGCGAATAAGTCATCCCACCACATTATCAAAGAGGTCATTATAGACTTTTATGCCGATAAGGGCTTATGAGGTTAGTAAAATCTCCTCTTATAGCATACTTTATGTTATGATCCTCAATTATTTATTGAAATACCTTTGTGTTTAAAAACTCCCACCATTGAGAGTGGAGGAAATTCACCATTTTTCAATACGTCCCTTTTGGAACTCCTAACTCCTTCCTATGGGACATTGCATTGTTAAGTTTTAGCCTCCGATACAAAGATTGACGGGCAAATCAACTGGACGAGCCATCAAGTAAATCTACGTTGCCTCTACCATCAAATAAATTATAACATTATCCGATAACTTAATCTTATGTATCAATTTTCGTTAATTTTTAGGATAAAGATGCACGTATATAATGATAAGTTAATGATAGTCTTTTTATTTTGAGGACAAAAATAAAGACATAACTGCTATTCTCACCGTTAAATAATTTTTTATATCTCTAGATGGGAAGGAGAGAGAGAGAGAGAGAGAGAGAGAGAGAGAGAGAGAGAGAGAGAGAGAGAGAGAGAGAGAGAGAGAGAGAGAGAGAGAGAGAGGGAGGTATATGTATTTATATGTTCATCGAAGCGCAGATATCTCAAGGGGAGTTGACATCATAAGCAGGGTTTGACAAATCGAGTCGGGACGGTCTGACTCGCACGACCCGGCCCGTCCCAACCACAGACCGGGACGATCGATCTGTGAGACGCAACCGTGATACTTCATATATTTGATATTTTATTTTAAATATAAAATATTTCATAGGTAAGATAGTTAAGTGTCTTTGTCTGTTTGGGGGCGGTTTGGATTTGAAACTCATGGGCTGCACGTGATTTCTTTTATTTTTTATTTAAGATTTTCAATTAAAAAAATTCAAAATCGCATCGGTTGCACGTGGTTTTTTTTATTTTTTAAAGATTTTCAATTAAAAAATTTAAAATCAGAGAGGCATTCACAAGATTCAAACATAAGACGTCTTAAACGGAACGCACAAACAACTTAACCAACTGAGTTAAGAATTTTGTTGTATTATTTTACATATATTATATATATAAAGAGTCTTTTTTCATATTGACATCTTACGTGACGGAGTGGGACGGTACTGTCCCGTTCTGTCTCGACAGAAAATCGAGACGGCTGAGCCGGTCGAGCCGACAAACCTTTATCATAGGAGAAAAGAGAGAAGAGTGTTACCCTTTTAAGTGACTGATACATCACTATGATTGTTTGTTTTCATATAATTCCTTAGTTTTAACATGGCTAAAATCGGTGTATTTTTATAATTTTGAAATAGAAAAAAGATGTCATTTTTTTAAAAAAAATTGTTAGCCACTGTTGAAGAATGTTCCGAGAAAACAGTTGACCTCGGGAAATGGCAATTAACCATCGGAGATACATACAACCAAGGTTTGACAAACCGATCTGGGATAGCTCGACCCGCCTATCCCGGACCATCCCGGCCAGTGGCGGAGCCAGAAATATTTGAAAGAGGGGGTAAAATATAATTAATATAATAAAAATTATTTATTTTCATTCAAGATATTTTACAAGTGAGTTGTCTACGACGGGTCTTCGTGTTCGGAAAGCGTTACATTATTATCTCATTGTCAATACTCTCGAATGCCTCCTTCTAAATATATGTCACAAAATTATCATTCATCCATTGATCACCACGAAAATTACTTCAGCTTCAAAATCAGGTGCAGTATTTCTGACAAGTGGGAGCTAGCTTTGTATTATATACTCGAGATAATGAATCACAAATAGGAACAACTGAGAGGGAGAATCAGGTTAAGCTAATGAGACATGTAAAATCCTCGTGATTGAAAATACACGAAACTAGAATTAAAAAGAAAGATAAAATTAAAGTCCTGAACGAAATGTCTTTCCCAGGTAAAATCCTATGGTAAAGCCCTACGATTCCAGCAAAAGTCACCAAATAGATAACAAGAGAACTGAGCAATGGAGAAAACTCACCGTATTGACATAAAAGCTCCTCAGAGTGGAGGGGGGGAGGGGGGGGACGTGCGGATCGGAGAGACCTACAAGCCTGCAAATCAACTCTGTGCACAGCCCGATAGCCTTTTTTTATTTATGCTCAACCATAAAAAAAAATAACCCTACATAACTACAGACAAAGTTTCTCAACCGGCAGCTGCAATACCTTTTTACAGTTCTAATGTGCTGCTTTTATCCTCTTTGCCTCTTTTAAATTTCTATCTTACAAAAGAAAATGTCCATCGTCGATTTACGGTTAAACAACCAACCAATGAATGTGGGTGATAAATATCCACCATCAGTAGATATTTTAACTTAATCGTAAAACTTAGATATCCACCATCCCAGATCGGTTTGTCAAACCTTGGTTGTATGTATCTCCGATGGTTAATTGCCATTTCCCGAGGTCAACTGTTTTCTCGGAACAGTTGACCTCCCAGCCAGTGGCGGAGCCAGAAATATTTGAAAGAGGGGGCAAAATATAATTAATATAATAAAAATTATTTATTTTCATTCAAGATATTTTACAAGTGAGTTGTCTACGATGGGTCTTAGTATTCGGAAAGCGTTACATTATTATCTCATTGTCAATACTCTCGAATGCCTCCTTCTAAATATATGTCACAAAATTATCATTCATCCATTAATCACCACGAAAATTACTTCAGCTTCAAAATCAGGTGTAGTATTTCTGACAAGTGGGAGCTAGCTTTGTATTATATACTCGAGATAATGAATCACAAATAGGAACAACTGAGAGGGAGAATCAGGTTAAGCTAATGAGACATGTAAAATCCTCGTGATTGAAAATACACGAAACTAGAATTAAAAAGAAAGATAAAATCAAAGTCCTGAATGAAATGTCTTCCCCAGGTAAAATCCTATGGTAAAGCCCTACGATTCCAGCAAAAGTCACCAAATAGATAACAAGAGAACTGAGCAAGGGAGAAAACTCACCGTATTGACATAAAAGCTCCTCAGAGTGGAGGGGGGAGGGGGGGACGTGCGGATCGGAGAGACCTACAAGCCTGCAAATCAACTCTGTGCACAGCCCGATAGCCTTTTTTTATTTATGCTCAACCATAAAAAAAAATAACCCTACATAACTACAGACAAAGTTTCTCAGCCGGCAGCTACAATACCTTTTTACAGTTCTAATGTGCTGCTTTTATCCTCTTTGCCTCTTTTAAATTTCTATCTTACAAAAGAAAATGTCCATCGTCGATTTACGGTTAAACAACCAACCAATGAATGTGGGTGATAAATATCCACCATCAGTAGATATTTTAACTTAATCGTAAAACTTAGATATCCACCATCTCAGATCGGTTTATCAAACCTTGGTTGTATGTATCTCCGATGGTTAATTGCCATTTCCCGAGGTCAAATGTTTTCTCGGAACAGTTGACCTCCCAGCCAGTGGCAGAGCCAGAAATATTTGAAAGAGGGGGCAAAATATAATTAATATAATAAAAATTATTTATTTTCATTCAAGATATTTTACAAGTGAGTTGTCCACGACGGGTCTTCGTATTCGGAAAGCGTTACATTATTATCTCATTGTCAATACTCTCGAATGCCTCCTTCTAAATATATGTCACAAAATTATCATTCATCCATTGATCACCACGAAAATTACTTCAGCTTCAAAATCAGGTGCAATATTTCTGACAAGTGGGAGCTAGCTTTGTATTATATACTCGAGATAATGAATCACAAATAGGAACAACTGAGAGAGAGAATCAGGTTAAGCTACTGAGACATGTAAAATCCTCGTGATTGAAAATACACGAAACTAGAATTAAAAAGAAAGATAAAATCAAAGTCCTGAATGAAATGTCTTCTCCAGGTAAAATCCTATGGTAAAGCCCTACGATTCCAGCAAAAGTCACCAAATGGATAATAAGAGAACTGAGCAAGGGAGAAAACTCACCGTATTGACATAAAAGCTCCTCAGAGTGGAGGGGGGGAGGGGGGGACGTGCGGATCGAAGAGACCTACAAGCCTGCAAATCAACTCTGTGCACAGCCCGATAGCCTTTTTTTATTTATGCTCAACCATAAAAAAAATAACCCTACATAACTACAGAAAAAGTTTCACAGTCGGCAGCTGCAATACCTTTTTACAATTCTAATGTGATGCTTTTATCCTCTTTGCCTCTTTTAATTTTCTATCTTACAAAAGAAAATGTCCATCGTCGATTTACGGTTAAACAACCAACCAATGAATGTGGGTGATAAATATCCACCATCAGTAGATATTTTAACTTAATCGTAAAACTTAGATATCCACCATCCCGGATCGGTTTGTCAAACCTTGGTTGTATGTATCTCCGATGGTTAATTGCCATTTCCCGATGTCAACTGTTTTCTCGGAAGAGTTGACCTCCCAGCCAGTGGCGGAGCCAGAAATATTTGAAAGAGGGGGTAAAATATAATTAATATAATAAAAATTATTTATTTTCATTCAAGATATTTTACAAGTGAGTTGTCTACGACGGGTCTTCGTATTCAGAAAGCGTTACATTATTATCTCATTGTCAATACTCTCGAATGCCTCCTTCTAAATATATGTCACAAAATTATCATTCATCCATTGATCACCACGAAAATTACTTCAGCTTCAAAATCAGGTGCAGTATTTCTGACAAGTGGGAGCTAACTTTGTATTATATACTCGAGATAATGAATCACAAATAGGAACAACTGAGAGGGAGAATCAGGTTAAGCTACTGAGACATGTAAAATCCTCGTGATTGAAAATACACGAAACTAGAATTAAAAAGAAAGATAAAATCAAAGTCCTGAATGAAATGTCTTCCCCAGGTAAAATCCTATGGTAAAGCCCTACGATTCCAGCAAAAGTCACCAAATAGATAACAAGAGAACTGAGCAAGGGAGAAAACTCACCGTATTGACATAAAAGCTCCTCAGAGTGGAGGGGGGAGGGGGGGACGTGCGGATCGGAGAGAGCTACAAGCCTGCAAATCAACTCTGTGCACAGCCCGATAGCCTTTTTTTATTTATGCTCAACCATAAAAAAAAATAACCCTACATAACTACAGATAAAGTTTCTCAGCCGGCAGCTACAATACCTTTTTACAATTCTAATGTGCTGCTTTTATCCTCTTTGCCTCTTTTAAATTTCTATCTTACAAAAGAAAATGTCCATCGTCGATTTACGGTTAAACAACCAACCAATGAATGTGGGTGATAAATATCCACCATCAGTAGATATTTTAACTTAATCGTAAAACTTAGATATCCACCATCCCAGATCGGTTTGTCAAACCTTGGTTGTATGTATCTCCGATGGTTAATTGCCATTTCCCGAGGTCAACTGTTTTCTCGGAACAGTTGACCTCCCAGCCAGTGGCAGAGCCAGAAATATTTGAAAGAGGGGGCAAAATATAATTAATATAATAAAAATTATTTATTTTCATTCAAGATATTTTACAAGTGAGTTGTCCACGACGGGTCTTCGTATTCGGAAAGCGTTACATTATTATCTCATTGTCAATACTCTCGAATGCCTCCTTCTAAATATATGTCACAAAATTATCATTCATCCATTGATCACCACGAAAATTACTTCAGCTTCAAAATCAGGTGCAGTATTTCTGACAAGTGGGAGCTAGCTTTGTATTATATACTCGAGATAATGAATCACAAATAGGAACAACTGAGAGGGAGAATCAGGTTAAGCTACTGAGACATGTAAAATCCTCGTGATTGAAAATACACGAAACTAGAATTAAAAAGAAAGATAAAATCAAAGTCCTGAATGAAATATCTTCTCCAGGTAAAATCCTATGGTAAAGCCCTACGATTCCAGCAAAAGTCACCAAATGGATAACAAGAGAACTGAGCAAGGGAGAAAACTCACCGTATTGACATAAAAGCTCCTCAGAGTGAAGGGGGGGAGGGGGGGACGTGCGGATCGGAGAGACCTACAAGCCTGCAAATCAACTCTGTGCACAGCCCGATAGCCTTTTTTTATTTATGCTCAACCATAAAAAAAATAACCCTACATAACTACAGAAAAAGTTTCACGGTCGACAGCTGCAATACCTTTTTACAATTCTAATGTGATGCTTTTATCCTCTTTGCCTCTTTTAAATTTCTATCTTACAAAAGAAAATGTCCATCGTCGATTTACGGTTAAACAACCAACCAATGAATGTGGGTGATAAATATCCACCATCAGTAGATATTTTAACTTAATCGTAAAACTTAGATATCCACCATCCCAAATCGGTTTGTCAAACCTTGGTTGTATGTATCTCCGATGGTTAATTGCCATTTCCCGATGTCAACTATTTTCTCGGAAGAGTTGACCTCCCAGCCAGTGGCGGAGCCAGAAATATTTGAAAGAGGGGGTAAAATATAATTAATATAATAAAAATTATTTATTTTCATTCAAGATATTTTACAAGTGAGTTGTCTACGACGGGTCTTCGTATTCAGAAAGCGTTACATTATTATCTCATTGTCAATACTCTCGAATGCCTCCTTCTAAATATATGTCACAAAATTATCATTCATCCATTGATCACCACGAAAATTACTTCAGCTTCAAAATCAGGTGCAGTATTTCTGACAAGTGGGAGCTAACTTTGTATTATATACTCGAGATAATGAATCACAAATAGGAACAACTGAGAGGGAGAATCAGGTTAAGCTATTGAGACATGTAAAATCCTCGTGATTGAAAATACACGAAACTAGAATTAAAAAGAAAGATAAAATCAAAGTCCTGAATGAAATGTCTTCCCCAGGTAAAATCCTATGGTAAAGCCCTACGATTCCAGCAAAAGTCACCAAATAGATAACAAGAGAACTGAGCAAGGGAGAAAACTCACCGTATTGACATAAAAGCTCCTCAGAGTGGAGGGGGGGAGGGAGGACGTGCGGATCGGAGAGACCTACAAGCCTGCAAATCAACTCTGTGCACAGCCCGATAGCCTTTTTTTATTTATGCTCAACCATAAAAAAAAATAACCCTACATAACAGACAAAGTTTCTCAGCCGGTAGCTGCAATACCTTTTTACAGCTCTAATGTGTTGCTTTTATCATCTTTGCCTCTTTTAAATTTCTATCTTACAAAAGAAAATGTCCATCGTCGATTTACGGTTAAACAACCAACCAATGAATGTGGGTGATAAATATCCACCATCAGTAGATATTTTAACTTAATCGTAAAACTTAGATATCCACCATCGATAGACATCTAATAGGCCCAAAAAACCCAACAGGGGGTAAGGGGCAAATGCAAAGAGAGAGAGAGAGAGGATTTACCCAAGTGAAGGCCCCCCCTTGACCCCCTGGCTCCGCCACAGACAAACAAGAATCGATTGACACTAACAAGAATCGAACCCGAGCCATCCGATTTACGAACAACACCGTCTAACCACTAACCTAAAGAATCATTTGCAAAATTTTATTTATAATATTTATATTAAAGTCTTTATTTTAAACCGGTAGAAAACGGTATAATATCATCATGTCCCGTCCTAAACCGTGAGCGAGATGATCGGGACGACAAACCCTGCATATATCTTGCCTTCCTCTTAAAGAAGAAATAAAACACAATCAGAAGATTTGGAGGGTACGAAGTCAAATTCGTACATCTTGAGGTCCATTCATGTAATTATCCCGAACAGAACTTCGCTGTAACAGAAGCATGCGGGTACACCGTACAAATCGCCTTTAGAGTTTAGACCGCAGTCGGAAGGAAAGTCGCGTCCCGGCGGGCGGGGGGGCCCCACCAACCGACGCGAATCGAGTTGTACGTGCCGGCAGTCCCGGTAAAAGCCTCGTCGGTCCTCCAGATGCTCCAGCGAGACTGGGAGAGCAGATCCACGACCATGGCGTGGCATGGAATTGGGATCGGAATCGGAATTGGAGGAGGGTAGCCGCCGCCGCCTCCTCCATCTTCTTCTTCCTGGTTCTGGTCCTCGCGGTGGACGAGACGACCATGGCGGATCCTCCTCCACTTCACTGCACTGCACTGCGCACCCACCCGCCTTCTCCAAGCACATCCCCACGCCACAACAACGGCGGCAGCATTACTAGTAGAAGCGCCGCTGCTCCCCGCCGCCGCCATTAATACCGTCCTCCTCTTCTACTGGCCACGCCACGCCACGCCACCACCCAGTCCTACTCTCTCCTACTGGCCTACCACTACTACCACTATTACATTACCCGCCGACGAGCGCGGCAGACGCGGCCGCACACCTCCACCTACCCATCTCCCCACCGCTCCAATGCCGTGCGCGCAGATGCGGCGCCGCCACGGCACCGTCGCCTGATCCGCCATCGCCAGCTGCCTCCTCCTCCCTCCCCCGCCCCATCTCGTCGTGGCTGGTACTGCTCTGCGATCATCAGACCGCAATGGCGCTCCCGAAGCAACCGGCGGCTACACCACCATACCATCAGAAGATCACGATCACGGCGGCGAGGAAGAGCGTTGGCGGCAGCAATGGCGGCGCAGGGAGTGATGGCGGGAAGGACGTGAAGCAGCGGGTGAACTTGTGCATGAGAAAGCTGTCGGACCGGGACACGGAGGCGATGGCGGCGTCGGAGCTGGAATCCATGGCGAGAGATCTACCTGCCGACTCCCTCCCTTCGTTTCTCTCGGCCATCTCCGACACCCGTTCCTCCGACAAGACACCGCTTCGGCGCCACTGCGTCCGCCTGCTGTCGCTGCTGTCCCGCACGCGGCAACCGCAGTCGCTCGGCCCCCTCCTGCCCCGCATGCTCGCCGCTGTTCTCCGCCGCATCCGCGACCCCGACTCCTCCGTCCGCGCCGCCTGCGTGGACGCCGTCCGCGATATGTGCCGCTCCTTCCAGTGCCGAGAGCACGGCGGCGCGTCCGCCTCCTCCTTCGGCGCCGTCTTCCTCAAGCCGCTCTCGGAGAGCCTCCTCCTCGAGCAGGACGGCAACGCGCAGACGGCGTCGGCCATGTGCCTCGCCGCCGCCGTCGAAGAGGCGTGTGCCGCGGCGGTGGAGGGGGATCGGGGCACCCGCGGGACCGACCTAGCGCAGCAGCTGCAACGGCTGGTGCCGCGGCTCGTGAAGCTGGTCAAGAGCGACGGCTTCAAGGCCAAGCCCGCCCTGCTGTCCCTGCTTGGTAGCTTCGTCGCGGTCGGTGGGGCCTCCACCGCGGCCCTGCTGGGAATGCTCGTCCCCTGCCTCGTCGACGCGCTCGCCAGCGACGATTGGGCCGCCCGGAAGGCCGCCGCGGAGGCTCTGACTCGCGTGGCTGCCATCCCGGTCTCCCACCTCCTCGCTGGATTCAAGTCCTCGTACCTCTCCTCCTTCCAGGCTCGCAGATTCGACAAGGTCTGCGGACGCCTCCACGGCCCCTCTTCTTCTGTTTGCTGTTACTGCTTCCGGTGTGCATTTGTTACGATGATGAATTGAACAACATAGCGCTTGTTGTAAAGCAGGTGAAGATTGTGAGGGAGTCAATGAATCAGATGTTGGAGGCATGGAAGGATGTCCCCGGTGATTTTGGAGAAGAAGACGTTGGCCGTGAAGGGAACCCACAACCCTCGCAATCGCTGCCCGGCTCCGTTCAAAAAGGTGATTCAGCTGCCCTGCTTCATTTATACTCGCGCATCTGACGAAGTTCGTGGTAATCATTGCCCCCTTGATGGCTGGGATTTCGAATAGCTTCGTGCTTGTTCCGTTCCATTTTCCTTGCGGCCCTTTGGAAGCTTTGCACGCCTTTCTATAATCATTTATCCAATTCTCTCACTTCATATTTTCTGTGGGTATGCTTAATTTTTCAAGTTGAACGTTGCACAGAAAATGTAAGTGATGGGCAGCCCCTGGCACGCAGCAGGACATCTACTTTTGAACAATCAACCACTCCTCTTCCAACAAGAAAGAATAGATCGCCAGTCAGTAGATCATCTCCAAATGATGCCCTATCCACTCCTGCCAGAAGAAGATCCCCTCCAAGCATCGACAAGAGAATGAATCGACCCATCTTCCCTAAGTTCAACCATAAGAAGCCTTCTGATTGGACGATTGAAATTGCCGTCCATCAGGCACCCCCTTCCACAGTCGTCAGCAAAGATGAACTTCTGATTAATAAAGAGAGTGATGGAAAAGTGAGGGAGCAATGCAAGAATCAAGAGAATTCTGGGTCCAGACAAGAAGTGAAGAGGCTTGCTTCCGAGAATTCTGAGGGTCGAATGAATGAGCATGGGCGTTTGAGGTCAGGATCTCGTATGATTCCAGTTCAAGAGCAAGGAACACCAGGTCACACTGTTGAGAGTGATGAAGTCTTGGCAGGCAATAAGGATAGTGAGCTGTCTGTGATTCGCAAGCAGCTGGGTCAGATTGAAAACCAGCAGTCTAGTTTATTGGATCTTCTCCAGGTACTTCAATTTCTGATCAGGTTCATAATTTCTAGCACTGCTCTATCTAACACTTATCATTAGAGCAATTTCATTTTCTGTATTTTGTCTATTTTGTATACATTTGTTAGACTCACTCCAGTGCAATATTTCTGTGCAATAGTGACTTTGCTTCGTTGAGACTGGTATTGAAAGTTTGTTTCATGCAGTAATGCATAGTATGTGTTTGTCTTTGATGTTGGTGGCATTCATTGTCACTTGCTCTTTGACAAAGTCCTGAGATTATGTCATACCAAAATTAAGATGAGTGAGTTAAGGCAATCCTCTATATATATAGAGGTGAGACTCCCATGGATATCCGATATGAGACTAAACCACAAAACTCCTTATAAGTTCCCTCCACTTCCCCCCCTCCCCACACATGATGGACTAAACCACAACACTCCTTATAAGTTCCCTCTACTTGCGCCCCCCCCCCTTACTCCATGACTCACCCATCTGAATTTTAGGAAATGGTAACCATAATGGACATGAGCAGACGCTCAACTTCTTTCCATTAGCGCCCACCTTTGTTGTTATTTTATATATGTGAATTGTTAAATGTCCTTTCTCAGTTTTGACGTGGAAATTTGGTACTTTTCTTAACATGTTAAGCCCTTTTAGAAGATAGTTACCCAGTTATACCATGATTGCTAATTTAGAGAAGGTAAATAATCAGTGTCTCTCCAAGTCTGAGCCCCATGCATCCTTGTATGTTGCTTATCCTCGAATTCTGTCTCCCTACTTCTTCCTTGAGGCTCCTCTTCTTATCTTGTGCATTTTGTTGTTATTTTGGAATCCCATCAATGATTATTCTAAAGTTTGTGTATTTTATCTATTGTCCGTGAGTATGTCCTCAGCTGCACTCCGTGAGGTACACCACCATATTGCCATCCCCATTTGTGATTATTTTTCCCTGCCTTTTATCTTGTAAGGTATGTCTTATGCACCGTTCTCTCTCTCTCTCTCTCTCTCTCTCTATATATATATATATATATATATATATATATTCTCTATCTACCTATCTATCTTTCTATCTATTATATATATAGCAATAAAAAAGTCCGAGCTTTTTATTTCAATTTTTTACTTTTCTTATTTACTTTCTACTTTTATCAAGGTTAACCTTGCATTAATGTTTAGATGTTGATGTTGCTTATCATCATTAAAAAATAGACCGAGAAACAAGATGGAGGATTAGTTTCTTGCAGATCACATGGTTGTGTATGTTGAGAAAGAAATTTCAGAAAAAATCAGTGTGAAATCAGTAATAGTAATACATGATTTTACTTTTATAAAAGAACGTCGAACAGCATTGGAATAAAATTTGTTTTTTATATTAATTCTTAATAAATATTTGATGGATATTATATAATTGTCTCTGCCCCCAATAAAAAATCATGTATCTGCCCCTGTTGGAAATTATGTGAAAGATGCAAAGCTGAGCTGCATCCCCACAAATCACAGTTATTGGGAGCCCTTTTTCTATTAGTAAGGCGTCTCATTCTAAATTTTTGTCAGACAATTTTTACTACCACTTCCACTTCCAAGCAAAAGACTATTCCCAAAACAGTGTTGGAGTCACCAATAACTTCCTTTTTTTCTTTGTTATTTGGATAAAGGAGTAGCCATGCTGCCTGCAAAGTAGTTAAAAGCCTATTGATTCCTAGAATCCTGCCATGATCAGGAATTTATGTGAATTCTACTTCTATCTCCCACCAAAATTGTTCTAGCTGATTTGCTTGTCCTAGCAGTTGATGAAATTGAAGTTCATTTTGTTATGTGGTTCATGTATGTAAGGTCCAATATTCTGTGCAAAATATTAAAAGGCAGGTGCACCTTTAGTTTGGAGACATAATGGCCTGTAAATTCATTGACAAGTCTATGCTGGTCCAAATTCAGCGCAGCCCAAAAGCTCACTGCTTTTGTTTTAGTATGATATATATCAACCCAGTGTGGAAGAATTAAGAAAAGAGTTGAATTCTATTGTTTGTCCTCATTGAAAGGTTGATAATTAATCTTGCAGAAAATAAATGAATCACAAAATTACTAGTTAAGCCATTATTCTTTCAGATATAATCCACATCGATTCTTTGTAGATACTCATATATTATTTGTATCTGTGCTACAACATAGCAAATAGAATGCTTTTATGATATCACTCTGGGATTATAGTTCAACCAGTCAGAGCACCGCCATGTCAAGGCAGACACTGCAGATTCTCAAGCCCTGTTAGTCCCGAACTAGGATCCAACAATTTGATGAATTTATCAATATTTCTATTACCCCAACCTGAAAAAGGAGGGACAGGGAGCAAAATTTACTTTCATGTAGAGACCCTCATTTCCTTTCCTTTCTGCCTTTAATTTTATTTATCATCAAATGAATATGGCAATTTCTGTTTATTCTGTTAATATCAATTCATTAAAAAAAAGAGTTACCTTGAACTTCAACACGTCATCTTTTCTATACATCACTTCTACCACTTGGGTCTATAGCCAATGGAATACCAGTCAGATGATATCTCATCAGATAATTAGTTATATAAGTCTAAGGAAAGATGTTATATAATGATGAGGGACATTTGTAGAAAAGAGTGGGAAAGGATAGCTTCAATGGGATTCTTTACTGGATCAGAGATATCATATTTTACTTGGTATGGACAAAAACCTTCCTATGTTGGAGAGATGGCCAAGTGAGCAATGAAACTGTTACATGGGCTTTTGTTTAACTAGGGTTTTGAAGCTCACTCTTAGCATTAATGTACCTTAATGTAATTCACCAAGGTTACCTAACTCAATGTATCGAATGACAACTTATATGATTAGTTCCATTCTATAAGACGCTTATTTGATTTTCTATTCACAAAGTCCCTGCCAGGGGAAGAATCAATAATGGCTAGGAATTCTTTCGAAGTGATTTGATGAGACATAATGTTAGTGATGAACATGTCTAAGTGACAAATTTGCTTTTGAACTACGGAGGGGCCTATAAATTTTGAAATGCTACATAAAATTCATTGTGGAAATTTATGTTAAAACAAATCATGCACTTAGTATAAGCTTTTAGAATGTTATTTAAGAATATAGTTTTTTAGGATGTTGTTTATTACAGGTTACATTGGCTCTAGTATTTGGGGGTAGTTGCTTTTCTGAAGCTGATTGCTTTCATAATTCTTCTACGACCCCCCCCCCCAACGCGCACACAGAGAAAGGGGAAAAAAGGAAAAAGGAAAAGGAAACCACTTACTTGGTGCATGCTCCCATTTAAAATGACATGTTCAGCCTGCAAAGTCCCTAGGTAGAAGAATTATATGACACCTGGTTGAGAAGATGGGATGCAAAGTTTAGCATGAGGAGGATATGAGCTTTGACAATGTGGTGCCTGAAATTTCATCCCCACTGTGAATGTGTGGGTGTTATTACAATTCTCTGTTTCAGTCCTTGATGCTCAGCTAGCAATAATGTTTGAAGTCATGAACTGTCTTATTGTTGTTCATCTCATGAGCATTCCTGGTCCATTCTAGATGATTCTTTTAATCAAGCTGCTCGGACCTGATGATGAGCATATGCCAATGTTGATGTGGAAGCTAGCATGTAAGTTGGACCAATCAGCTTGAGTTTCTGATGTCTCAGGACATTTCAATAGATAGAAATGTTCTTTCAGGCAAATGCGTAACACGGAATGAAAAGTTTATTCTCGGTCAGCCACATAAAGCACTTGATTTCCAAAGGGGACCCTTGGCTTTTGCCAAACAAATTTCGGCCATGATTGTGCTTGGCCAATTCAGACGAGTAATAATTTGACAATCCCTCCTTCATAGGCATCTTCAACATAGAAACGGCCATCAGTTTCCTGGTTACTTGGCCTTCAAATTTATGGAAAACTTATCAACCTTTGTAGCAACCACCAAAAATGTGTTATTAGTTTCCTCATGAAAGGTTTGGATCAGAGCTGGAGAACAACAAATCCCATTCAGCCATGCATGCTTCATAGACAGACTTGACATAGCATATTGCTTCTGGTCTCTATATGAAAATAACCAAACTATCTTTGATGATGAGGTATTCCTCAAAATGCTTCAAGTTAGTTTGAACTCACAAAGAACTTTTTAGATCATCACCTTTTCCATTTTTAAAATTTCTTGAACTATGACACAAACTGGAAATTGCATTGGATGATCTTGTTTGAGAAAGGTGAATAGAAACTGACTTTATTAAAAGAAACTACATATCCAAACTGAGGTGAGACAGATTCCGGATGACAATTTTTTTAAGAAAATAAGCACTTCTTTTTGGGTAGCTCATCTGCTTAATGGCATGTTGGCCTACAGTTTAAAAGAAAAAGGTAGATAAAACGAGTTTTCAGCAGAGAATAAGAAATTTATCGTCAAATGGTAAAGAACCTGCTTTTGGTGATATACTTTCTGCATAAGCCGCCTTCTCCTGCAACAATTGCTTGTTTCATTGCATGATCTTGTAATGTTTTATTTCCTTTAGTGCATTCATCTTGTTTAACTTTCCACCCAAACTATTTTGGTTCCTTCTTGGGTAGGCATTTATGATTTTGAACCCAATGGAAATTGGTTTTCCCTGCTTCTAGATGTTATGGAACACTCTAATCAACAATAAGAAACTTTTATAGGAGTCCCAAATGAAAAAAAAAAGGAGAAAATAGTCTGAACTTCCTGCAGACCCTATAACAGCAATATCTTGGATCTTTGATTTGGAGGACATGGAAATGGGTGAGTTACATGGATGTGGGCATATTCATCAGTACTTATACATGCATGTAGTAAGGTAAGACTAACTAAATTCAAGAGATTAAGAAAGTACTAATCAAATTATTGAATCTTAACATTCAATCAAGTATTTGGAGGACTGTTAATGTTATTAATGGAATGCCAATACGCATCTGATGCCATATCATGTCCAAGAATATGACACTGCAATCTGTGCAAATAAGTGTCCACCAAATCATAGCTTTGGGTCTTTCTTATCTCATTTGATGACAAAGTTCATACTCTATAGCTGTCCTATGTAGACACATCATTGCAAATCAGCCTATGATTTATAGGACATGCGCATGAGTGTCAAAGTGTAGACAGACAACATGTGCCTCGGACATGTGAAAATTTTAAAAATATGATGCGAGGACATGGAAATTATATAGATATAGACACAATCATATCCATTTGTGCATGTATATAGTAATGTATGATTATTGAAACATGTTAAAACATAAAAGTGATAAATAGAGTATTAATCAAATTACTTAATGATAACATTCAAACCAGTATTTTGATGAACTGCTCCAATGTTCTCTTTGAGATCTTAAAATAGAGGGACATGGGTGTCTGAGTGTCATGTCATGTCTCAAGTGTCCAATGTGGCTCTCTAATACAAGTAGAAGTGTCCACCAAATCATAGAAGTCAGCACTGCCCCATATTTCAGAGGCTGATGCTTGATGTTATTCAACTCTTTTAGGGCCCTTCTTACTACCAATGGCTTAACTAGCTATTGGTCCATACTGTTTATTTTCTTTTCTCTCAGATCTATCCTTGGTTCCATTTTATCATGCATGAAAGTAGACACTCCTTGTTGCCACTCTGCTCATAGGTATCAGAAGTTGCCACTCTGCCTAATTCTTTGAAGCATCATGGCCAGCCTACAGCCTCTTGTCTGACCAATCAAGAATATGGTTCGCAGGATTGGCTGATTTAATCGCTAACAGAATTGGCACAAAGAAGGGGGGGGGGAGGGGGAGGGTGTGCTGGGATTGGCCACAATCTGGTGGGATCTTCCTGGATTTGGTGGTGGGGTTGGAACTGGAATCGGCCATTTCCAGACAAGTTGTTTATTCAAAACATCTTTCCCCCTCATTTGGCCAATTTGAGCCGTCTCGGTCAGATAGGGATCAGAATTATGCTAGCTGATTTAGTATCCCCATCTGATTTTGAATTCCTTGAGCTATGCTGGGACGTTTCTTGGATGCAATCTTTCTGTTATTAAAGAATCTGGGGTACCAACTACATTCCAAGCATAAAAATAAAAAAAAGACTGAAGTGAGCTACAGAAAACTAGAAAGTCAAAGTCAGATTGGATGTTGAATATCCAGTGTCTATTCTGATCTTGATTTGGTAACTGGTCCAAAATAACCCAGAATAACCCAGATCAGCTGGATGCAGGGAAAGGATGTTGAACAAAAAAAAAGGCTAGAATCAGCCAATTCTAATTCCTATTTCAGCCAATCCCTGTGTTTGCCCCCACTTTTGGATCAGCTATTGCCGATTCTAATCTACATTGGCGTTGGCCAACCCTGCAAGCCATGAGATAAAAGAGTTGATCAATTTGGATGGTAGCATTTGAAGCAATATCTTTAAAAACCCCTTGATTATGATTATGATCTCCAAATTATTGTCTTTGAGACAAACTAATTTGAGGTCGAATTAGGGAAATTTTTATTCATTGAACGAGTAGGACCAAGTTGCAGGATTGATTCGTCATGTGACAGGAGAAAGATGACAGTAGGAGTGTTGATCTTGATTATGCCTTTAGTTCATGGATAAAGATGTTCAGTTAGTTGTGTTTTATGTCTTGACTTTGATATGATTGTTCTCTTTATTAACTCAATTTGAATTGACTTTTAATCTCTAAATTTTGGTTCTTCTGGCTGTAAATTTTGTGACCTGTTCTATTATTGTTTTGTAGAGGTTCATCGAAAATTCACAGAGTAGCATACATTCACTGGAGGCAAGAGTTCAGGGTCTGGAAGTGGCACTGGATGAACTATGCCGTGATCTAGCTGTATGTGGAAGAATGCCAAACACAGATCCCACTTTACATTGTTGCAAAATACCTGGTGCACAATTCTTGAGCTCAAAATTTTGGAGGAGGGCCGAAGGAAGATATTCTTCTAAGTTCTCAGTTTCCACCTCTTTGCCAACAGTAAGAGTACAGAACTCTGATGACAATGATGGTGGGAATTCCTTAAAGGGGAGAAAACAGACATTTGGACATAAGAATGGATTTGTTATCAATCCATTAGCAGAGGTCAACTCTCAGTCGAGAAGAAGCTCAGATGCCAGTCCAAAGAGAATGCCGAAAAGTACCATGATGAATACAAATGATATGATGATCAGGTGAATTTTCAGCATCCTTAATCATTTGTATATGTCTTTGCCCTCACAGTAATGAGCCCAAATGGATTTTTCTTAAAATAGAAAAGAGACACTAAATGTTTGTTTGATATATGCACTCTGAACACAATTGGGAACTTTAGTTATAACTAATGATGCCGATGACTATTTACATTGGATAACACTGTAGAGCAGGCTCCACTTTCAAAAAAACACTGTAGAACAGGCTCCCCCAGCAGGACTCAACATGATAGAAGAATTGGCATAATTGTGCACATTACTTCTAGTCAAGTTCATGAGCAACACCATGTTAGACTTCCAACCTTTTTCTGATGAAGATTCCACACTGCAACGTAGTCAAGGGTTCACCTGTTTCTTGGAAAACAATTACTTGAGCATGGCCTTGAGAACCATTTGAATTGCTGATCCAAAGCAGTTTCATGTGGTCTGTCTGCAGTCTGATTTGATCGGCACAAAATACACAAGATTACTGTCTAGTCACTGATTAAAGTAGAAACACCTTCAAGAAAGCGGATTAAATGAAAATAGTAGTCCAGCTAATGGTCCAAGCAATGCCAAATTAGATTCTAATAATAAATAAATGTTAAAAAAAATGACGAGGTCTTCTGACCAACTGCCTTATCTGACATCAATGCTGTACAAAGTGCTGCAAGTGCTGAGGGGGACTTGGCCATGTTAACGCTTGGCATGAGAGGACATATCAAAAGTCCTATGAGACAATTAACATGCAGAATTGTACCTGAAAGTTTAAACTCATATCAGGGTTCGCCGACTCATTGGGACAGATCGACCCGGATCCGTCTTGGTATGGTACGGGCCAGCGTGACTTGGATCAAGTCGCCCAATTGAGCTCCTTAAATAATTCAGGCATGAGTCGGCCCACCGATCTGTCTTAGTACAAGTTGCCGGACTGGCACCGATCCGGTATGTGTCGGCCCACCAAGACTCATACGCAGAGAGCAGCTGTAAGGATCTTTCAGACTTTGAAAATAGTAGTTAGAGAAGAACTGCTGGAAACCTACAGTATTTCTCGTGTAAGAAGTGAAGGAAAAATGTCATGTTTTATCTTTACATTGAAAAGTTCTAAACTTGATGATATAATCCGAGATAGTTTAACAAAAGGATACAAGTGAAATCATTATTTTAGGTCAAGACTGAAGTAAGGCAATAGATATCAATTCATTGGATATTTGGATGAGTCTTCTATTACTAATACATTTCACCTGATCATATACATGCTTGAAATTAAAATGCATCAAAACTGTGTCACATACCAGCTTACTGGGTTCAAAGGTTGCAGCCTGTTTGATGCGTTTGGAGTCTGCACATTCTCCTTTGTTTGCATTGGCTTTGGTTCGTGGTGCCAAATTATGATCCCTTGACAACCCAAAATCTTGCCCCTATTACCCTCATGATGATTATTAATGCACTTCTAGGAGTTTGTATCTCTAAGGCTGTGTTTGGTACAGCTTCAGCTTCTACAGAGGCTTCACTGCTTCAGCCTGGTTATTTTGAGGGGAGGACATAAGGCCTTGAAGCCATTTATGCAGAGTGTTTTGGGGGGGCTTCTAACCAAAAGCTCTAAATTGGAGCTTTGTAGATTGGAGTTAAAATAAGGCTGTTAGGGACAATTTAACTTGTCTATCCACCAGAAATTGCATATATCCACTTCCTCTCAACATTTTCCTTGAGTGTCTTCCAACTAAAGTTTTGCCAAACATTACATTCTCAGAGATCACTGGGCTTTTTAACTGTTGCCTTTGTTGTTGTTGTTGTTATCTCAGTTTTAGGTTTTTCATGTTTCTGTGTCCATCTCTCTTCCCATCCACCTTCCATCTTTGCGGAAGTCAGGAAACATTTGCAAAAAGTTTTCTTGTCCACCGTATTGCTGTAGGATTTCAGGACAGGACTTGTTTAATTGATAATGGGTCAACACTAACCCAACATTCAAGCATGAACAGCTTGTCAAGCATAGGTTCATACTTGTCTCATTAAGCCGAACTAAAAAAAAATGAAAGTTTCTAATGCAGAATTTTTCTTGTCCATAATAAGATTCTGTCTGAACAATCTGAACACCTTGTTTCAATTTCTAGGTGTCATAATCTTCATGCCAATCAATTCATCTTCGTGTTTAGTGTTGTTGGGCATCAGTATGGTTTCAGATTTACGTATCATTCTGGTGTTTTGCATTTTAATTCAATCTGCAGTTTTGTCTCACAATCTGTGTGTTTACTCAATGTCTCATACACACCTTCACAGGTGAGTTGATGCTGGACCTGGCAGCGGGTACCCCTTTTTGCCAGAGGTAAACTATACAACATGGTAAATATGGATTATTTGGCACATAAACACAGTGTTCATTTTCCGAATGCTTTTACCAGGTAGCATGTATTGATTTTTTAAGTTTCCATAGCCAGAACTGAGTGATCGGTTGCGATCCTGTATATGCGGTGCTTTTCCCCCCACTTTAATTCATTCCCAAACTTGACGATGCAGACATGCTTTATGAGGCCCCATTGTTTGCACAATGTCGTATGTTTACACCAATTTATTACTCTCCACCAGAGACAGAGATGAAAATGCAGGATTGGAGTGGCCATGTACTACTTTTGGAATGGATGAAAAACCAGAGATGTACATTTTCTTGTAAAGATTGGGACTTGGGTGTGTCAACTGCAGAGTAACGTGCCATTGCTATGTTTTTACTTGTCTCTTTTTTCATAGAATACCCCAAAGATGGTGTAGAAGGGATATTTTGTTCTCTTTGTTGCGGAATTGCACATGTTATAGATTATGTCTGCGGTGTCACAAGAAAGCAGATTGTTGGCCATCACAATGTAAAGATGTGATAACCCTGCATTTCTAATCAGAAGCGTAAGAAAGCAGATTATTGACCACCCTAAGGTTAAGGGAAATCTACAGCCCAGCTATTGAGGGGGGGGGGATGTAGGTTTTTGGCTTTAGTTGATGTGGGGCTGAAGGTCTGACTCGGACCGAGTTGGCGAACTATGGATAGAGATTCTTATACTACACGTCAAAGAGAAGGGCGTGGCTTTTCAAAGAGTCATGTCTTGTTCATCTGAAATCAAGAAATATTTCAAAAAGGAATTATCAAAGTTACAGAGGTTCTATCCGATCAGAGTTTGGTAATTGAAAGTGCATGCTTATCAGATCATGAACAAAATCATATATTAGTTCTTTTTCTTTCTTCTTTTGTGCCAAAATCGCATATTCATGATGACATGCATCCAACCACGATATAAGGAGCTGAACATACAAACATAACCCCCGCACTTAGGCAAGAGCACTGAGGTCTTGACCATTGCAACTATCAGAGAGTCTTTGTTCCACCATCCACCAAATCATCGTTCGGCTTTCGAATTCTACCCGTTGTCCATGGGTTCTGACCTTCCACATGGATACTTATGGGGTTAGCCCAAATCCTCTTATGGTGGCACTATCATTGGATATGTCCTATCTCAAATAGATGGCACACTTACATCATTATGATGTGTTCTCAACTGAATAACCTTTCAGGAGTAACGAATCAAAGGATTGAACTAATTATAATAGAAGGATCTGAAAATCATGCTCATATACATAAGGATTGAACTAATTATAATAGAAGGATCTGAAAATCATGCTCATGTACATTAATATATTAGTATAGAATCAAACAAAAAACTAGGTTCTGTAAATCATGATAGAAAGGGCCCACGACCATGGACTTTTTAAGGTTTGAACATTCAAAACTTGAGGTCATAGTGTACGAAGAATCTTAAAATAACAAAGAACAAATATACAGAGAATACTCATGTAAAACGGTCATCATCTACCTACCTTCTTGACCAAAAATAAAAAAAAAATCACCTAGAATACTCAATGACTCCTTCACCAAGAACTCCCACTACGCTCCACAATCCCCATTCGAAGCACAAACCAATAGCCTACCCTCTACTACTTCTCATTGGGACTTCTTTTATATAGAAAATTCTCTTTTAAAAATGACCCTAGTTACCTCAAAGAACTAGGAATTCTATCTAGAAAGCTTCTTTTATCGAGAAGAGTTCTACGTTCTAACTTATGTTTAACTCATCCCCTATAAAGAGAATTCCATTCAAAGCCTAAAATTCTATATTTAATCTCATTCACCAATAGGCGGCTTCTTGTGTGTGTGTGTGTGTGTGTGTGTGTGTGTGTGAGAGAGAGAGAGAGAGAGAGAGAGTAGAGGCGACTCCGCTAGAGGCAATGGGGGAGAGAGAGAGAGAGAGAGAGAGTAGAGGCCGCTTCCTATGTGTGTGAGAGAGAAAGCAAGAGGGGGGCGATGGGGTGCCTCCGGCAGTAGCTGCCTTCGAGAACCATAGCAGAACCCAGCAGCCCCGCCGCCACCCTTCCCCTTCAAGGCTGCGCCGCCATCACTGCCCACCTCTCGCCTCCCTTAGTGCCCATGTCCACGGTGGCTACCTCCGAGTCCCATGGTGGAACCCAAGGCCTCCCCCCATCTCAGGTCATCGCTGCCTCCGATCCCCATCGCCGCCCGGATCGGCACATGTTGCCGGTCTCTGCTCCTACCAAAACAGCAACAACATCGCTGCTCCCGGCGCAACAGCAACAACCAAAGCAGCAAAGGTTTCCCGGGCCTCCGAGATTCATGGTTCGCAATAGGTTGATGTGGCTCTCTGCATATTCCTCTGGATTGCAGCGCCGCCGGTGTCGAAGGAGGCGACACTGAACAGGGCGTTGTTGGAGAGGAGCCCCTGCAGCGAGGAGCAATTGCCCGCCGAGGGGACCGTGCCAGACACGTTAATGACAGCCAGGAACAGGGCAGGCGTTCAGCGCCGGCGGCGAGGAAACCACCCGAGGGTTGGGATTCAATACTTTTTTCCCGGGTTAATGGATCATTGTTTCCAGGACGTCGCCTATAAGCGTCACCGGCGCTCTAAGACCACGAAGGCGATCATGTGCCCCGGCAAGTAACTCGTTGAGACACTCATCTAACTATCTCGATGCTCTTAGGTCGCTTTGGACCCCGTCTAATCGATCTTGACATGACATCCACTCGTTGATTTTAAATTTATTTTAATATTTGAGCGAAAGTCCAAAGATTGATAAATGATACGTCACGATTGAAACTAGACGATAAGGTTTCTATTTCCCTTTCCCTTCCTCTTGGATTAATCTCCGCACAGATTTCTCTTCTTTTTTTTTTCAAGGACATTGATTCATATTTACACGGTGCACTTTTTAAAGTTAGTATCATTTTTATGTCTCTTTTTAATAATTCATAAATAAAAAATTATAAAATTATTATATTACTTGATTATAATTTTTTTAGAAATGTGTTATATTTATACTTCCTTTTAATATATTTAGAGAATAACTATTTAAATATCGAATTTTAGATTACAATTTTTATATCGATCGATGAGTATTCACAAATTCTTATTAATTTTCTCCTCGTTATTTTATTATTTTATTTATTCTATTTTTACTCTTTAAAATATAGATATATGTGGAAGGTCCGTGGATATCAAATTTTTTATTAATTAAAGATATAACTTATACATTGTAAATAGATAGTAATAGTTCTCTTGTAATATATTTAGTTATATAAATTAGATTTCATTTAAATACCTTGTCTTGTCGCTTGAGCAGTCGGTAGGCCACCGCTTCGATCATCTTAGATGTCTTGACAATCATGATTTTTAATAAAAGAGATGATCGTAGAGGTCACCGGAAGGGAGAGGGATAGGAGATGCCAACGAAGAAGGTGATCGTGGGGGTCACCGTCGGAGGGGATCCTGAAAACTTGATAAGAAGGGAGGAGTAAATTAGCCGTTGTATTACTTAGACTTTAGATGTCAGTTAAACAAACGAGAGTTATTACGAGTGCATAACCTCAAACATTCTAAATATATCAAATATATTTGTGACAATAGATCTAAACGAGAGACTTATTTGTAAATATAGAGTGTTATATATTGTAAAAACCCTTTTGAATTTTCTCTTTAGGCATCGCGGACTCACTGTGTAAAAGTCCGACGGTTTAAATGATGAGAAGTACATCCTGACTTGGTATTTTGTTCGAAGAATAGCTCTGTTCATTAGCTCTGTTCGAAGAAAACGAGGTTCGCTATTGCAGGCTGTTACGTGATTCTTTGGTGTGTTTCACTCAAGAGAGTGTAATAACTGGCATATGGGCATGTATGTCAACGATTATTTTGCGAGGGTCAACAAACAAATAATTATTTCATTATGTCTCTTTGATAAACAAATAAGAGAGGAATAAAGTAACGGTCTTAATCTGGAGAATAAGAAAAAATATAGTTTGATAAGGTGAGTAGATTTTCTCACCCTTAATTCGGATTTTTCTGAAATAACTAGTTCTAATTAGAAGGTAGAATTAGTTGTTCTACCTTAATCTGAATACGTATCAAAATAAAAAAGTGAAAAAGTAAGAATAATTTACCTGAGTTAAGTTAACTCGATTTTTTATATTCCGTTACCAAAGAGGTCCCTTGGGTTTTTCCATAAATATCGGTAATCTAAAGTCTAAACAAAAAGTTAGGAATAATTAGATGGAGAAGCATTTGCTTACCAGGTTTCTTAGGATTTTGTCTCAAGACTGTCAGGTTTGGCATAGTTAAGATGCGAACATGCATAAAAAGGGGGATTTTCTGCAAATAGCCTATAATTAAGGATATAAAAGTCTGAAGGGGTCATATGATCATAGTTAGGATGGGAGTTGATTAAACAAGTGAGGAGCATGGAATAAAGATAATTTTACTGGTGCCTTTTATCATTAAATAATAGACAATATTTAATACTCTATGGTAGGATTAGCACAAATGTGAGATGGGGAGGATCCTTATGAAATCTTCCCGAAGGATTGCCACTGTGCACCTGACACTCCCCCACATTGGTCGGTGTTTAAGGGAACAACCTCGTCATGCGGCACGATCCGAACCGGAACCCTCGCATTGCAGTGAGACTGCATCTTATGCCACCGCCTGCACTTCTCGTCCCAGCAAGGGCCCTGACCCCTTATTTGAACCTTTCCGCATGAACACTATCTCGTGTTAATCTACCATGCAAGGCATGGATGTCGTTAGATTTTAACTCAGGTCTTTGAATGTCGTTAGATTTGAACTCAGATACCTCACAATTCGTATAGACTCGAGTGTCACCGTCCTACCTTCTCCATCGTCAAAAGAAAAAAATCTACCATGCATAACTTCTTAGCTTAATTCTCAACTTATCGTGTATAACGAGCCTTGCTCAATGGGCATTGCCACGACGTATATCTGTTGTTTGATTTTAACTCAATTCTCTAGATGTCGTTAGATTTGAACTCAGATGTCTCACAGTCTGTATAGACTCGAGTGTCACTGTCCTACGCTCCCCGTTATCAAAAGAAAAAAATCGACCGTGTAAAGCATCTCGCTCAATTGTCAACCTACCTACCATGTATAGCGAGCCTTGCCCAATGGGCATTGCCACAACCTATATCTGCCGTCGGATTTTAACTCAGGTATATGGATGTCGTTGGATTTGAACTCAGATATCTCACAGGATAGACTCGAGTGTCACGTAGCACTACGTTCCCCGTCATCAACAGAAAAAAATTCTACCATGCAAAGCTTCTCGCTCAATTGTCAACCTACCTACCGTGTATAGCGAGCCTTGCCCAATGGGCATTGCCACAACCTATATATACCTGTTGTATATAGCATGGAGAGACTGGTATATATATATTAGAATTGCCCAAACCTTAAAATCTCCACTTCTCCAAAACGGAATGTGGGATCGTGGGTCAGCCAAGGGGTGGGTTAAGAATTGCAAACAGCTATTTAGTATCGGTGAACATGATTATAATCATGTTTAATTATAGTAAAGAGTCGTGCATGTGCATATGCGGACTGCAATAGTGTAGCTTTTGGGGACAAAATACGTGCTTATGTGCACTTTAATACAATAACTGCTTGTTTATTTACATGACAACAAATTTACGGTTTCATTTATTTCCACTATCTTCTATGATGAAAAGAAAGACACACTTCAATAGCTCAAAAATAAATAAAATAAAGATACCTTCAATATGTTACACTGTAAAACCATGGAGTCATCTTCCCTTGATGAAATGTTATACTCTCAGTGCACAAAGCCACTTTTTTTATGACTATCTAATGTCATGTTATTTCACTAAGCTTTGGAACTTTATAATTTATAGGCAGTGTCATACAGTTGGAGAAAGAAAATATATTATGATCGTACATATATGCAAGCAATTGAGATAATTTATTTAAAGAGTTATTTATAAAAAAGAGAGAAAAACACTGCTGATTGATAAACAGTGTCATCTTAAAAGAGAAACCTTTGCCTTCATTCCGACTAATAACATCCTTGGAAGGATGGGGGGAAACCTACGACCCATTGGCAATGACGTTTGAATTCTGATGCTGGAGAGCAGTGGGAGTACTGAACCCTCCCCACTGTCTGGGTAAAAACATCTAAGATCCAAGTGCTTCATTGCCTAGGAATGCGGATAATGTATGTCATGCCCGTTTTTTGTCGTGCATGGTTGGATGCATGCCCGTATACAAGCAAGCATAAGATAATATGGTATGAATGAAAGCATGAATAATTGTCATGATAAGAGCATGGACACATGATTGCGGTATGACCCCTTACCCTTAGCCGAATGGTGCCAAGGGGTGGCATGGTTCACAAGGTTGTAGGCATATGAATGACTCCATCATCAAGGGATGGACAGATGATTAATCATGCAAGTTTTGATTGATAATGTGAAAAGAATTATGCAAAAGTTATTTTTCAGAAATGCATGCATGTTGTTGTGTAATGTTATTCTTTGATAAAGCATGGAATAGATCCAGATATGGTGGATGGCTATAGGTATGTTGTAACTACACATGCATGTTACTGTGTTATATCATCCCTACATCAAGAAATAACATGATTAGACATACATGTTCAAATCCATATGCTGTCCACCCGACTGTCCCCAGATCTCTTGAAAAGCTTCCAAATTAGACAACTCCCACCAACACAACTACAAAAAGGTTCTCCAAACCAACCATATCCTACAAAAGAATTTGAGAATTTTGACAGCCACTTTTTGCAATCCGTTTATGCAAAAACCAAGCATAGGGTTGCCAAGGAGCCTGTCTTCATTGCGACCCACTAGCAGGTCCACCGATACAGCCCACGGTACACCAGCAGTAATGAAAGACAAAAAGTAGTTACTGCCACACTCTATATGAGAAACACATCTCATGCTTGGAATAACTGCCCATTTTATGGGGGAGAGACAGTGTTCCCCTCTCCTAGGCAGCAATTTGAAGTGGAAAAAAAAAAGATAGAAAGAAAAACAAGGATGGGGTCACGAGTCAACGGGGCACATAAGAATAGAAATTATAACAGAGCCAGCACTCGTAATATGAATAAATACAAAACAACTATATAAGAAGAGGCAAAAAAATATTACCCACTCAATCTTGAAGAAAACGAATGATGGCCACAACCGTGGCTCCACTGGAGTACGAGCACCCAATAGATTCCAAGCAGACGCTTGAAATCTAAACAAGTTGGGGAGGGGACAAAAAATAGGCACATAGATACAACTGAATCCTATAGCAATGGGTACACAGCTGCCATCTTTCCTCTGCTCCTACCTGATCAACTCCGCAAAATGTCAATGCGCAGCGGGGGCGGCATGCACCCAAGATGTAGAGAATTCAAACCGAATGACGCGATCATGATCTTTCTTTCCATAAGGTGTTTCAACTGACAAGTGAGGCCAGGGGATTTCTTCTAGTATCTATATGGCGATGAATTGCTTTGGGGTGGTGCAGGGGGCAACCTGTTTGGCGTCCGGCGGCTCGAGTCACCATTCTGAAGGGGTTCACCATGTGGCCTAGCGCGGCCACTGCTGAGACTGCGGGATCTTGACTCCCTTGGGGAAGGCTGATCCACAGGTCCATTTGCCGCAGCATCAAATGCAGATCTCCAGTCATCAACAGCAGAAACAGGGGTCCTGGGGCTGCTCTCTGTAACCGTAAAAGGTGCATGCTTTGAGTCTAAAAAACAAAAATGCAGACTACTTACACGAGATTGTGAATTGGATTGCGGACTGGCTTTCAATGTAAGGAATGATATATAACCTGAATCAATCTGAGCCAAAGACAATAGGATGGGGTATCATGGTTGAATGCAACTTTACTTGATAAACATTTACTTCATTCTTCCCGTTGAGAAGGATAATAAAAAATTATGGGTATGTATTTCATGGATTTGTGAAGAGAAATTGGAAGAGTGCAACCATGAACTCTAGTTTACGGGGTTCCTCTGAATGCTGAGTAACAAAATAATAATAATAGCCAAGTTGAATAGGAATCCACTAGCATCAAAATTCAATATTGACTAAAGCTCACAGCTATTATAATAGTAATTGAAGGTAAAAGTGTACAGAAATCATCCTTGATCTGATTTCCAACAAGGTTGTAGCCCAAAATCATGTACGCCAAGAAACTCGGGTGCAAAGTGAGAAAATAGCTGCATCAAATTTCTTTCATGGCATGCTAATCAAACAATGGAAAGCTAAGGGGAAAAGGAATTAGCTGACCCCAAATAATGGGATACGGCTTTGATGATGATGATGAAGGGGAAAAGAAACACAGATACTGTTGGTGCATCTTGCCTAAATGAGACTTTGTAATTCCATGTACTCTAAAGAAAAACTAGCTAAAGAACATCTTTTACTCAATTTCAGGAAGAGAAAACATTTATAAGACATTAGACAACACCCAGATTCTCACGTCATTTTTTTTTTGAAAAATAGAAAGCCAAAAGATTAAGTACATTGATGCATAAATTTAAGTAACTTTTAACAAAATTTACCTGCACCAGAACTGACAGTGGACCAGTCACCACCGCGATCATCGTGGATGCTCAATTGACGTGTTAATTTGGACAGAAGAGATGACTGTTTCTGGATGCGCTCCCGCTTGCGTTTTACATTCTGATCCTCCTGAAGCAATTCTTCAATCCTCGCTGTACTTTGAGCACTAAGCAACAGCAAACAAGAACAAGATTAATTTAAATCAATTGTCTTGTGATTTGAAAAGGATACTTGCGTGCATTGAATATTTTCAATTGTACGACTATTCTACAAAAAGCAAGTTAATGTCATTTGTCTTTTATCCAACCATCCATCTATCTCTGAAACATCTTTTGAAAAGCTAAGAGATAAAAAGAAAGATGATCATTCTCTGTGAGGTTGGAACCACCATCAGAAACACTAGATTAAATACAAAATCCCTCTCCAACTTAATCCAAAGCCAATAACAGAGACATCATGTTGATAATGCTAATGTCCAAATGAGAACACTACCATTGTACATTGTAATCCTCAGAAGATTTCTGAGTTTGCCTCATAACCCTTATACACATATCTTGCTACCTCCTATTGTCTTGCTACACAAATGTATAGCACATGAATATAGCATGGTCAATCGGCACAGATATCTACATGAGCAATGAATATTGTTTTAACAGATGGCCGCCTAGGTGCCATAAGTCAGCCACCTAAAAGGTTACTACCTGAATCTCTGACATTGACTACATAGGCCTTGTCATACATGCTGCACATATATTAATACATACGTCTGTATGCATCCCTAAAGGATATATTTTAAATGTCTGGATTTGGATGATTTGCCGTGTCCAACTTGTATTCATGTCACGCAAGGCATTTCTTCCACTAAAGCCATGAAACAGTGGCTAGATGCACCAAGAACCTCAAAAAGGCATGTCTCCTCACATCCTCCCAACTGCGTCAGCCAAACATATTTGAAACGTTCATATAAATTTGGTGGAATAACACATTTTGCAACACCCAACAAAGAATAAAAAAGACACTAAGAAATCAGCAAACAACAATTAAATAAGTTCAGCAAAGGAGCATGCTAATAATGCAAGATAGTAATTGTGGCTTCATCCACATATCGTTATCAACTAAATTGCAATTCTTTAATGCCCTTCAATTGATATTAACATCCATTAATTGCATATGAGGGACCATCTGAAGAATCAATTGTTATTTTACATTTACTCCAAGAGGTTCATTGTGTATAACCATGCACCAGCCCAAAGTTTAGGCAACCGGCCCACTTTCAATTGCACTTGAAGACCTATTTGATCGGCCTTCTTGAGGACTGCTTTGTCACTCCAGTCCTGTAGTTTCTTTTCTTTTTTTTTTGAAAGTGGTTGGTACCACAATATTGTATTAGAATAAAAAGGGATTTTTTGCAAATAAACCATTGTGAAACATGACTTTGCAAAAAAATAACTCCTGGAAATGCATTAGTAGGCATACCACTATGTAAAATCATATTGTGCAAATATGTCATTTTTACTTGCGGGCAAACCACTCTTTTTGCCAAAAACTTGCAAAAAAAACACGCTTAGATGGCATTACATGGCATTTATGCACGATTTGATCTTACGCAGTGGTATGCCTGCTAATGCATTTCTAGGAATGATTTTTTTTTGCAAAATCACTAATAACAGTGGTTTATTTGCAAAAAATCCCAAAGAAAAGGAGGGATATAAAAGTATAATGAGAGTGCCCCCCTAAGCTCCCTACACAAAATTGTCCACACCAAGATGATGTAGCATCCACTAACTTCCTAACCACAAAAAAGGTAGAATTGTGAGAGCCCACATTACATGTAGCCAAAGCCCATTCTCACTTCAGTCTGGTAGTGAATTACCAGAATATGACCCTTCAACTGCATCTATAAAATCTTCAATTGGGTCCAATGTGCTTTTGAAGGCTGAGAGAGAGCAGGAAATAAAGATCATCCTGAGGCTTCCTTCACTGCATCAGGGAGAAGAAAGGGGGGCGGGGGATGGTGAAGATGCATGACGATATTCCCATAGCTCGGCCATCATTGACGGATGGGTAGCTAGAGCTTTTTGTCTTCTCTCTTGATATGTGCCCTGATCTCCACCGCCCCCAACCAGAAGCTGACCTTGAGACAAATGGACTCTGCAAGGATCTTCATGTTGAAAGCGATTCTCATGCATATTGTAGATTTGTAGACGGGTTATCCAAGTGCTAGTCAGCAAGATGAGAATATTTTAAAGTCTGCCCCGAGCCTTTGCTCCACATTACTCACATGTACTGATACAAATAGATGCACATATAGGATCCTTGTATGATCCTTTAGCTGTGAAAAAGTAAGTGATATTCCTTTTTCAAAAAGAATGTGGTTATACCATCAAGTTTTTAAAATTAAAATAGAGGTAGTGCAATCAAGAAAAGGGGAGGAGAGATTTCCTCACCCACACCAACTATAGACCCGTCAATAAATCCAAGAAAAATTAAAATATTACAATCCGGCGAGTGACTCTCATGGGCTAATTGCATTTTTAAATTAAGGAGGACTCCTATGGACAGCCATGACTGCTACATCAGACACAGCACACTTAAGATACAGACCATGTTCGCCATCATATTCAAGTAGCTGGTTCAATTGTTGATAATTTGTCAGTCATCACTATTGAAATCCTTCAACAGGTTTTTAAGCTCTCTCTGTCCTAAACAAGATTTTGAAGACCCCTTACTAACTTCTGAATTTGGAAGTAACTTCCGAAACTGGCCAGCATTCTTTTCAATTTCAACACCCAAAGTAGAACCCTTTGCAATCAATTCATCGTTACTCCAGTCTGCCAGAAGTTAACAGGGGAAATTTGTTGCCGTCATTTTTGCGAAAAATTAGAAAAACCTTCCGAGGATTTGCTATTATTGAGAACCCTGTCACTCTGCATCTAAAGAACATGCGGTCCTACAATGGATGGGCAGGAATCTTTGGGATCATGTGAAAGCAAGAAACCCAATGCACTCCCAGAAAAAATGGGAAACTTATTTCCAGACAATGCCTCTGCATCACCCATCATTGTAGCTGGCCAAGAGACCTGCTTGGAGCCCATAGAAGATGCCTCCTTCACAAGATGATGCAAGTTCCCAGAAAACTGTGGAGCCCATTCAGCTGGAGACACCAGCTCACCACTTATTGTTTGATCTCCTCTCGATACTTCATTCTTTGCATTGCTAACAGCAGCTGATATAAACAAACCTTTCCCTCTTTTGTGAACAAGCAGGAAGATTTCCTGAATACATGATCCTTGGTTCTCCATCATGCACGCCATCCTTATTCAAGGATATGGTAGTGATCCTGTATATTCAATGCAATAAATTTAAAGATAGAAGCGGTTCTCCTTCCCCTCCCGCTGCAAAAAGAAGGTGATGTTGATCCCCTCCAAATGAAAAAACATGTTATGAGACCCCAAGTTATCTGTCACTGCCATCCAGCAACTGCAGCTCTTCATCCTTCAAATCCTGGATTGACTCCAGGACCTTGGGGAAGGAAGAGATGGAAGAAATCTGTAATAGACGTCCAGTATATTGCTCCAACAGTGTAAAAAATTTATAGGTAGCATTAAAAAATGTTAACTTTTAAACTATACCTTGTTGGAAAGTGCCTTGCCATCAACTCTCGCAGCATAGATTTTTGCCACAATATCTCATATTCTCATGATGCTATTTACCAACATAATCACCCTCTTTGAGCCATTAAACATAAAGGCCCCAGCTTCCAATAAACTCACCACATCAACATCTCTTCTACTCCTTCCTAACCTCCCCCTTTATTCTCTCCTCCTTGCTAATATTCCCAGCACCTCCAGAATCAATAATAGGTCAACATGCCCCAATGACTGGTTTTTTTTCTCACTCTTAGGAAACTCCTAGATCCACTCTCAAACATGCTGCTAAGGTGCCTCAAATTCCCCACAGAATTTGCAATTGGGATAGTTGTCAAAGCCCCCCCCCCCCCCTTCTTCTATAATGGATCAGGCAAGCCACATTCTCCATAACTGAAAACTCTCAAATCAGTAGAGCCTAGTAAACCTAGGGAACCAGGGTGTAACCCTGAATGTAAAGCAACAACCTCCCAATTGTGAATTCAACCAATGAACGTAGCTATTCACCCTGCTCATTAATGATCCCATAAAGCCAAGTGTACCAAACTTTTTTGGGAAAATTACCTATATACTACTGAAATCTTTATAAATAATTTCAATACCCCAACCTAATTTATCTGTATACCCCTGAAATCTTTAAGAATAGATCTGTAAACCCCTAAAGCCAATATCATACAAGCAAAAAATAATATCTGTAAACTAACCTTTAGAGGCATAAGAACTCTGGTTAGTAGATTTCAGGAGTACGAAGGTAAATTAGATAAAGGGTAGGGGATAAAGCTATTACTTAAGATTGTAGAAGTATAGAGGTAATTAACCCTTTCTTTTTCTGCATGTCTCTGGAGTTTTGAAGAATCCAAACATCTCAGAGATAGATATAGAGTAGGAATTTGTTGAACGGCACTCCTTCGTATATGTCAGGAGTCCATTGATAAAAAGGGGCTGGGCGATACTACTTGCCAAACTCCAAGTCCAAAAGCAAATGATCTGCCCACCAGATGCTTCTAGGAAACATCAGTGTCGAACTACCATGGAGATACTGTTGATTGACCCAAAGCCTTCTGAGCAAAAAAAAAAAAGCTTTTCATATTTTCCTCCATATGAATGCTGCCTAGAAATGCCTAAAGAAATTCCATACAAGACGATGATCCACACACTTGAAAGTTGTTGACAAAGAGAATTTACAGATCTTGCTAGTTCCCCTGCATAGCCACAGAGATGCTATGGCATCTCGTTCCTTATGAACAAGTATGGTGCTTTGCATCTTCTCCATGGTTCACCATATTTCCTTATATTTACAAAAACCTTGAATATTTCATGCCATCAGACTGGTCAAGAATCATCAGCCAACCATATATTTGTTGTGTCCAACCTATGGCACCCCCTAAAGAGGGTGAACAGTGTTAGCAGAAATCTCAAAGAAACTATGCAGAAATTGAACTTCCAGTAGCTAGGAACACTTTGTGGAAGCGCATACCACACAAGAACACAGAGATCTATTAGTGATTCAGACTCCCCCATGGCCTCTGTCCACTCCCCAAGAGTTACCTATAAATAGAGCCCAGCTTGCGAGTCTACAAGCAAGTTGTTCACAGTGCTAGCCCACCAAACATACTGAACACAAGGGTTTCAGCTAGCCAAAGGCTCTTAATAGCCTAACATACTGGACACTTAGGCTCCAACTTGCCTTCACCTCCAGCGTTACCCAGCCTACCCTCTTCCTTTCAGAAGGAAACTACATACAAAAAGATTAAAGATAATACAGAGTAAATCTCAAAAAGGCCATCAAATAGAAGAAAAGAAACCAAAGAAACCCTCTGTTTCAGATGTGAACAGGGTGGAGACTAGGGTAGAAAAACCAAAGCTGACAGCCGGGTCTGACTTTTCTTTCAGCTGTGCATGGAGGAACCTCAAAGGAGGAAGAACTTGATGAGGCCGTAAACTCTTCTCTGTATCCAGCTCATGAAGTGCCTTAGGTAGCTTCACCTTTTGTATGTCTTTGATTGAAGAGATGGAAGCGCAGGAGGCAATTTGTGAAGCACCGGGCAAGCTTTTACTTCTCGTTTTACTTTTTGGAGATCAGGACTCTCTCTTCTTCTATTTGAATCCGCAAGAGTTCCTTTTAATGCCTCTTGGTCATAAACAGCCTTTGGGATTTGGGAAGAGACAGGTTAGGTGAGGCAACTCAAACAGCTAGTTCTGGGGCATTTTGCTTGCAAGCAGCCATCATTTGGTCAGCCAGTCAGTGGTATTGGTCGGCCAGTGATGTCACCTGTACAACTATTCAAACAAAGCAGCAGATTTTCCGCTGCTACGGTATCTTACTTTTGCAGTCTCTGACTGCCTTTTGCCCAGAAATATTTTTGAAAAGTGGATGGTACCACAAGTGTATATTAAAGGAGAAAAGGATGTACAAGTAACTTCAAAGCTCTCTCAAAAGCTCCTATATCAGAAGACCTTCCCAAGAGAAAATGGACCCTTCTAACTCCCCAACAACAAAAAGAGAGAGGGGTTAAAATTCCCCACATTACAAAGTTGTTTAGCCCATATAGACACTATCTCATAAACACAAGAAAAAACCCTATCCTCAGTCCGAGCTTCGCTCTTGAAGATTCTATTGCTCTGCTCAGTCCATAGTGCCAAAAGTGTGGCATGTAGGATAAACCACCAAATGATATTGTCACCCTTCATATTCCACCTCTTGTGCCACTTGGAGAAGATTTGAAGAACGCCCACAAAGTGACCTAGGGGCTGCTGGAATCTTTGATCGATCCTCTCCCAAACCCCCCTCGCGATTTGTACGAAAATATTTTGAAAGAGACATGACCAAATATTCAAAAATAAAGGAGCACAATGATGCCATTTTTTAGGGAGATCAAATCTATGTTGAGAATATTTCCCTTCACACTCTACTCTGTATAATTGGTGCAGGTTTATTCTGAAATTGCCCTTCGATACATGTAGTAGGTTTCTGATATTGTCCTTTGATACATGTCGTAGGTTTCTGAAATGTGTCCTGCAATACCTCTCCTCCTGAGTTCTTGGTTGTATGTCCTCTGTTCTGAAACAAAACTGGCGACACACACACACACACACACACACACACACACACACACACACACACACACACACACACACAAACATATATATATAAGGATAAGTACTGAAGAAGAAATGCATCCGCCACATCAGATGGTACACCCCTTATCCACACGATAAAGCTCCATGACATGGTGCAAATGAAAACCAAGAAATTGGAGAAACATGCACTAGATAAATGATCTTGTTATATCACTCAATACAATAAGTTTTGTGCATGTGTTGTTGTGATGACATCATAGGTAAGAGACATGAGATGGCAAACTGACCTTACAGAACTGTACAGCTGATTCAGCATATCTTCCTTTGCTTTTTCAACCTGGCAAAGTACAACTGCCTGTTCCACCAAGACACAATATGAAAACCCAAATCTAGAAAACTGCAATTGCACCAAACTGGGAGAAGTGAAAAGCAGTGCTTTACCTTGGGGACATTTGCTGCAAGACTGTTTAGAACGGCCTCAACATACCCGCGGACCTCTTGGGACATCCATCTTAGCTCTTCTTCTGGATCAGCGGGTCTCCTTGCCATTGTATCCTAGAAAATGCAAATTTTTTGGACAAGAAATTAAAGACTTGAAATTATTAACAAACATGAAATTTAATTTCATGTGTAAGTGATGTGAAGTCATTTTTGTGCACTGCAAAGTCAAGCAAAGATCAATGATGTGAAGTAAAATCACATAAATGACAAAAATATTTTTTTCTTTTGTACAAAAATTGAAATGCATGAGCAAATGGCAAAATGCAGTAAATGTAACAATTGGCATCTGAGAGAGAGAGAGGGGGGGTCAAACATGACAGTTATTTGCCTACAGAAATAAAGCTGATGAAGTTCACAGACATATAATACTAAAAGGGTTTTTTTTGCATAAATACCTCTCTAAATATTGATTATGCCAAATATACCCCTCATTTGAGTATATTATCAAGAATAACCTCCATTTAGCCTTAAATGTTGCGGTTACACCTTTATCATAACCCTTTTCAATTTAACTTGGGTTAAATGTGGGTTAAGCGGTGAAATTTCTAACCTACCCTGGGTTAGCCCCCCCCCCCTCTCTCTCTCTCTCCTCGATGGAAATCCTAATGGACGGAGGGAGAGCGCCGCCGCCGGCTATGATGTGTGTGTGTGTGTGTGGGGGGGGGGGGGGCGGAGCAGGGGAGGGCAGCAGAGAGCAGCGCCGCCGGCTGCGAGGTGGGGGAAGAGGGGGAGGGAGCTGTCGGTGGTGAGGGGACTGTGCGGCTGCCACCGACGCAGCAACCATCGAGAAGGCCCCTCGTGACAAGGCCGGGTTTGGGGCTCCCTTCTTCTCCTCCGCCGCTGCCAAGAAGCCTCAGCAGGGTGCTCACTGCCATCGAAGATGCACTAGGGGAAAGCAGCGCCGTCGGCGGCCGATGGAAACCCTGATGGGGTGAAAAGGGGGAGCAACGCCGCCGTTTAAAGCAGGGAGGGGGCGAGGGGGGAGTCCGGAGCAGAGAGGGGGCCTCCTCCTCCCTCTCTCTCTCTCCATCGGGTCACTGCCGCAGTTGACGAGACCCATGGCCGCCGCTTCCCCTCTCCTGCCACCGATGAGAATGGGGGCACTGTCATCGGGTCGCCGCCGCCGCCAAAGAGCTCTGCATCAAGCCTGGCCATCTCATCTAGAATGGACCCTAGAAAGGCCTCCCTCCGACGCCGGAGGCGGAGACCCTCTCTCTCTCTCTCTCTCTCTCGGGCGCGCTGTCTCACTGTGCAACAGGGAGGGGGTGGGGGTCGCATCAACCGCCAGCGGTGATACTGGTGGTGGTGGAGGTGATACTACGGGGGGCGGCCCCGCCGGCGGTGACACTGGTGGTGGTGGAGGTGGCATCACCCGGTGGGAGGACCAGCAGTGGGAAGGGGGGTGGAGAGCGGGACTAGAAGGGAGAGGGGGGGATGGCCGACGGTGGGAGTGAGGGTCTTGCTGGAGCAAGAGGTGGGAGGGGAGGCCTCGCCGGAGATGGGAGGGGGCGTGAGTGGGGGAGAGAGGAGCTCTCTCTCTCTCTCTCTCTCTCTCTCTCTCTCTCTCTCTCTCCATATTCAAAGTTTTATAGTTTTCAAGGCGTCCAAGGCAACCAAGGCGGTGGCCCACCACCTAACTACTCAGGCGACAAGGCGAGGCGTCTAGGCAAAGTCTAGTTTATATAACTAAGTATACTGAAAGAGAACTACTACTATACATTTTCTACATACAAGTTCTATCTTAGTTAATAGAAAATTTGATATTCACAAATGCTCAACATATACCTATATTTTAAAAAGAAAAAAAACAGAATAAATGGCAAACAATAACAAGTTAATAAGGAGAAAACTAATAAGAATGTGTGAATACCTGTCAAACAATATAAAAATTTTAACATAAAATTTAGTATTCAAATAGTTATTCTGCATATTAAAAGGAAGCATAAATATGTCAGATTATTTGGTAAATTATAAGCACATCAACATAATAATTTCATAATTTTCTACTTGTGAGTTATCAAAAAGAGACACAAAAATGTTACTAGCTTCAGAATGTGCACCAAGTAAATATGAATCAATGTCCTTAAGTGGATGGAAGAAGAACCAGTAGGGAGAAGAATCCGAGAGAAAGGGGAAACGGAAATGGAAGTCTCATCTTCTCTTTCCAATCTTGACATATCATTTGTCAATTTTTCAAAATTATTTTCCCAAATACTAAAACAAACCTCAAAACAAGGAATGGATGCCCAGCCAAAACAGGCTAGGTAGGCCCAAGGTGGCCTATGTGCACCAAGATAGTCAGATGAGTGGCTTAATGGGCTGCTTGCCTAGGCGCCTTGTCGTCTAGGTCGCCTGGGCGACGCCTTGAAAACAATGGGCATATTCCACAGAATATTCGCCTCCCATCGACGACAGTAAACCACAAGGGTACAACCGCAACAATTAAGGCTAAATGAAAGATATTCTTGATAATATGCTCAAATGAGGGTAAATTTGGCATAACCGATATTTAGAGGGGTATTCAAGCAAAAAAACCATACTAAACTGTAATCATGATGACAGAAATAGAGATGATTCACTTAGAATCAAATCCTGAAGAATGTATTTTTTTCTTTTGTACAAATATTGAAGTGCATGAGAGAATGGCAAAACCCAGTAAATGTAACATTTGGCATCTCTCATTCTCTCTCTCTCTCTCTCTCTCTCTCTGTGTGTGTGTGTGTGTGTGTGAGAGAGAGAGAGAGAGAGAGATGACAAACAGGATACAGTTATTTGTCTACCGAAATAAAGCTGATGAATATTTGTCTACTGAAATAAAGCGGATGAATATTCACAGGCTTCTAATACTAAAAATGTTCAGTAAAGATGACAAAACTTAAGCTTTTTCCTGATGAAAACTTACAAGGGCCCCATCCGAATGGCTTTGCCTCAGAGAGTGGCCAACTTCAGAAGAAGGCGCCCCTCTACTGGCATTTCCTTTTGAAGGTTGGATGACATTCTTTATCTTGTTTATCCATTCAACCTTGTCAGCCATATTCTCAGCCTTCAATAGAACAGCACTGTGAGCTGCAGGATCCAACATTTTTTAAGGTAAAACAGCAAGAATGAGTCAATGTGCTCTTTGGCAAGCATATTCAGAAGTACAACAATCTTTATGAAACCTAAATGAAGAATTACCTTTTAAAACAGTCTTGTAAGGAACCTTGCAAGTTATTTTAAACACAAGGGTAGCTGCTTTGCCAGAATCAGGCCCATTAGCCTTCTTCGAGTCTTTTGAACTTTTAGAAGGGGGTTCTTCTTCATCTGAAACCTCTTCAATATTACATTCCTACACAATCAACAAGTTTGCATAGTTTTACATATAATAGGCACTGAAGATATCTCAAAACATAGATAAGTAAATATTACAAGTTCTAGTGCCAAGAACAATACATACCTCCAAGGTGATCACACCACGAAAATGCCTTTCTTCCTGCTTCTTTGTATACCCTAGCTGGAAGTCAAGGCATGCAAGTGAGAAGTCAAAGGACTGTAGATAACATTGTTATCTAATAAACAAAGTTAAAAATATATATATACATATTCCATTGGCTAGATCATATATAATGCTGACCAAGGAGCTTGAACCCTCCAGGTAACATTTCGTTGATGGGTAGACATGGCAAGAAAAGACTGATTTGACAATCAAATGATGAGGTGTTTTGGTTTTGCTTATTTTATGACGACCCAAGCAATCATAACAATATAGTTGGTGAATCCATTAATCAAAACATTGATAAGCGCCCAAGGGATTATTCTGCTGAATTTGTACAAGCTAGCCCATGGTATGGTTTAGAAACATTTTATTCTGAATAAGTTATCTGGCATATGGTCTGAGTAAAAAGAAACAGGACTAACAATTTACTTTGTAAACCACAGACTGAAATCTAATAAGAAATATATTCACCCAGGATTTTGTGCAACTTTTGTTTTGTGAAGGATGTCCCAAAAAACACTGACCTTTCCACTCTTCTCATTTAAGACAAACCACCGCCTGCTCCAACCATTGGTTTTTGCACTTTTCTTCAACAGCCATCCTAAACATCAATATAAAAGTTTAAAACCACTATATCAATATCTTGCACTGACTGCTAATAAATATTAAGAAATTTTGCAAAGTAGCAATAGTTCAAAACAAACAAGCGCCACCCTGTCAATGCCAGCGAGCTGATGAATCCTTTTTTGAGAACTGGATGGTACCACGATTGTATTAAATGTAAAAGAGTAAGCGAGATGTACAAGTTTAATCAATCAGCTCCCAAAAAATCCCTATACAAAATTCCACACCAAGGAGGTGCACCCCTCGCTAACCCCCCAACAAACAGAAAAGGGAGGAGTTGTGTGACCCCACATTACTTAAGTGTTCAGCCCACTCCCTCATTCTCTCACAGACAAAGGAGACAAGACTATCCTCAATTCTTGCTTCACCTTGAAAATTCTGTTGTTTCTTTCTCCCCGTAGTGCCCATAATGAGCCCATTGATGGATGCTAGCAGACTTCCCAATAATCTTCACTCCTATAAAAATGTGTTTAATTGTTTTTTCACAATGTTTTTAACAACAATTTGATGATAAAATTTAACATTAGGGGGAAAACGTTTCAACGGTTAGGGGGGGAGTTTCAATGATTAACCTTTTAATAGTAGATGTGATCATTTTGCAATGATCCAATTTTAACAGGAGATAAAGTTGCAACGATCAATTTTTCGTTAGTACTTGCTGCACACCGAGGCTAATTGCACACCTTGGTTGTGCCATGGATTTTTTATTTTTAAAAAATTATGCTCCGATCTTGGAGCTGATCCAAGCTACATGTCTGTGCAAGCACATCATGATCTAATGACTAAAAAATTCAAAAAGAAAAGAAAGATCAGATGTCCTTAATGGGCCAAAAGTTGTCGGCCCATTACCGTTCTTTCTTTTTTTATTTTTTACAGTCGTCAAATCATGGTGTGCCTTGTTTCGTCATGTACCTTGGGTCGGCCCCAAGGTGGTTATTTTTGAAAAGTAAACAAAAAAAACTTGCACACCAGGGTGTACAATTAGCCTAGGTGTTCAGCACGTGTTACTCAATTTTCATAGTCCGAAAAGTTGTTTATATCCCACAGCTATGTATATGAGAAACCAATGCAAGATGTGGTCAACCTACCAAACTACACAATCTTGATCCTTTTCCATAATTCAATATGTTCAATATTAGTTTCTTATCAATGGCAAGTGGATACAGATAATTTCTAGCCACTTGACTGTTGACATATGCTCCACATGTTGAAAAGCCACAAGAATAAAAAGTATTTTCCTCTGCATCTACATCCACATAAATTTTAGGCTTCCTGGTATCAAATCCACCTACACTATCTCATTCATGAAAAAATCACTTTAACCATTTGATTTGGAAACCCACACTTATCACATTCATGAGGAAGCCCTTTAAACCATCCTCTCAGGAAAATACAACAAATGGTTAACCATTAGTTCACCCCCATTCACAAGGAAGAATATTTGAAGAATTCATAAAACTGTTCAGAGGAGGCAGTGGCACATGGAAAAAGCAAAGGGGAGACAGGTTGGCCCTTCAGATTCCGTTTTGCAACCATCCAATTGTTTTAGATCTGTCCGAGTTGGAACTCACAGGATCTCCAATCACACCTGTGTATATTATGCTTGTCCACCGGTCCAAATCTCTGCCATAATCTTCCCTCAAGATTCTTATGACTCTGTGGAAGAAGACTCGTCTTGGGACCTTTTAAACAAGTGGCTGTTGAAGATGGGAAGTGGAGAGGATTATGCGTAGGGACAATTGAACAGAGTGTTTACATGATAGGTAGGATGTGGGACATACATCCTGGCACCATCTCTTATCATCTTTGGAATGGCATTATCAAATACAGTAAACTGCTCTTTATGGACATCTGTGTCACCCCGAATGGACTACATCAGAATTTGGGAATGCAAATCATGCGGTCAAATAGCATAGCTGAAATATTCCATCCCTCTCTAGCACGGTTTCGGAGCTTAGTGAGATAGTTGAAGATATTTAAGACATTAGGCAGATAGAAAATTTAGGAGGTAGGAAAACCTACTCCCCACCATTTAAAAAAAAAAACTTCAAGACTGGGAGATAAGCCAGATGGGAAACCTATTTGCACATCCAGGATGGGTAGTTTTTGCACAGAAGGTTAGATATATGGATGTGGATATCAACCCACAATTTAAAGGGTAGGTTCTCTGTAAGATCAACCCACAAGTTTATAGGAGGTAGGGGCATTTGATTTCCCATGACAAACGCCCATTTGACATTCTAGATTCCCGCTAAGGGTCATTTTTTCCTTTTTTTATAATACTAAGACTAAGAGTAAATCCACCTGCCCAGGATCAAGCCCGAATCACCAATAGCCTGAGCCATGGGCAGAACTCATGTGAGCCCTGGGTCAGCACCCTCCCTGTATGTGTCCACAGTGGAAGTTGATAGCATGACTTGACGGTCATCTTTAAGGTATCCAACTCTCCCACCCCGAGGGACTCCCTGCTAAAGGTTCTCTTCATGTGCAGCTCATTACATGGAGGAAATCAGGGACAGCATGTTTCCTATATGATGATGGGGAAGAAACCATGGGCCACATCTGTACAGGGTTGTTAACCTCATGCCATTTGTGATAAAAGATTCCAAAAAGTGGAACAATGGAGCATGTCAGAGAACATGGAGGTGCTAATTCTTGGTTGGAAGAGGAAGTGGGCGCTAAATGGAGATTAGCAAGTTTGGTGACTGATCCTGCTTGCAGCATTGACCATTTAACAAAAGGAATAACATGCCCTTGAACAGATCTAATAGGATCCCAGACAAAATTGTAAGGTTCATTTCTGATTTAGTTATAAATGGACAAGAGACTTGTGTGAAGAGCGAGCACACGGATCTTTGATCTATATATCGGCTAGAGAGCGAAGACAACCTGTAAGGGCACAGTCACGAGCCTGGCAATAGAGAAGGACTATCTGCAGGTCAGGGCAAGGATGGCAGTTTCGGTTTCGGAGCTGGTTTCAGCCCGAAACATAATAAAATAATATTTTTAAGAGAGGAGTTAGCGTCCGGTTTCGCCCGGTTTCGGGCGTATGGTTTCGGATCATCCAGGTCCAAAACTGATACGTTTCCGCCGAAACGTATCGGTTTCGGCCGAAACTGCCATCCATGGGTCAGGGTAATAACACCCAGCAAGGTGCCACCACTCTGACTAGGGCTGGAGCAAGAATAAAATAAATAATCCCATATCAGAAAGAGAGAAAAAAATACATGGACACATATTAGGGTTAATCACTGTGTACCATCTGTTTGATACAAAACTGCACAAGCTGGATCCAAAGGGAGCAATACTTCTGAATTGGTTTGTGACATTGCGGTATCAGAGCAAGACCTCCATTGCACAGATGCGGACTGCTTTAGCAATAAATTAAATGGAAGTTGATGGGCTTGTAGAGGCTCAATCGTTGACCAGAGGGCAAGAAAGGGCTATCTGTAGGTAAGGTCAATTAAGATGAGAATGACATGACGTGAAGCCACCACCATAAAAGAAAGGAATGAATGAATGGTCCTTTATCAGAAAGGAAAAGGTAAGGTCATTGGGCGATGCATGTGGATTCATATCCATAAGTTAAAGGTGCCTTTTGCTGAGAAAATGATGGAGACGGAAATTTGTTGGCTTATGAAATTGCAGCAACAATCTTTTTGAAAAAAAATAATGCCCTCATTTGTCATAGAATAGCATTCTGCTCATTTCTAATTTTTTGAAAGAAGTCAATATGCAAATTCCTCTAGTGAAAAAGAGATAAATGCACATACAAGGGCATAAGCATACAGCAATTAAGTCCTATGGGGACTATCCCTGAAAAAGAATCCTCATACAGAGAATATACATTATACATCCAAAAACAGCCACTTGCGCGTTGAAGTATGTTTAGTGCCTGAGCAATAAGAGAATACTTCAGATAACAGCTTCTCGATAATTAATATTCCATCTAAATGGTGGGACCTTAACAATGTCATAAGTATAATTCTCTGTTACATAAATATAGTTCAAAGTTAAAAATAAAAAATAAAAAAGATGTAATATAAAGTTTCCAAAGTTTAAGGTCCATTTGGTTCATGCAAAATGTATTCTAAAAAGAAAAAATATTACCATGGAAAGTATTTACCATTTGGGTAGCATAGGAAAATTATTTCCTACAATGTTCTCATTTATTTATTTCTCTTATATTTTCTACAAAAAGCCCCATCTATAACTTTCTTTACCAATCATACACAATAGCAACAGTATCACTGTTCTAATTTGGTCTGGCTCAAAAAACTATAAACATGCATACTGTCTTCCACTAATTGCCAAATCAAGATTTGGGGACAGTCAGCAGACTATTTTCTCTGTTGGCTAAAATTTTCAGAGCACCAAACAAATTATCATGATCCGACTTTCCAGAAATCTTGTGCATGAAGGAGCCTTTATGTTAATAAATCATGAATTGACTGTAGGTAAATATTGTGGTTTCTAAATGAACCTGCGGTAATTTCACCACCAGGACCAGCAGTCTGCAATTGTGATCCCTCTTTTGCATCTTTGTCCTTCTGATTAGATTTATCTTTCATTGATTTCAAGCTACCATCACTTTGCTGAGATCCTGCTTGAGGGCTAGTTGCCTACATAACACAGCAATACATGGAAAAAAATCATCTTCAAGAATTAGCTACATAGAAAACATACATAACTAAGCATAATATAGCTGAATGAATATCTCACTCTGTTCAATATGGCCTGTTCTGCATCTTGTCCCTTCTTAGTTGACCGGGTTTTTAACTCCTCCTCCCGACGTTGTCTATCCATTCTGACAAATAAGTATTTTAGTATGAGAAGATTAGAACTTCATGAGAAATAATATTAGCAACCACTCATATTTATTCAAACTGTATACCAATGAGCTGATTTTCAAATGCTTGTGCACAGTAGTAAATGCAGCCCATTCATTTAACGTCAACATGTTTAAAAATGTAGTTATTAGTTTTAAATTTTCACTTATAACAACGCAAACAAGAACCACAACTTCAACACAACTAGACCTTTGATAAACAGCATAAGACAAAATCTGTACATCATTTGAAGTTTCTAAAGTAACAGTCCAGAAAGTGTTATGCATCATAAGAACTATAACCTCTAGAATGTTTCAAGCATCATAAGAACTACAACCTCACACGTTAATGCAATGCGATGACCAGTGTATTGCCATAGTGATAAGGACAAACTCCAAAATCCTACGAGCTGACTTAAACATCCCAACTTGGCAGATGGTGGCAAAAGTGGCAACAGGCTAAGTGGAAAGAAAGGTAAAGATTTCTAGTGATTTCCATAGTTTTCTTCGCTTCCACAGATGCCATGACAAAATTCATGTAGCCCCTTAACTTGGAAACATTGCCAGGCGAGGATAACAGACCCATTTAAAATAGACGATAACTACCTAATCTCTCAATTCTAATTGCAATCTGACTTAACTGCAAATTATAAACCCAATACTTCTTGATGCAGTGCCGGATGCGAGGCCCCTAAGACACATTCCATTTCATGTTGGACAGTGACTGCCCTGTTTTTTTTGAAAGTGGGTAGTACCACATATTATAAAACTAAAAGGATAAGAATTTACAAGAAAAAAAGAAAAGAGGGAGTGCTCCCAAAACTCCCCAATACAAAAGAGGCGGCAGGATGAATACTCCCCCTGGAGCAAAGATACAAGAACAAATACAATAGACCTCGGGCCCACTCACACTTGACCCCTCAAACACCATGCAAAAAAACCAAAAACAGTACAATTATTGAAGCTATCTTCTCTGCAAGCAGTGGCACAAACAAGTGGCCCATCCCTCCATATCTACAGACCCGAGGAACACACTTATGGCGAAGCGGCTCCCCCATACACCTCTAATCCCAAGTATCAATCGTAACCTTCTCCCCATCACACCCCACCACTCCCCTATACAGCCTCCCCATCTCCCCCCTGATTCCCTCTTACCCCTTGTTTCTCCAAATCAAATCTCCCCATCATTTGTGTATCTCCACCCAAGCTCCCTCACCAACCTTCATCTAACACAGCTCGCCAACTCCCTCCCACGACATACTGATCAACCCCTGTTACCTCCCCCTAGCTCCCTACTGGCTCCTTCCTCCTATCATCCCTCCCCGCCTTCCCTTTTCTGCTAGTTCTCCCAGCCTTAGCCTTCGTTGCCATCCCGACTAACCAGCTTCCCTGGATTTTGCATAAAACAGACCTCCCATCCTTAACAGACCCCCCATCCTTATCCACCTTCAGTGGACACTCCAATCAGATTCGCCACCTCTCTGGCCTAATCCCCCATGAAGCACTCCACCCTGGCTATGATTCCCTTCACCTCATCCTTACTTAAACTCCCTTCTCCCTCACCATAGAATCCCCCCCCCCTTTCCTTATGCGATTCGTCGATGAGGCCCACCTCCATCATTGAGTCACCCACAGGCATCATGGTGGAAGACTGCACGAGGGGGATACGTAGGGTATGCTCTACCTGGGCCACCTCCTCCTCCTGGAAAGGATGTGGAAGACACCCTCAGTCTCCTCTGCCCTGTCGCCGCTGCAATCGGACGGCAGAATCAAAGCAGCCACCGTTGCCTCGACATCATCATCTCCCCTGCCCTCTTCCTGTGAACATTCCGTCATTGGCTCCTCCCTGCCTTCCGTGCAGTAGCAGATGTCGACACCCCAGCGGATGGAGAAATCCTCCGTCAACCTGTTCTTCACCTTGATCAGGGCCGCCATGAGCTCTGGTGCAAAAAGTGGCGTCGAAATAGGGGCAAGTGCCAGCGCATCCTCCCTGTACTTCTTAGGTGAGGACAAGTCTCCCTGTAGCAATGGATCTCCGGCGGTGGGGATGACCGCTGATCCCTGTTGCCGGCCTCCTCCGTTGGCCTGGGCTCCAACACTAACGGACACCTCCTCCATCTACAGTTGTCGTCCCAACACATCCGGACGGTACCTAGCCACCCTCTGTGCAGGAGCTCCTTAACCGAAGAGACGTCCACCCTACCCACCAATGGGGTAATCCTCGTGCATCTCCGGAGCCACTCTTCCCTGCCAAAGGTGAAAAATGGAGATAACAGACCTAACTCCAAGCACTCCTGTTGGGCACCCCTCCTCGCTACTTCCGCATATGCTCGGGCTGCTTTGAACCTACCGACTCCCCCCGTACCTCCCTTGGTCACCCCCGCCGTCGCCCTGCAGAAGCGTTGATTGTGCCCCCTCGTCTTACACAATGGACTCCTGGCCTGGAATGCCCAGTCCCCCCCCCTCTACTGTAGACCTTCTTCCCTCCAATGTCTCCCCTTCCTACTCCGAACCCTCCAAGCCCCTCTTTGGTTGAGGGTTAGCCCTGGGTTAACCCGAAGTTAACCCAGGGCAAATCTGTTTTGTGGTTTGATAGCAGTTTTGGTTAAATCGGATTGAGTTAGGGGTTAACCCAAGGATAACCCTAGGTTTTGAAACCCACCTCCAGAGGTGGGTTAGCGCATGGCTTTCTCATTTAATGCCCCTTCCCCCTCTCTCTCTCTCTATCGGTATCTCTCTGTTCTTTATTTAATGCTCTCTCTCTCTCTCTTATTTGTTTATGTTTAACATTAAATTGTTATAACTTTTATTATTGTTAAATTTTTAGTTAGTAATATTAATGATAGTTTTTTATCAGAAGTTTTATTATTATAATAGTATATTTATCATATAGAATGTATTCAAAATATTTATAAAAATTAAAAAATAAAGATACTAAGATAAATAGTAACTTTAAAAAATATTTGTGACTTTTAAATATTAATTAGTGAGATTAATGATGTTATTTACCAAAAATATATTTTCATGGTATATTTTATTTTATAGAATATATTAAAATATTTAAACATTAAAGTATAATGATTTTTAAGATGAACAGTAACCTACACCCGTAATTAATGCTGTTTTTTATTTTTAAATTTTAATTAGTAAGATTATTGATGTTATTTATCAAAAAAATATTTCCATAGTATATTCAATTTAGAGACTATATTAAAAATATTTAAAATTTTAGGCAAAATAATTTTTAAAGATGAACAGTAACCTAAACCCATAATTAATGTCATTTTTTGCTTTTAAATTTTAATTAGTGAGATTAATTGTGCTATTTATCAAAAATATTAATGATGGTGTTTATCAAAAATATTTTTATTTTTATGATATATTCAATTTGTAGCATATATAAAAAATAATTTAAAATACAAATTTTAAGGATGAATAGTAACCTAAACTCGTAATCAATGTGTGTGTGAGAGAGAGAGTGACGTGAGAGAGAGGGGAGGGGAGAGAGGTAGAGAGAGAGAGAGAGAGAGAGAATGAGAGATATATTTAAAAAATCAAAAAGAGACATCAATATATATTTTGGTTGTCATCATTACCGGGTTAACCAACTACTTATGAAATGACACTGGATTAAAAATAGGTTAGCCTACCTCCTTACTCCCAGATTAACTCCCTTCCTATCAAACCAAAACTGGGTTAACTCCGGACTACTTTAGGCGGGTTGAGTTAGCCCACCCTTAACCTAACTCCCTACCAAATTGAGCCCAAAGGATCCCCGCCAGGAGACGTTGCCAGCAAGGAGCTGGGAACAGCGGTTGCCGCCTAGCAGCATCCTGCTCGGACCGAAGGCCACATACCTGTAGGGCACCATCAATTTCTTTTCTTATCACCATCCTGATTGTGATTGAATGTCGGGTGAACATGATGCCATTCATGGAGGCCTAGACAAGATGGAAGAGACAATCTGAAACAGCCAACAAGAACCAACACATAAGCAGGTGTCTGAGATGACCAGTAGACTGAATATGGAAACCAGAGCGAACAACAGTTTAAATGTGTATGCTCGACAGTAGAAGCAAGGGAGGCAGCAGGCATTGGACAGTGCCTGTGGACAACTCTGATGAAAACGCACTTTACAAATTGCTCCAAGTTACGTGCGAGAGTGGAGTGGTCTGTTTTCTACATTATCTTTTGGATAGAATCAGAAAATTTCAAATTTAAAAACATTCTACAGATGTACGAACACAGTTGGCAAGGCAGGCCTATGCAGGAAGGCATTTTTCCCAGGCCAAAGCCTGGGCACTGTTGGGCATTGAAAAGGTGGCCCAAGACATTGCTTAGGAGGGCCAAGCAACCCAAGGCGTCTGCTGGTCAGACCCAGACTCCAGTCTGGATTCACAATTCTGGATCCCCCTTTAAAAACCCCCTCGAAATGGACTGTCTGCCCATTCCCACCCCCCACCCCAAAGACCAGCACTAGGGTTCTGCAGCCGCTGACTCCTACTGTCATCGCTGCCATTTGCTGCTGCCGTCACCGCTGTCTGCTACCGCCATTGCCGCCAAATGCAGCTGCCGTTGTAGCATCTTTGTGTCTCCTTGGCGCCTATTCTGTAGCTCTGTCATCCCCTCTGTTCCTCCACCATAGGCCACCGCCAGTCACCGCCGTGGGCTTCAATCACAGGTTCACCTTTCCCTCCCCCCCCCCCCCCTTCACTCATTCTCTCGCATACACAAGGGGCTTCAGCCCCCTCTCCAGTTCCATCTCTCCGACATACACAGGGGCTTCAGATTGTGCACACACTACACAGAAATGTTCTTCTCTTCTCTTCTCTCTCTCTCTCTCTCTCTCTCTCACACACACACACACAATGGGGCTTCTGCCCCCTCTCATTGTGTACAGAGACACAAACACACAAAGCACAAGGTCTTCAGCCCCACAAACAAACAGCACGCAAGTGCCCCCCCCCCCTCCTCTCCCTCTCTGAGTCACAATGTCACACACAAAAAAGGAGTTCACACCTTTACATTCTCCTCGCATGCAGGCCAAGGTGGTGATGATGAAGAAGATGAATGGGAAAATGAGGAAGAGAGAGATGATGACGATGTAGCATGAGAGTCAAATGGTGAAGACCGTTATAAAGATGCAGACAAGGATGATAACAAAATTGCAAATGACATAAATCTTGAGAATGTAATTATTGGTTTGATAATTTAGATGTTTTTTAATTTTTTTTCTTGGACATATATATTGACTTTTGTACTAGCTACTCTTGCCTTTGGTACTTTTCTAGTTAATATTTGTTGTATATAATGATGTTTGTTTGCAATTAATATATTTATATGTGATAATTGGTGATACTTTTTTCTTTCGTATATGGTTTATATTGTATGTTCTTCCAAGTATTATTTGAAAATTTTTGGAAGAAGTTGGCAAACATCAAAGTAATAATTTTCTTCATTCTAAAAATCCCATTTTTATTGTAATTTTTATTACAAAATTAATTTTGGCATTTTATTACAATGTCATTTCTATGTCATAATGATGTTATTTTCCATGTATGATAAACATTTGTATAGAAAATTTCATATATATATATTTCTTCTTGGCTTATTTTATGAACTTGACACCTAAACACCATTTAATCAAGCACCTAAGCACTTAGACACTGAAGGACCCCAAGTACACCTCGGGTCACCTTACTTCATTGACAACTATGTGTACAAAGTGAATTAGCTATTTAATCATCAGTTATGCCCTACATATTCAAAAATGCTTCTGGAAGAGTGGGTTCCTACTTGCCATCTTTGTTGACCAAATTCCTCGTTCAAAACAATCTAAAATGCATTCATGGTTTCTAAAGATAATAGCCTTAATGGAATGTAAAATTAGCCTATTCCAATCCGGATCGGCCGATTCAGATCCAGCTCAACAGGGGCCGATCCAATTCTGAGCCCTAACCAACTTCCAATTTAAAACATGGAAAAATAATAAAAAATTTATTGACTCGATCTGAATCGGACCAAAATCAGTTGATTCTTTTATGTATTGGCTGATCTTAATGGGGTGTTTGGTTGCAGTTTTTCACCTCTTTTTTCTCTCAAAATAAAAATTAGAAATGGACAACCTCCTTAACCACGTTTGGTAGACCTCTCCAATTTCTTAGGATGAAATTTTATCCCATTGTAACTTCCCCCAAAATAAAAATAAGTCTTTCCATATTTTTTTAAAAGAAGCATGACCTCTAGCCATCTCTGTCCGCTCTCTCTCTCCCCACGCTCCCTCCCTCTCCCTCTCTCTCCCGGTCCCCCCTCTCTCCCGACGCTCCCTCCCTCTCGCTCTCTCTCCCGGCGGTCGCTCCGCTCCACTCTCTCTCCCGACGCACGAGCACGCCGAGCGGCGCGTGCTGCTCCTCCTCTCCCAATCTCCTCCTCTTCGCCGTACCCTTCTCCCCTGCAGCAGATCAACAAGATCGGATCTGCCGGATCGCCCATCTCCCTTGCCCCACGATGCCGTCCGCCATAGTCACGCCCGTCTTCGCCGCCAGTCGCCGCCCCTGGTCATGGTCATGTTTCTGCGCTGCCCTACTCCGATCGGGATCGGGGAGCTCGAGAGGGCGATGGCGTCCTCCTTCGACGCCTTCGGCATCGACGACGGGGAGGACCTGGCGGCGAGGGTCTCCTCCACCCACCCCTTCGAGTCGTGGTCTGCCCGTTGCCCTCCCTCCACGCCGATGCTTCCTCCCGACACGCCCACGGCCAAGCTCAAAACCCACCGCCCCGCTGGATCCTGCTACCGCCGTGAGTGCCAAGGCCACCCCGCCGGACGCCGCCGGCCGTCTCCCGCACAGCTCTCGCGGCCCAACACCACCACAGCAGTCACCACGGCCGTCAGCCACTCCCTCTCCCTCTCTCTCCCGACGCTCTCTCTCCCGGCGCACTCCCTCTCTCTCCCAAACAAGTTTACAGAAATTTTAAAAATTAGGATACGTTTACCAAACAAATAATATCATTTTTCAATTTTAAAATTTAAGTTAAAAATTGACAACACAATTTTTTAGGTAGAAAGAGTTTTTTAAAAAAATTTGTTCCCAAACACCCTATAAGCTATTAAAGTTTGATTAAAAGAGATAAATATCTTTACATTATTTATATGTGTAAATACTTTTTTTCAATTTATACATATACTTTTTAATTTATTTAGAAGTCCATTTCATTATGTAAACACTTTTTCTAAAACTTTTTTGGTGCATCGGCCCAGTTTCCTCGGATCGGCCCATCTGATCTGATTCAGATCAGGATCAGGCATACCCAATCCAGGTGCCTGATCCAATCCTACATTCCTTGCTAGCTTGTTTAAATATCCTATATTGCAGGATATATGGAAAACTAATAACAGATTTTTGTTGAAGCTGTGGTCAAAAAGGTGGAAGCAGATTTGGGAATTTTTGTGGCCGACAAAATGTTAGTATTCCATAAATCATATAGTACAGCCTCCAAAGGAACACACACTTTTCTCTCCCTCTAACCCATGCTAAATTTTATGATGATAGATCAACAGAGAAAATGCCTTCAAGTATATTGTTCAGTTAAATGCATGAATGAGGTTGTGAATAATCAAAAAATAAATGAATAAGATCTTCACCACAAAAGAGATCAGTAGCTGAGAACAGTTAGATGCTGAACAGTTTGCAAAGTTCATGTGCTCCTACGAACCTAAGAGAATGGCGATTGCCAATCTCGTGTACATGCAGTCTCACATTGAAGAGGATGAAAACGAAGATGACATAAAACTGAACAAAAACTATCAAAACTAAATGACAGATTCTGGAAATCCTCAGTGGTAGCATAGGAAATGTTACCTCCTCTGCACTAAACGTATGAAGTGTTGAGGAGGAACAAAAGCACGTTCCATGTCGACCAATGCCACTACCATCTTCTTGGCTTCATTTTTAAATCCCTCTAAAGCCGTAGATGCAATTGCAATAACCTTTCCAGCATAAAGATAATTTGTGTAAAGAAAATCACATGTGACAAAGTTATCTCCATCTAACATGTAAAATAAGCCATATTATGAAAAAAACAATATCAGAGACAAGAATTAGAGAGGAAATGTAAAGCTACCTCTCGCTTAAATGGTGGGTATCTTCCAAGGCCAGGTGTAGCATTTGCAGAAGCTGAAACAATGTCTATCAATACACGGTGCACCTGTTTCACATGCCATTCAAAATAAAACCCAACAAAGACAAAGATATTTGCAACAAATAGAAAACTAATACAGGTGATAGAGTCGGAAACGATGCCATGCACATTGTCACAGACCTAAATGCCAACTCAAGAAATAAGAATGAACTCCTGAGTTCTGCAGAAAAAAGGGGCACCCTATACTATCATTTTTCCAGCAGAGAACAAACGGAAATAGCACAAATGAAGCAATTAGAAGCCTTTTGCCATATTCAGATAGACAACTGGTACAAAATAGAAATGCCTTATGTTACAAAAAGTACTGGCTCCCAGGATTAAGAAATCAATTGGGCAGATCAGTCAGTTTGAAAAAAAAAATACCATGTAAATTTCAAGAAAATGACACATTCCCTTGTATTTGAATGAGGGAAGAAGGGGATGCAATCAAACCAAATTTCCTTAAAGGAACACATAACCTTCTGAATAAAAGAATGCAAATACAGAACCAACTCCCCACACGGACAATGTGGAAGAAGATCTAACAATTAACATAAATGTATTGTACCTACAATCATTTGCGGCTACAATTTAAAGATGAAAGGAAAATGTGAGAACTAATATACTGATCGACTAAAAACCAGAAAGTATCATTTACCTCATCCACGCAAAGGCGAGATGGTTCTTTTGCCAGCTCTAGAACTCCTTTTATAAGAGATCTTAATCCTTTCTCAGGAGAAATCAAATATGGTTGATAACCATCGGCCTCAAGCACAATCTGAAATCATTTTAAGAGCACTAAGAGATTGTCATAATAAAGAAACAAGTGGCAATAAGACAGTAAGGGCAAGATACACACCCTTTTCACATTGTTGATGTCAAAATGTCTGTCTAGTGGAAGCTGCTTGATCCTGTTAGGAAAGTTCCCCTCAAAGCTTGCAACGACTTTCCAACCACTGCCCTGCAAAAGAAGGCATGACAGAACAAAAATAATCAAGAATGTGAGATAGTCATATAGAACAAGACCAGTTCAAAAGCATTCTAAAAGTGAATAGATGTCTTACAAAAGCATGCGCCTCTCCATGCTTAGAAGACCACACGAAATTTCAACTAAAATTTAAGACACATGATCTTTATCGGATGAGTATCTCTATAAGGTTCATTGAATTGTGCAAGATTAGAGAGGATATGAAAACAGAAAAGAAGCAATTTTGAACGGAGACCTACATACCAGAACATCATTTAGGGAATGCTGATGGTAATAATGCAACAAGTTTACTTTCAAAAAAAATAATGCTTGCTAAATAAAAACCCAAAGTGAATTGCCTAAACAGGCTATAAAGTACATCCCCTCCTTCCAAAAAGAAAATATTCTCGGGCTAATCAGTAATCACTTAGCACAGTTACAACGCTTCTGATTTTCTTTAATTATTTTCTACCATGGGTCAGGGCTAATCAATAATCACTTAGCTGAGGTGGACATGTCACGTATACATCTTCAGCTTCACATGGTTTTTCATTGAGTGGGGAGAAAGATTGCTCCCTCTTTTGCAATTCTTCGCAAATAAATTTCCTTTTCTAGGGATTTCCATGGCAACCGCCTATTCAGCTTTGTTTAAGTTTCTCTTCAAGCACTTCTTTTGTTGTTCTTCTCCTCAACTCGTGCTTAATTTCAAGAGGACGCCGGGTTGAGTGGAACCCCCCCCCCCCGAGTTGAGATTTTCGCTTTGAGCTTTTGCCTTGAAGGGCCTAGGCCAAGAGTGCACCTCTCTTTCTTTCTTTCTTTCTTTTTTTATTTCTTTCTTTCCTTTTTTTTCTCTTTCTTTGGGATAAAATTTGGTAGGGAATTTTACAACTTCCCTATGGGCAGTAGAGATAGAAGTTGACGTCCGAAGCTGGTTTGATACCACAGACACAGGTTTAGGCTCAAAACTAGTTTTGTGTACCAGAGAATGAGTTTAATTGCAAAAAATGGCTTAGAGCCAGAAATGGGTCAAAAGCCGAAATTGGCGGATCAAAGAATAAGTTGGTGTTCAACATCAGTTTGATACAAAAGCATGGGTTGGATCCCATGCATAGATGGCCTGATGTCAGGAAGACATGTTTGGAGCCATTAGAGGGTTTGAAACCTCAAGGTTTTGAGGCAAACGCCACTGAGGAAGTGTTGAAATTGGAAAAAGAAATGACAAAGATCCTCCTTGGATTTGTCTTCTTGACTCTGCCTGTGGTTTTACTTGGCCTTTTTCTCCTTCGGGCTTGCCTCTCTGGCTTCGCCTAGAGCTTTGCTTGGAGCCTTCTTCCCTAGACTTGCCTTTCTAGCTTTGCCTGGGAGCCTTCCACTTTAGACTTCTGCTTGGACTTTTACTTGTCAGAGTTACCTTGCTTGAGGTTTCGCCTGAAACTTTGGTCGGAGCATTATTTAGTACTTTCCCCCTACCTTTTCTTGGAGTTTTCGCCAGATATCTTTTGACTTTCTGAGATGGTAGTCTGGTTCTTCAGCAATTTTTTTCTTCCTTCTTCCTTTTGATTTTCTATTCTTCTTCCTTTTCTCGCCTCATGTCATGTCCTGAGGGAAAAGAATATCTAGTTTGGGGCTGATTGAAACATGCCCTCAAGGTTGAAATTCATGTCTCGGGTTCTTGCCTTAGAAGGCTTAGATTCTTCGAGGCCCCTCTAACCCAGCCGGCCTCTTGTTGTCACACTTGTACAATTTATATTGTTTCATTGTTGTTGACCTTTCTTGGCAATTTCTTTGTTAGGATTGGCTTTCAGTATCTTTGGATCAGTAGTTCTATGCAAGATGACATGCCCAGACATGGTGTTTAAACAAACAAGGAATGCCCCCATGTCTGCTTTTGTGAGCGATTTTGGGGCATGTTTTATCCTTTTCTTCTGGGGCTCTGAACTCGAGCGAGTGAGCGCCCCTAGTCGGTTAAAACTTGACACCTAGGACGAGGAGGCCCCAAGATTATCAATCTCCTTAGTTCAAATTGCTTCTAAAGACTGAAGGACTTTATCAAACCCCTTTCCTTCTGCCCCTAATGATGGAGGGTTCAGAGATCTTGGATGGTCAGCTTCTTGGCTTCCTGGGCTAGCAACCGAGTAGGTTGAACTACCATTATCTTTTTGATTGCATAGCCTCCCCTCCATGGTGACCCACATTTGTTTAATACAAAGTTACTCCACAGAATCGCCCCCTCGCCCACTTAAGAGCTTTGGCTTCCCGACGACACACCCCCTTTTTTGTGAGGCTTGGACGCCATCTTTCATTTCCACCTTAACTTGATGTAGACGGCAAAGCATTGTTGTGAGATCAGCTCGTCTCCATCTAGCTAGTCGTATTCTTCGTCTTCTTTCTTTGTTTATTCTTTGACAAGGACTAATCTTGCCAGACTTGGACATAGCCACAATAATTTTCCTATCTTGGCGGCGCCATTGCCCTCAATTAGCAGGAACAGTACATGGTGTTCATTGGCACTTGGTCTTCAAAAGGAAGCCTTCACTTTGATGCCCCCAACAACGATTGTCATGGATGAGGTGATATTGCCCCCCTGCTGGTAAGAGTAGCTTTGGGCATGTGTTGTGTTGACATTTGACGTTCGAAAGGAAGTCCTAACCTTGATGCCCCCATCGGCAGAAGTAATGGCTATGATTGCGTTGCCCCCTATTAGAGGGAGTAGCTTTAGATGTGTTTTGTGTCAACATTTCGGCTTCAGAAGAAAACCTTCTCTTTGGTGTTTAAAGAACGGAAGAAGAGATCCTCAAACAAAGGTAGTGTGGGCCCCTCTATATACATGATTACAAAATATCCCAGATCTTGAACTGCCCTCCCAGCGTAGCTTTAACCCATGATTGCACGAATGCAAACAAATCTTACAATCTGGTCTTGCATGCTACTCCCCGTGATACCCAGAATTTTTTTCTTTTGTAGAAAAGCAGTGGATTGTACCACCAAATTTATTGCAAACAGAGAAGATACAATCGAAGGTGAAGAGGGGAGGTTCCTCTAGCACCCAAAAAGAAAAAAAGACAGATTAAATAGTACATTACATTGTTTCTAGAAAAAGGGGAAAAAACACTCTTCGAGGATTGCAGAGAAACAACAAAAATGAATCTAGACCAACAGCTTGAACATAGTTGTCAAGGCGGTCGCCCAAGCCCAAGGTGCTGGAGCGCCTTTCCTGAACCCAAAAAAGCGTCCAAGGCGCTAGCTCGGCCCTAAACCCAAGCTCAGTCATCCAACTTGGTCCAAAGCGCCCACCTAGGTGCCTTGGGCTACCTGGCCTAGGCATAACCTATAATACCCCCTTAAAAAATAGGGTCAAGTCTTTATGGAACATATTTTGCATTATGATACGATCGTAGATGATAAAGGGTAAAATATCAAGTGTTAGCTACTGCAGCACTGCTAGTGGATGATGCATGGAACTTTATCTAAGTGACTAAGTGTACTTTTCTTGCTGCATGAAAACATGGTGTGTTTCAGAACTGGTAGCCTTTCCCCCACCCTCTGTGGGGCAGGGCCTCATCGGAAGCAATCACAGTTCATGATGAACCACGACTCCCTTAAAATTTAGTCACCATTAATGGCAGTATAATGTTCAGAACTACACATAAACCTTAGTTTCTAACATTACCGTAATGATGGAGAGATTGGTTGAGTTAATACAAGATAAACTGTAAGTCTCTAAATAACTTAATTCACCAGTAAGATAGCGTTGTGTTCTGCACCCCATGCCGAAATTTGTTTCTTTAAACAATTCTGCCTTATCCCTTTTTCTCTGTGTAGCTCATGCTCTTGCAGATTCCCCCCCCCCCCCTCTTGCTATGGGCTCTCATTCATAGCTACTAGCAAACTAATCAAAAGTTCTAGAGGCATAAAACCTGACCGGCTTCGCAGCATTTGAAAAGTGATTAGTTTTTGCTTCTGTAGCATTATATGGAAACCAGCAAGATGCCAAATCATGCCAAGATCATCTCATTAACCAATATTAAAACTCAATTGTCTTTACAACAGACTAATTGAAATAATACACAAACACAAAAGATAACAACAATTTCCAACATAGTCAAAGTCACGATTCACATTCTTTCCCCATGAATTACTGAGTATCAAAAGAAAAAAGAAAGAAAAAGATGCAAATTCAAAAAGAAGGGATCAAAAAGGGTAGCAGACATCAGAACTAACCTCACCAGTGGCTATGTGCTGGAGAAATTTGTCCTCAAACTCCCGGCAAAGCTCCAAGCCAATTGCTCTCGTTCCCTCAGCACTATGCACCATCTGTTCACCAAGTCTTACCAACTCATCCTGGACTATTTGGGACTTCCCCTGCAACCTGCAGATTAGCAATTGGTGATGCCAATAAGCTTGAAAGAGCCAACTATAAAGACTATTTAGGTGGAGTAAAGAATAAAAAACTTTTTGGCAGGCAGGAAAGAATAAAGAATAGCATAAAATATTCTAGTTTTTATACAAGACCAAACAGAAGGAGTGCCATCAGGTGGTTTTGTGAACCAATGTCATTATCTGGAAAGTGGTTGGTGCCACATGTAATGGAGAAAGAAAGTGCAAGAAGATTGCAAGTATGGCTACCCTCATTACTCTCATGGGCCCCAAATGCTACACATAGAAGCAACCAGTGCTATCCAAAGAATGTTATTCTAGAAAAGACCAATTCCCAAGAAAACCAAACAACCACTAGAAATGAGAAATGCCACTACTCCCTTCCAACGGGAGTCACAATCCCCACAATATAGATGTGATGGCCCCATGTAATGAAAATAGAAAATTGCAAAAAGATTGCAAGTATGGCAAACAACCACTGGAAATGAGAAATGTCACCATTCCCTTCCAACAAGAGTCACAATCCCCACAAAATAGATGATGACAATGGGCCCCATGCAATAAGAAAAGGAAAATTGCAAAAAAAAAATTGCTATGTAGTCCAAGGCGAGAGGTGACCAAGGGATCACATCATGTCTCAAATGCCTAGGCGATGGCCTAGGCATTGCCAATAAATTTCCTAAATTCATTCATTCCTATGTGTCAAATCATTGTATGACTCATTAAATTCATGTAATATTTAACAAATTTAAATAAAATTAACAACATTAACAACAAATTTAAACAAGAAAAAAAACAAACGACTAAATTACTGCTTAAGCTTCTTTATTGCCCGGAGTAGTCCAGACGAGAGTCACAAGATAGAGAATGTTTCCCTACCTGCAGAGTGCAGAGTGCAGACAGAGAAAGTGAGAGAGAGATTGAGAGTGAGAGACAAAGAGCGTGAGAACATTTGAAGCTCGCTGTGTGTGCGTAAGAGAGAGAGAGAGAGAGAGAGAACGAGAGAGGGGCTCGGCCCCACTCTGTGTGTGTGAGAGAGACAGACAAACAGACAGACAGAGAGAGAGGCTAGGCCCCTCTTTCTTTCTGTGACAGAGAGAGAGAGAGAGAGGGAGAGTGTGTGTGTGTGTGTGTGTTTTGCGTGTGAGAGAGAGAAAGAGAGTGTGGGATAGAGAGAGAGGCCGAGCCCTCTGTGTGTGTGAGAGAGAGAGGGGGGTGAGACAGAAAGAGAGAGAGAGAGACGGAGAGTGAGAGAAGTGCTCAGCCCCTTTGTGTGTGTGTGTGTGCATGAGAAAGAAAGAGAGGGTGAGATAGAGAGTAAGAGAGGGGTCGAGCCCCTCTTTGTGTGTGAGAGAGAAAGAGAGAGAGTGTGTGTGAGAGAGAGAAAAGGGGCTCAACCCCTCCATGTGCACGTGTGTGTAAGAGAGGGGGCTTCGCCTCTCTCTGTGTGTGTACAAGAGAGAGAGGGGGGAAGACAGCTACGGAACGCCGCCATCCGCCTCTCGCCGACGTCCTCAAAGCCGTCACCACTCACTGATCTCTGTTCGTATGCGGACCACAGGAGGAGACGCGAGGGGGTGAGAGCTAGGGTTCGGGGGAGAGAGAAGAGAGAGGGGAGATCGATCGGGGAGAGAGAAGAGAGGGGAAAATGGTATTATTTATACCCGGATCCCCTTTCGGGCTGTCGAGGGCCTGGGCCAGGCCTGGCAGGTGAGGACCGAGTTGGCGGCCCTAGGCCGGGGAGTCCCGAGGCGGGCCATGCACGCGAGGTGGACAAGGGGGCCCAAAAGCGCCTAAGGCAATCGCCTTGACGGCTTGGGCCGGAGCTAGGTGACTTGTGGTTGCCTCACCTAGGCGATCACCTCAGGAGCTTTTAGTAACACGGATTGCACGTACGGCACGCCCGCATCACTCTTATGGGACCAAAAAGCTATGCACAAAGAAACAAAGCAACCTACCAAAAGAGAACCAAACAACCACTAGAAATAAAAAATGTCACTGCTCCCCTCCAACAAGAGTCACAATCCCCACAAAATAGATGATGATGCCCCTTCTAGAATCCCCCCAGCATGTTGCAGCTCAATCTCATGGACCCACTACTATGTAATTCATGAAGCACACAAACAGCAACTTTCAATGTTTGGGAAACTATCAACCTACAATATGTCCAAAACCCTTTGATTTGCGAGTTTTTAGTATCAAGCCAATGAATAAAAGAGGGAGTGAGTCCAACATCCTTTGTTGCAGCCATCACCCTTCCACACGTTCCTCTCTCATGTCTTGTCTTCTCTCTATTTTCTATGGAAATGTACAATTCATCATTAATCAATGAGTGACCGGGACGACAATACTTTGATAGCATCAGATCCAAAGATGGCAGATCATCATCTAACAGCAGTTTGCCCAGCAGTGATACCTCCCATAACTGTGGAGAAAGATATCTATCTTCAGGCAAGCAGAATTGGCATTGCAGTTTATCGCCACAGTGATCCTCCATTATTCTAGGCAAGTGTCATTCAAATCCTGAAGTCCACTCTGCCTCCCTCTTTTCTTGACTAAAGGTGCCAAAGAGTCAGGCAAGGAGAAAAACACAGTAGCAAATGACACACCAATTAGAGTTGAGACAAAAAAAAATCCTCTTAGAGAAAGGCAAAAGCACCAGAAAAGACGGTATAGCAGACTCTTCTTTATCAGATGAAAGTATGAAGAAATAGTGGAGGAAGCATCCATTCTTGGCAGCCAGGTTCAAAATCAGATTGGTGACTTTCATAAGCTTTGGGACAACTTTCCAAAGAACTGTGAAAAGTAAAATTAAAAAAAGGCAAGGTCAAAGAGAATTGCAGAGATTACTAAAGGTGTCCATGTGAATCTGGAAAAAAGGTAGTAATAGTAGAATGCACAAAAGAGCTCGTTTACTCGAATGTTTTTATTATCATTGAAGGCTAGAGGTTCTCAAATGGAAGATGTGGAAATTGTAAGTCTGCAAAAGATGATATTGAACTCATATTAACTCTCTGTTAGTGATGTATGTAATAGGGGTTAATGACATGCATTATACATTCAGAAATTTGTGAGGATCTCAGGTGGTTTGTTGGTGGGATGGAATAAGGGTAAATGGATTGTCAGCTCCCAAAACAGAGCTTAATGTAACAGCCTATACAGTCAGAAGTTTATGTGAGGTTCTCAGATGGTATGTGGGTAGACTCGAATAAGAGTAAATGGGATGGTCAGCTCACTGTGATCAGTGAATGCTCAGCTACAGTTTTGAGGAACGAGCTAAAGACATGTCAGGATCATTTCAGCAGAACAGCAATTGATAGGAGCTACGACGCAATCAGGCCTTCATAAGGAATGCACCAAGGAAAGATGACAACAATCAGTATAAAGCAATACTATGTGTGAACAGAGAAAAGTGATCTGCTGATTCTGCTAGAACTTCAGTGTACACGTCAGAAGTTCACCTGGAGCATTTCAGGAGTGTCTGGAGTCATGTGTCCTTCAGGGAAGCAGAACTCACATTGACAGCTAAATCTTTATCTTTTTATTTAGTCACATTGGTTTTCATTTCTTCAATTTCTGTGGAGATGTGGTTGCATAGAGCTTCCCCACTTGATTGTACTACCTCTATTCATTGAAAATTACCTCTATTCATTGAAAATAAAAATGCTCAAAAACTCCACATTACTTATCAGGGAAAAGAAACACTCGCAATGGGTGAAACATCCCTTCCTCCATCGTCATGCATGATGCATACATACATATACATATAAATGAATATACAGATATATATACATTGTCCGTCTCTGTATTAAACCAAACTATCAAAGCGATCTGTCAACAGAGATCCCTATGCATCAATCATTTCCAACATGAATCCCATTTCTTCCTGTTCTCCTTTCCTCTATTACAACTCCCTTTCACTTCTATTCATTACCTCAGCCAGATCCCTCTTATTATGTTTTTTTTCTTATTATCATTAAGTATTCCATTTTCCGTAGTCGGCTCGGTAGCACCCGCCTATCCATATCTCATGCAAGAACAACATAACAAACTGCCAGACCTTCATCAGATGCACGACAACCCCCCCACCACCACCACAAAGTCATCATTCTCCTGCTCAAGCCTCTCTCAATGGGATTTTTTTTTTGAAAGTGGATAGTACCACGCCTCTCATAGGATAGCTGCTGAATTCTTTGTGCAACTTAGTAGATCAAAGTCTCAAGTCCTGACATTTCCCCCAATTCACATAGACTCTTTTTGAAATCTCAAAAAATCTTTGAGGCTTGTTCTTTGGTTATATGAGTTTAACTGCAATCAAGGAGATCATCTTCTACTCCTTTTTAAAAGACTATGACAGGTCCTCTTTAAGGTTATCTTCACTTGGTGCTTTGCACCCAACATGTAGATGGCTGGTGACGGTTAAGGCAGCAAGTCAAATAATATTGTCAAATCTTTTAACTTCAATCTGTTAGTGCAAATTCAATCATGTTTTTTTTAAAGTGGGTACTACCACTATTGTATTAAAGCCAAAAAGGGATGTGCAAGTGCAGACACTGACTTCACACACACAAAAAAAATCCCTATACAACCCAAAAAAAAAACCCACACCAAGGTGGTGTTCCCCGACCCTAACCTCCAGCAAAGCCAAATAAAGGAGCTGTTTGGGTTTACAATACACAAAGTCCTTGCCCATTCTTTCACTCTCTCACAAACAAGGAGACAAAGCCTTCCATCGCTCTGGCTTCCCTTATGAAAATTATATTGTTCCTTTCTCCCCAAAGAGCCCACAAAGTAGCGTGAAAAAATGCAATCATGTTTACCTCTAAGATTACTAAACGATCATTATAACATCTATAGAAGAGCATTTTAGGCATATGGTCAGAATATTATCCATAACCTAATAGCACTGAGCAATTATAAGTTATAGTCATAGTTCTCAGGTGCTTTTATAAGTAAAGTTAAATAGACAGAGGCTTCAGCTTACTTGAAAATGAAAAAAAAAAATCTCAAGATTAGATAATGAACAAGATTGTTTTGCTGCAGCTAACCAAGTGGAGCATCCAAATTAAGAAATTCCTTCTCACAAGGCATCTAAACATAATGTATCTTCCAGATACAAAACCAAATTCAACCCTGACAATCTTCAGATAAACATAATGTATCATGGCTAAGTTATGCATTCTCAAAAAATATAGCCAAATGAAAACTAACACTTAAAATCATTATGGCAGTACTTGTTGCAAATAAACTCCAAATAAATGTCAGAATGTAAAGCTAAAAGTGTTTACCCGGAAAGGAGGTTGGGAAGCCTGACTTTCATTCGCTTGCGAATCTGTCGGGCAAGGGTATCTACCAGAGCTATTCTCCCAAGTTTCCCTTGTGGTGACCCAGGAAGTATAGATTTCAGACTCTCACTCTCCGCTCGCCAAGCAGTCTCCAAAGAATTTTCTGGCCCAACAGATCCAGATTGTGTTGATGAAATGGCAACGGACTGTCCAATCAATGCCACCCAGGGAATATCAGATGCTCTTGGTGGTCCTTGGTTTGATAAGAGTGCCTGCACAGCAGCCAGGGCCTTCTGCTCACTTGCTGCTTGATCTATTTTACTAATAACACCAATTGTTCGGGTGCCTATAAATGCAAGACATAAAAAATACATAAACACTGAAAATACTATTTTATAACAAATGGAATACATGAGGAAATGCATCATGTAGTTACCAATGGTTGTATATATAAAGACAAAGTTTTTTAGTAATAGACAAAAAATAAAAGCTATAATTAGAACGATCTACAACATAGGAGATGGCATCATACCATCTGCATCGAACTCCTTAGCAAGTCTAAGAGCACGAGATAAAGAAATTTCGGGAGCCTGGGCCGCAGGGACTATAACTAACAATAGAGCATCATTGTGGGCAGCATAATCACTGACCTGAAACAAGAAGAGCATTTGTTTTTTAAGAAATTTAATCAAGGACACATAATCAGCAAGTGATCATCAAGAACACTAGAAAACACACAATGAATGTATCAAATAAAATCAACACCATACAACTCTAAAACTACGTCAAGGAGGCAGCATTGGCAACTACTTACTGTTGATTCATCCATGGCCCTCTGATCCAGTCCAGGTAGATCAATCAATTTCAATGGGGGGGCTGGTACAGGAGCAAAAATCGGTTAATTATCTCACAAAAGAATTGTGTATTTCATATGAATGAAGAAATAAAACTCTTGTGTTACAGCATAAGAACAAGTGTGAAAGAGATGCTTTTCTTAATCTCCCTTACAACATATGATCAGACTTTTTTTTTTTGAAAGTGGGGGGTACAACATATGATCAGACAATTCATAGAATGGTCACTAGATAAACTCCAATAGTCGACTGCAACACAAGAAACAAGGCCAAAAAACCTCAGCGTGGTCACCACTTGAAAGTTGAAACAATGTCCAAGCCGACTACCAGCCATGAAGAGCAAATATTCCAGCAGTGTGCAATTAGAAGAGGGAAAATGCAAATTAAAGATTCATCCCTACCTATGTAGTTAAAGGAGGGCCTAGGCGCTCGCCTGGGCGCTGAGGCGAGGCGAGGCGGCTCGCCACCTCGCCCTGCCTCGCCTCACTCTGACCACAGTTGGTCTCACTCTCTCTCTCTCTCCGTGTCTCACATAGACACACATAACTTGGCTTTTGACAGTGGTCTGTCTCACTCTCTCTCTGCCTATAGCATTTATTGTTTTTTTAATTTCTTCTCTTTCAGAATGTGAGAGATTACCTTTTGACTGACCAGAATTTGTTTTACGTCAGTTTTATTAATTTATTAGCTTCTTCATTATTGGTATCTTCATAATTGTAATTTGGTTTGTTAAATTCTATGAGAATTTAGAGTCATAATAATTTGAATAATAAGATTGAATGAATTTAGGAAATTTATTGACTTCATATAGTCAATTTTGTAATATTTATACATATAGTTTATTTTTGAATTATATATATATATTTACTAAAATCTCACCTCAAACGCCTAGGCATTTGAGGCACGAGGCGACCCCCTAGTCGCCTCGCTCGCCTCACGCCTCATACTACATAGATCCCTACAGCATAGCAGCAAATCACTCTCTAAGAAATGCACTCCTTTCCATAATCTTCCTCCTTAAAACATTTGAAACTCACCACATGAAGGCTATGAAATGAAGTCAAACAATGCCACCTTAAAGTAAATTCCCCAGAACAGAGAACATCAGAACACACAATTATGCACTAGGTCTTCAGGACATTTTTCTTCAAAAACAGGAAACATGAAAAGTTTACATTTAAGTTTTTCTAAAAATGTATGCAAAAGATATTTTGATGTCTTCGGAAGATTTGTTAAAAATGTTATTCAACCCCTGCACACTTCAAGATGGCCAAGCTGATCGCTTCATCTGAGACAATTTCAGGTATAGTCCAAAGGGCATGTGTTCTAATCCCACTCTTGACACAGAATTCCTTTTCATAACTCACGTTCATCATATTCATCTTACTTGTGTCTCAGGTACTGCTGCTCACTCACCTCAAATCACAGAAGTGAAGAGTGGAAGAAGAGAGAAGAATAACAGAATCTGGAAAGAAGAAATAAAAGAAGGACTTTGCTTCTTCAGCCAAGATTGTCAAGCCACAAGTCTGATTCTAGGCAAGTGGTGCCACAGCAGCAGCCAGCAGGTGGTGCTGCTGGAAAATGAGAGAGAAAAGCCCTAATCTCTCCAGAATATTTTTTTGGGAAGATGCTTGATGGGAATCAACTCCGAGTATGTACATTTTATTTTTGTATTTGCATCCTTTTTTTTATTTTTATATCCTGGGGGAAGCAGATTCGCAATTGTAAGGCTTTATGAGCCTATTTGTTCTTCCTTAGGATTGTGTGGGTTTATGTGCAAAATGTCAGTAGGACCTGCTAGGGGGCCCCCACTCCTTCCCCATTGGTCCACCTCATCCATGTGGGGCTGGTCAAAAGCCAAGGTGGCATCTAGAAGGTTTGACAAGTCAATTGGACACATGGGAGACAAATGGTTTCAAATGTCAAGGGTAGGCCACCTACCACCCCACCTAGTCAAAGGGGCGCCCCTCCCCATTTTATTCCATTTTAATTTTTGTAAAAAGTCCATTAGAACTAATTAGTTCTATACCTAGATCTGAGGCATTAGTGGTCATTTTCCATTTATTATATAAGGCTTGTATTTCCCTTTTTCATTAATTAATAAGAAGAAAATTTGTTGAATTGCCTTGAGCCAAGGAAGCTTGCGCACCCCCCCCTCTCTCTCCTCTAGTTTTCCTTCTCCATCCACTGCATTTCAGGGTTGTGAACCCTTCTATCTTAGCCCCTCCACATCTGAGTTCATTCTGTGCCGCCACCGTTCGTGCCGCCATCGAGCCACCGCGAGCGATCTACTGAAGTGCTGTCCAGATTCTATTTTTCTGGACAGAGGTCCACTCCGTGAATTTTGGCTCCCAACTCCGACATCATCAGGAGTTGAGATTTTCAGGGTTAGTTCCTCTCTTGATTCCCAACCTCCAGTAAAAAAATCACGTCCTTTAGACTTCGTTTTATATTTTTCTATTTTCGTGTCTTTCTGTCTTCCTGATCTGTCCCTTTTCAGATCTGCGTAGCAGAAGCCTAGTTCTTCCCCCTTTCGACCCCCTTTTTGATTTTTGTTGGAATCCCCAAATTTATTGGAGGTTCTGTCCACCATCCCCTTCCTCCACAAATTTTCGTCGAATTTCTGAAGTCCTCTACCTATTTTTAGAAATTGAGTCTTTCCCCCAAATTCAGATATGTTTCTGTTGTCCAGATCCGACCCCGAGTCAGTATAAAATCCCCACAAAATCGAAACTTCCACCAAATCTTGGATAAGATATATCCCTATTTTCCTCTCTTCGGTCTCTACAACTTTCATGAAGGGCCCAAAGGCTGAATCGAAGGTCTACATCGCGGTCAACGCCAACTCTCAGGAAAACTTGGTTTTGCCCTGAGTTTTCATATCCTGTGAGTCAGCAACTTGAAAATTCGACAAAGGCCATCAAAGGGAAACTCAAATTTCTTTCTCCGGCCATAGATCGAAGGATTTCAAGTCAGCTTTCCATCGATACCTCTTGTGCATCGATCCGACGTCGGGAGTGACCGCAACAGTAGATCTCGCCGGGTCACGCGCTGCAAAACAGAACTGCAGATCCGTGGCCAACAACTCCGGCGAGTGGAGATCGGAGCCGCCCGGCCTCTGGCCGACGAACCAGCACACCGCCGTCCCAGGGAGCGCCCTTCCAGGCGTCCCCACCACAGTGGTCTCACCCCGGTCCCACACGGCCCCTCGGATCAGCACGTGGATCCCACGGTCGTGAGTACGTGTGCCGCTGAAGCAACACAAGAAGCGGCCCGTCAACCCGAAACCGCTACTCCCAGGTCCCATTGTGTCGCCCTTTACCTCCTGCGTGGAGTGGGCATTCATATTCATTGCTGTAATTATTATGTATTTACTGTTCCGGGAGTACGAGATCGGCCGGGAAGTCGTCCCCACGCCAGGCGCGTGGAGGTATCATGTTCGCTCCTTACTCGGCACTTTGCTTAGTTCGTATATGCTTTATATGCCGCTGCTAGAGAGCATGATAGGTTAACTTAGCTCGCTATTTATTGATATCCACTGCTGCTGCGAGAGAGAGCGAGACCGTCCCGTGACCCGATCCGGGTACGAATTTGTGAGTTGATCACCCTACCTCTTTGCCGGTTTCTCAACCGTGCACGTCCGACGCTTCCCTCGTTAGGGACGATCGCGAGCTTGCTTAGAGTCCGAGGATCGCATATCCATTTGGAGTCGAGTGGCGTGTCCGTCCCGCATCAGTTTGGTATCAGAGCGAGGTTGAGTCTAGGGTGTTTAAAACAAAAAAAAAGTGTCATTTACGTCTAGTCATTGTCTAAGTCAGTCTAGGTTGCATTTGCATCCCTTTACCCGGTATATCAAAAGGTGTTGTCCGAACGTTAGGCTACGCCTATCGGGAAGGCCGCACACTTGCGCGAGTGATCTTCGGATCGATTAACTCCGCCACGTGCCGAGTCTTGGTTAAGTCTAGGTGCATCATCTTTGCTTTAGTCCGTGTTTGCATTAGTCGGTGTCTCCGTGTGTCTTTGTATGCCCACTCGTAGAGGTACACAGTACTCACCCCCACCACCACCTATGGCGGATCCCCGAGCCCCTAGTCTCGATGCGTCGTCGGTGGCCGAAATGTTCCAAACCCGTATGGGGCAAATGCAAGGGTTGACTACACGTATGGAAGGGTTGGGTACACGCATGGATGCGTTGACTACACGGGTAGATCGGATGGATGGGTTGAGTACGCGGATGGATGGCCTAGGCACACATCTGGGAGAAAGGATGAAGGTCTTAGAGGATAAGGCCGTCGAGTCGGACCAGTCCATTCGGGGTCTGGTAGGGAGAGTTGCCACGTTAGAGAGAGCCCCAGCTGAGGTAGCCCCGAGAGCCCCAGTTGAGGCACCCCCTCCACCTACTCATGGTCAACAAGACCCGGTTCAGCAACCCGCTGCTCCACGGGTTCAAGGGATAGAGGTTATGAGGCATCACATCCCCGAGGTGCATGGCTATGAGTCCGATAACGAGCATAGGGGATATGGCCGTGATCGTCGTCCCACACAGCGGACCCACGATCAAGATGTGGATGAACGAGCCCTTAGGACCGTTCGCGCTGACCCTCCCACCTTTGACGGGTCCTTAGACCCGAAGGTCTATCTTGATTGGGAGGCTGGCATGGACCGATATTTTGAGTGGTTCGAGATGTCGGACCAACGGAAGGTCAAGTTCGCCCGAATGAAACTCTTGGGCCAGGCACAAACCTATTGGAGGAACATGGAAAACATGTTGTTTCATCGTCAAGAGCCCCCGATAGAGACTTGGACCAAGATGAGGGACAAACTTAGGAAGAAGTACCTTCCTGCCACTTACCGCCAGCGTCTCATAGACAGGTGACAGAGTCTTATCCAAGAAGATCGGTCCGTCTCCGAGTACATCGCCGAGTTCGATGAATACTATTTGCGATGTGACGCCACGGAGGAGAGCTCCCTTACTGTTTCCCGATTTCGGCGTGGTTTACAACCGCACCTACGGTATGAGCTTCTCCGCCGCAAGGTGCATAAGTTGGAGGATACATACCAAGTTGCTCTCGAGATGGAGCAATTTGAGGGAGAGTTCGAGTCTATCCAACGGTTGGACTCCGTCCCTCACCGTAGTGCCGAGTCACGTAGTTCCTTAGGTCCATACTTGAGGGGCCCCATGGCTCGACCTCATGAGCCCGCCCGTCAGGAGCACTTCACTCCTAGACCTCGTCCTCCCCCACCACGGGATCTACCTCCACCCCAACCACCGGCACCCATTGTCCGCCCACTGGCACCGGCACCCCCACCCTTGTTGCCCACGGCACCTACACCTCCACCCCTATTGCCTACACCCCCTACCCGTCGGGAGGATAAGGGTAAAGGCCCTCTTATCGGGGAGACCAGTAGGTCACGGCTGCAGTGTTTCCACTGTCATGGATTTGGCCACATCGCCAGCCAATGTCCTACTCGTGCCACACTAGCCCTAGGGGTTGGTGAAGCCACGCCTTCTGGACTTGTGGCTGTCAGCTACGAGGCCGATCCGGAACTAGCTGATGAGTACTATGCAGCGGAAGGTCTAGAGGAGCATACCGACGCTCAGGATGTGGCTCTCGGATAACGGCCACTTGGTGGGTGATGTCATTGCATTAAGTCTAGGGTCATGCATGAGTCAGTATTGTTTCTTCTTTGTGTGGTTTGATTGTGTGGCTTGTTTGTGTGGTTTGTGGTTTGTTAGGAGTCTGCATGTGTCTTGTGCAAGCTCGTTGGTGTCAGTCCCTTAAGAGGCGAGTGGATTCGCTCGATGAGTATGGGATCAGCTCTACATCTATACCCGGATCTAGTCACCTACAGGGACCCAGCGTTGATTCCTAGTGAGTCTTCGAGCCGCCTTCTCCCCTTGAGAGTGACCCCACCCCGGAGTGACCACGTCTAGCCTCGTTTCCACAGCAGCTTGTGCATATCAAGTATATACGGAATGAGCAGGTGACGGTCACGTGGAGTGGAGCGTACCCGCATTACTTGGCACGGTGACGGATCCGCCGGAGCGACTCGAGCAGCCGTACCCCTACTCGACGGGGTCGAGTTCTTCCCACCCGGGGAGAATTGATGGGAATCAACTCCGAGCATTTACATTTTATTTTTGTATTTATGTCCTTTTATTTATTTTTATATCCTGGGGGAAGCAGATTCGCAATTGTAAGGCTTTATGAGCCTATTTGTTCTTCCTTAGGATTGTGTGGGTTTATGTGCAAAATGTCAGTAGGACCTACTAGGGGGCCCCCACTCCTTCCCCATTGGTCCACCTCATCCATGTGGGGCTGGTCAAAAGCCAAGGTGGCATCTAGAAGGTTTGACAAGTCAATTGGACACATGGGGAGACAAGTGGTTTCAAATGTCAAGGGTAGGCCACCTACCACCCCACCTAGTCAAAGGGGCGCCCCTCCCCATTTTATTCCATTTTAATTTTTGTAAAAAGGCCATTAGAACTAATTAGTTCTATACCTAGATCTGGGGGCATTAGTGGTCATTTTCCATTTATTATATAAGGCTTGTATTTCCCTTTTTCATTAATTAATGAGAAGAAAATTTGTTGAATTGCCTTGAGCCAAGGAAGCTTGCGCACCCCCCCTCTCTCTCCTCTGGTTTTCCTTCTCCATCCACTGCATTTCAGGGTTGTGAACCCTTCTATCTTAGCCCCTCCACATCTGAGTTCATTCTGTGCCGCCACCGTTCGTGCCGCCATCGAGCCACCGCGAGCGATCTACTGAAGTGCTGTCCAGATTCTATTTTTCTGGACAGAGGTCCACTCCGTGAATTTTGGCTCCCAACTCCGACATCATCAGGAGTTGAGATTTTCAGGGTTAGTTCCTCTCTTGATTCCCAACCTCCAGTAAAAAAATCACGTCCTTTAGACTTCGTTTTATATTTTTCTATTTTCGTGTCTTTCTGTCTTCCTGATCTGTCCCTTTTCAGATCTGTGTATCAGAAGCCTAGTTCTTCCCCCTTTCGACCCCCTTTTTGATTTTTGTTGGAATCCCCAAATTTATTGGAGGTTCTGTCCACCATCCCCTTCCTCCACAAATTTTCGTCGAATTTCTAAAGTCCTCTGCATATTTTTAGAAATTGAGTCTTTCCCCCAAATTCAGATCTGTTTCTGTTGTCCAGATCCGACCCCGAGTCAGTATAAAATCCCCACAAAATCGAAACTTCCACCAAATCTTGGATAAGATATATCCCCGTTTTCCACTCTTCAATCTCCACAAGTTTCATGAGGAACTTATCTTCTGAATCTAAGGTCTACATCACGGTCAACGCCAACTCTCAGAAAACTGAAATCTACCCTGAGTTTTTAGATCCTGTGAGTCAGAAGCTTGAAAATTCGATAAAGGCCATCAACGGGAAAATCAATTTTATCTCTCTAACCTTAGCTCGAAGTACTTCGAAAGAGCTTTCCAACGGTACCTCTTGTCGTCGATCCGACGTCGGGAGTGACCGCAGCAGCAGATCTCGCCGGGTCGCACGCTGTAAAATAGAATTGCAGATCCGTGGCCAACAACTCCGACGGGTGACGATCGGAGCCGACCGGCCTCCGGCCAGTGAACCAGCACACCGCCGTCCCAGGGAGTGCCCCTCCAGGCGTCCCCACCACAGTGGTACCACCCCGGTCCCATACGGCCCCTCGGACCAGCACGTGGGTCCCACGGTCGCGAGTACGAGTGCCGCCGAAGCTACACAAGAAGCGGCCCGTCAACCCGAAACCGCTACTCCCGGGTCCCATTGTGTCGCCCTTTACCTCCCTGCGTGGAGTGGGCATTCATATTCATTGATGTAATTATTATGTATTTACTGTTCCGGGAGTCCGAGATCGGCCGAGAAGTCGTCCCCACGCCAGGCGCGTGGAGGTATCGTGTTCGCTCCTTACTCGGCACTTTGCTTAGTTCGTATATGCTTTATATGCCGCTGCTAGAGAGCATGATAGGGTAACTTAGCTCACTATTTATTGATATTCACTGCTGCTACGAGAGAGAGCGAGACCGTCCCGTGACCCGATCCGGGCACGAATTTGTGAGTTGACCACCCTAGCTCTTTGTCGGTTTCTCAACCGCGTACGTCCGACGCTTACCTCGTTAGGGATGATCACGAACTTGCTTAGAGTCCGAGGATCGCATATCCATTTGGAGTCGAGTCGCGTGTCCGTCCCGCATCAATGCTCTCCCCAGAAGATTTAAGTCTAGAAAGAAGACATGAACCTAAGCACACAAAAAACCTAAAAGGATTTCCCAGTGGCAGGAGCAGCTCTTGTTGAGTAACAAGGTTTTGGAGGAGTGTATAATAGAAACCATGTCATTTGTAATAAAAAATGTTCAAACTCCCTGACAAAAATTGAATAAAAATGACGGTACAGTTCACTCCTTTCTTCAAAAAAAAACGTCCCAGAAGAAATGCTGCAAAAGCTTTTAAGCACATATTTTGACAATTTAGTGCCCTAGTTCCAATGACCAGTTTTTGGCCAGAACCGGCTGTGTTGGCCAAAAGAGGCCTGGAAACCAGAACCAAAAGTGGCCTGGACCAGTCTGGTTCCTAGAACCGGTTTTTCAAACCTTGCTTGATGAATACCCAAAGGTGAAGATTTTTGGAGCAAATGTCCAATACCTTAAATCATACCATGATTTTCAGCTTACTTCATGTGGGTAATGCTGCAAACCCAATGCAAATGGCAAAAGCATAAAACCCCAAACCAAATAGCAGTTCAGTTAGTACAACGGCCAATAAGTATAGCAATTAGCCATGATTCGCAAATGATCGTTAACACAATTATTTGATGGATATCAAATGTTTGAGCATTCATTATAAGTTCGCCCCTCTCCAAGTGATCAAAGTGTACTAAAAGCAGAAAGAAGGTGAAGAACAACAGTCATCACCACCAAAGCTTTACAAAGACATAAAGGAGGAGAACTAATGAAACCATGTCAAGGCAAGGTTCTAATACCCTATACCCCAAACAAATGAGTTGGCTAATAGACACTCCCACAGTCATCTGAAATTCTTGTTAGCTAAAAATTTAACCTATTTTCTTTAAAACAACCTGATGGCTATAAATGGCCAATTAAGCCAATGTGACTATGGTTTAAGGATAAACCTACAAAAATATGGCTGAATCAAAACTTAATCCTTCTCAAGCTATTAATATCCAAATCCATCCAAAGGCTGGCAAAAAGGAAGAAAGCAATTTCCACATGTAGTTAAAAGCTAAAAAGGGGCTCACTAAGGCCACGGTAGGAAACAGCAAGCATTGCAATCTAAGTTCAAAATGATGTCTCTTGCACCAGATGTTAAAGCTAAAATCCGCCCTTCCCAAAATGATAAAATATCTAGGCAATGGAGCAAGAATGTGTCTTAGAGAGAAGTCAACAAGTAGAAATCGCACTTATTTCACAAGTGAGGACACTGATGCCACCCTACTGAGGCCTATTATATCTATACGCAATCTACTAAGGAGAAGAGAACTTGGCCACCAGGGGACCAAACCAACAAAGAAAAATCCAGACATCAGCCTATATTCATTAGCCATTCTTCATTATCCAACCTAATATTGATTACTATCTACCCACAATATTTGGTCTCTTACCAATGAAACTTGCCGGTGCCTTTTTATAAAAAAAAGATGTGGTTTGCACCACCAACTTTATTGCAAGGGGTAGTACAACCAGCAGATAGAGGAGATATTCTTCTACCACCAAAAGATTAAAAGGCATTTTTGCACATAAACCATCATTAGAAAAAAAAAATAAAGATTTATCATTTCTACATTGGTATTTGCATGCATACCATTAAAAATGACGATATTGTGCAAAAAGACAACAGAATGGTCTTTCTGCACTATTTCTATTAGAATCATTCTATGTGCAAAAAGGCTACAAAAAATAGTGCAAAAAGACCATTCCGTGACATTTTTGCACAATATTGACATTTTTAATGATATGTGTACAAATACAAATGCAGAAATGATAAATCTGCAATTTGCAATTTGACAATGGTTTACATGCAACCCCAAATTAAAAAGACTCCTCTACTATCAAGCCCCATCGACATTTTTAATGTTATGTGTGCAAATACAAATGCAGGAATGATAAATCTGCAATTTTGAATTTAACAATGGTTTACATGCAACCCCAAATTAAAAAGACTCCTTACCAACAAGCCCTTCCAAGAGTCCAGACTAACATGAAGAGGAAATCTGGACCAAAAATGAAGAAAATGGAATGCCTGTAAACAAATGTTTTCTAAATAAAAGCTATTTCCCCAAAACATAACATCGTTGCATTGTTTCCAGAGACTCCAACAGATTGCGTGGGGGATCAAGGAAAGAATCTTGAGAGCATCACAAATGATCTGCTTCTTCTTAATATCCTGAAAAAAAAACTCCCCATGTCATCAACCAATGCCAGAGACAACAGTAAGCCAGTGATTGTGCCAACCACAGTCCAAATTTCTTGGCTAATAGGGCATTGGAAGAACAAGTGGTCTACAGTTCCCAGTGCTTGCCAATAAAAAAACAAACTGAAGATCATTGTTTGTGGCTCATTTGCTGCAGTATACTTTAGTAACAATCCATCTCTGGGAGGGAAGCCACATGAAAGCTTTAATTTTAAGAGACGCCTTTACTGGCGCGGAGCGAGACTCGTGACATCTGACATCAGACGACAAATTCGATTGACGTAACGCACGATGGCACCGTTTACACAGACGACGACCAGAGTTGTATTAGCGTCATTTTCATTTTTATTATGTATTTTATCTTTATTTGAGTCGAGTCTAGTAATTTAAAGTTGTAGGATTAAGTCTCTAATTTTTGTAAATTTTATTGGGCTCACTTGGAGAGAAGTTCGTGTCTTTCTATTTTTTGTAATTTTTGGTGCGATTTTCGCACTATTTCGTAAGTCTAGGGGTAAAGTCATCCAAGAGGGTCATATTAAGGTTAGGGTTAGCCTAACTCCTATAAATAATCATGTAACCTCACTTTTCGAATTAATGAAGAATTTACAGTTGCGATTTTTGCTGAATTTTGTGTCTCTGAGATGGAGATGAGAGCATCTTGTTCTGTCCCGCATCAATTTTGCTGCAAACCCCTAGGTGGTCCCTACGAAGAGGAGGACGCGAAACCTACACTCCCACCTCCTATTCTTCTTCCCCTTCTATCCCAAACCATCTCGTTCTGTCCCGCATCAATTTTGGTATCAGAGATGGTGTCGGCTACTCCTACAGAGCCGAGATCCAATCTGTGTTGCCGCCGCCACGTTCAGTGTGGATGTGGTCGTTCAAACCCCAGTCGTCATCTTCTTCATCCTTCCCCCTTCCTTCTTCTTCCCCTTCATGGAACCGCCTCTCTCCCTCTCGCAGTTCTCCCTCTGTTGTGAGCAGGCCAGGCAAGTCCTCCCCCCTCCCCCGCTCCTCCGATTTCTTCTTCCCGGATGCGAAAAGGGACCCCAAGACCCCTGCGCCATCACCCTCTTCTTCTTCCTCCATCTTCTGCCTTGTCTGCTGCAAACCCTGTGCAGCTCCACCCCCAAACCATACCAGCCGCATCCTTGTTCCCCTGCCAGCCGCCCCTGCACCGGAGGGAGCCCGCACCAGCAGCGCCAGCAGCAGGCCCCGTTGGCCACAGCACCGGCCGTCCACCTTCTCCCTCCCTACCGCCGAACAGCAGCAACAGTCAACGCCACCGCCCCTCCTCCACGCTGACCACCGCTGTCACCTGTATCAGCTAGCAACCTCGTCTGCTCCAACAACGCCTCTTCCTTCCGCATCGTCTCCATAGTGCAAGCCAACTTGGCCGCCCCATCACGCCCCACCGCTGTCGATGTCGCAGCGGCAGCCACCCCCTGCGAGCGCCTTGCTGGCCACCCTTTGCGAGCCAGTCCCACGCTCCTAACAGCCATGCCAAGTCGCAGCAACAATAGCAGCTTCCACAGATAGCACCAGCAGAGAGGCCCAGTTCGCCCACGGTGGATCTGCCCATCCTGTTCCACAGCAATTTGGTATCAATTTGGGTAATCTCTTACACATGTGCAACATAAATTTTAATTTCCTCGTACGCCTACCGAATGAGAGGCCGACAAAAATAATTCTAGATAAGGAGCATCGGGATAATTATGTTCCCCGGGTTATTGTTGATGTCTTATTGAAAACCGGTGAAATTATTGTTAAGGGTGATCAAAGTTTTGTTGAGTTCCACCGGCAGTTTATAGGTAGAACCCCGTTGAAAAGTGTTAGTTATTTTGATAGAGCATAGTGCACTATTGATTCTTCGAGATCCTACATTGGGACAAGGGTGGATGGAAGAGCGACATGTTACTATAGGCCCTAACCAATCTATTTGTACCATCCAACCACCGCATTTAAGGGGTAAATTTCATTTTCCCAAGTATATTTCCATCAGTGCCAAGCCAATGCTTCCAGAGCATACTGTGACAGGTAGAGAGTCACTAGAGTTAGCGACCATTGCTCAGGGTGACCGTGTATGTGTGAAGCCTATAGTTGATGCTGCTTGGGATGTTTCATTTTTCGCCGAGTCAGGACTTCACTTGATATCTGATGATGTGTTTGAGACAGACTTTTTGCATATAGTAGTCAGTGGCCCATGTGATATTGTTTCATGGGATCATAGTTTATTTATCATGTCAAGATTAGTCATAGTTTATTTATCATGTCAGGATTAGACTTGATTGATGACGCTATGTTTGAGGTTGCTTCGTCAGTTGCTCCACCTGACGCCGTGTTACATCTGGAGCCGTCTCATGTTGACATGGCGTGGTAGATTTTTGCGAGACACATGTTAAACGATAGTTCAAGACCTATGTAGTCTGAGGCGTGAGGCGAGCGAGGCGACCAGGGGGGCGCCTCACGCCTCAAAGGCCTAGGCGATGGCCGAGGCGTTTGAGGCGAGAAATTAATAAAAAAATAAAATTAAAATTATATGTCACAATATCACAAAAATATATATTTTTGAACAGTAAATATCATAAAACTGCATATACACTAAACAAGAAATATCATAAAACTGCATATACACTAAACAAGAAATATCATAAAACTGTATATACAACTAACAAGTGCAATATTATAACAAAACAAAAATAGTTAAACCAAACAAGTTAATTACATAATCCCATAACACAAAGTGTTTCAAATCTCTCTCAACTCCCAAGCCTCCTCATCATAAATCACTCATAAAAGAGGAGGAGCTATCACTTGGAAGCTCATTCTCATTCTCTGAGAGAGTGAGAGAGTGGAGAGAGTGAGAGTGAGAGATCGGAGAGAGTTAGAGAGTGGAGAGAGTGAGAATGAGAGATCGGAGAGAGTGAGAGATCGGAGAGAGAGAGAGAGAGAGAGCGGAGAGAGTGAGAGTGAGAGAGTAGAGAGAGTGAGTGAGAGATCGGAGAGAGTGAGAGAGAGAGATCGGAGAGAGTGGAGAGACAGTGGGAGATCGGAGAGAGTGAGAGAGTGGACATACCGAGAGTGAGAGTGGCTGGAGGAAGCCGGAGGAAGCCGGAGCCGCTGCCGCACGCCGGATGAAGCCGGAGGAAACTGCTGCTGCACGCCGGAGGAAGCTGCTGCCGCTGCCGCACGCCGGAGGAAGCGGTCGCCGCTGCCGCTCGCCGGAGGTAGGACACTCGCAGTCGCCGCTGCCGCGGAGGTGGAAGCAGCGAAGGCAAAAAAATAAACCCACAGTCGAAACCCTCGGGGGGGGAAGTTAACCGGACGGACTCGCATATCGGGTCGTTGAGACCCGATACGCGGATCCGACGAGCGGCAGAGCGGGCGAGGCGCGCGGGCGAGAGGGCGAGGCACGCGGAGGCGGCCGACGCGCGCGAGGCGCGTGCGAGGCGCTCGCCTCGGCGAGCCGGGACGGCGCGAGGCGGGCGACGGGCGCCTCGCCCCGCCTCACCGCCTAGGCGACCGCCTAGGCGCATTTTCAACTACATAGTTCAAGACCCCTAATATGATCTCCTGCACGGAGTTCTATGTTTGTCCTCTTGTGTTCTTCTTCGTCCTAGTTCAACACTTCAAATTCGAAGATGAATTTTTTCGAACCGACGGATATTGACGCGAAGCAAGACTCGTGACATCAGACAACAGACTCGATTGGCATTACGCACGATGGCACCATTTACACGGAAAACAACTGGAGTCGTATTAGCGTCATTTTCATTTTTATTATGTATTTTGTCCTTATTTGAGTCGAGTCTAGTAACATAAAGTTGTAGGATTAAGTCTCTAGTTTTTGTAAATTTTATTGGGCTTATTTGGAGAGAAGTTCGTGTCTTTCTATTTTTTGTAAGTTTTGGTGAGATTTTCGCACTATTTCGTAAGTCTAAGGGTATAGCCGTCCAAGAGGATCATGTTAAGGTTAGGGTTAGCCTAACTCCTATAAATAGTCATGTAACCTCACTTTTCGAATTAATAAAGAATTTACGGTTGCGATTTTTGTTGAATTTTGTGTCTCTGAGATGGACATGATAGTGCCTTGATAAGAGGCAAACCCTAGGTGATCCCTGCAAAGGGGAGGGCGCGAAACCTACACTCCCACCTCCCTTCCTTCTTCCCCTTCTATCCCAAACCATCTCGTTCTGTCACGCATCATTTACTTTCCAAATTCTCCTATAATGTGTGGCTTTCAGCCTGTTGCTATCAATAATCTGGTACAAAGGCTTAACTGAGGATTTACCCACCAGTTTTTTACCAAATCACTGAGTCCTTAGTAGCAATATTAATCTCGGTATTTGCTAACAAGTGTAATACAGCAACAGATTCATCCACCTCATCATCTTTCAGGTGCCAGCGTAGATTGATCTACCAATGTATGTTACCATGATGAAAGAACAGCATTCACTCACCAACTGCCACTTATGAATGGCAATTCTGAAATTTTTCTGAAACTTCTCTTTAAGACAGAAATTCCCTGACCATTTTTCTCCTATAATGTGTGGCTTTCAGCCTGTTGCTATAAATAATCTGGTACAAAGGCCTAACTGAGGATTTACCCACCAGTTTTTTACCAAATCACAGAGTCCTTAGTAGCAATATTAATCTCAGTATTTGCTAACAAGTATAATACAGCAACAGACTCATCCACCTCATCATCTTTCAGGTGCCAGCGTAGATTGATCTCCCAATGTATGTTACCATGATGAAAGATAAGCATTCACTCACCAACTGCCACTTACGAACAGCAATTCTGATTTTTTTTCTGAAACTTCTCTTTAAGACAGAAATTCCCTGACCATTTTTCCCACAAAAAAAAGTGTTTTCACCGGTACCTATTTTGGTTGCCAGGCCCTTCTCCACCCAATGAGCTGCCTTCAGAGTCCCTTTCCAGATAGGAGAAAGGGCGATTTCATTGTCAAGACGAAGCATAAATTTTGGAGAAGCTTTGTAGTACTTGATTTGAATAACCTATTTCCACAAAGCTTTATTATCCAAGCATAATTCCCACAATCACTTGCCAATTAAACCAAGATTCACAATCTGCAAGTTCCTAACACCTAAGCCCCCTTATCTCAAAGGTATGCACACAGTATCCCATTTAACAAGGGGAACTTATTGGTGCCTACATGAATTATTAAATCAAGAATCAGAAATTAGCATAGAGTATGTACAAACTTCCATTTTTAAGAAAAAAAAATACTACAATGATGAATTCAAAGAGAAAAAAAAAGTAAACAATCACCTACTAACCACAAGTGAATTTGGAAAATAAGCTTGTACTCAGTTGTAAACGTTTCGCATCTCTTGATATGTTCATCAAAAAATACAATTTGTGCCAATTATTCTCCCAACCGGTGAAGAGATCTTGACAGAATTGCCACATATGAAATTAAGCACAATTTTGCAAAGAAATATTCCACTTGCTTCTCGAGAAGAGTAAGAGATGGGAAGCATGCTCAATATCATTTGATTGACTTGTAGCCTCAGCTCATTATTGTTTGAACTTTGAAAAAAAACCCTTCCCTTCAATCGGTACTTTTCTCACGAAAATTAGACATGAGATGACAAATCAAGTCTTTCCCTTAGATTTCAAATAGCTGCCCCAAATTCAAGTTGATTATGTTTCGCTTCTTCCTTGGAGAAAAAAGATCAAACAATTCCCAAACAGGGTCCTTGTGTATTGGAGCATCCGTATAGATAAAAAGGAAACTCCAGATATTTGTCATCCTTCTCTTTGAATGAGATCACAATTCCAGCTATAGTTTCGTTAGATATCGTACAATTAGAATCCCTCTTTTTTCCAAACCAGTTACTCCACCACCATGAACTCCGGTTAGACTCGGGCATGGTACCTTGGAGATCAAGCAACAACATTTTTCTCACTATTTCTTGTTGACATGATGATCTTTTTATCGCCTTAAGTAAAAAGGAAACCTACAAGACTTTTCACACCCGAGACTTGCTAACATATTCAACAAGATAAGACAGGTAATCTTACTGGATATAGAAGGAAAAGGGCTTATATCTTGGTCTTTGTATAACTCGCTATCCAGATATTTAGACTTCATTATGCATAATCATAATTTCCAAATTAACTTAAAGTATTAGCTCAAAACATGAATCACTTTTCCCCAAAACTTTCAGCATCTAGTAACTGACATCCCAAGGGTCACTCAGCTGCAATAAGCACTGCTAGAAGCAACAGTTGTGTGTTCAAAGAGGCCCAAGGTGGAAATTGCAAGAGGTGCCCTGCACTGCATATGCTATTCAAAACCTAGATTTACTTATCTGTTACTTTTACACATTTTAGGTTCATGCGCTGATTGGAAAATTGAGATACACCAAGCCAAAGCTTTTTACCTACAACCAGATATATGATATGCCATGAACTTAATTTTCAGAATGAGTAACCAGATCAACAAACCAAGTGAAAGAAAAATAAAAGAAGAAAAAAAATCAACTTAGAAACGAACCAGTGCTAGTACGCAGTTTCAAATATATTTCATCTACACGGCCCTTTCCTACTGAAGCACCCTTGCTTAGCCTGTCCTGAAGAGAATGCCTAAGTGCACCTGAAATATCACATATGCAAGAAAGAGTAAGAGAACAAAGAGCATAATTTACAACAGGAAGCTATTCTACCAATGGATTACATGCTAATGCAAAGAGAATAATGCATTCTCTTTAAGAAACATACACTCACACAATGCAAATAGCATAACATGAATGTTTTTAAAATTTTCAGCAACTTCAAAGGTTCAAAAACGTCCCCCAAAAAAATGCAAAAAAAAAACAAATAAATAAATACATAAAAGTTAAGTAACGAGGAAAGTGTGATGCGCTGAGTCCTCACTTGCAGAAACTTGCTGAGATTTGTTATCTATCTGTAGTATTATAGACTTTGTGTTTAGTGAACCATCTCTCTGCAAATCAATGCTAATAGGTGCACGAGTCGCACCATTTTCTCCCGTAGGCTGCAATAAATATTAAAGAAATAATAAAAAGAGAGCTGGATGCACAAGCGGGCTGCATAAGTAAATGATCAAAAAACATCAGGCGCAGTAATCTCCTTACAAGAACAGGATGCCCGATCAAGCTGTTCAAGACTGCAGATTTTCCAGCTCCCTACGAAGGTAAAAGAGGAAGAGGTTTGGTCAAACAGCTTTATTATACCATCAGCAACACCAATGTTTTTTTCCAATGAGACCACGAATTAGATATTTGAATCTCATCAATCACCAGACGGACTACCAAACAGAACCGCCCGCGGGATCTGACAAATAAACAGAGATGAAACACAAAAGGGCGGGAGATTTCCACTGCGAAGGCGAGCGCGAACGTTGAAGGAGACAACAAAAAGAGCAAAGCTTCCAAAGAAGGGAAAGAGCTTGAAAGAGAGAACAGCATCAACCCCTCAGCTAGGGAACGCTGGGAAGCGTAAAGATCAGACTTACGACATTGCCCAGAGCCACAACATTGAGGAAAGTGGAGGTCCGTCGGGACGAGCCCTCGTCCACGTCCTCGTCAGCCAGCAGGGCGGCCGCCTGCACCATGCCCTCCGCCAGCTGCGTCAGCTCCTCCATCGCCTCCATCGCCGCGACGCCCGAGCAGAGATCTACGAACTAGGGATCACGCGATCGATCTACCCCGTAAGCTTCCCTCCCTTCGACGACAGATCCCCCCCTCGCCTCTCCCAGGGATACGGCCGATGACCGGATCTGGACCCTGGAGATCGGAATTGGGAGAGGAACGCGGCGGATCGGCGGCCCTAGCGCGGGGGTGGGGAGGTCTCCGCCTCTCGCGTCGCGTCCTCCTCTGCGCCTGCTGCTTTCACGAATTGTGGGAGAGGGGATGGGCGGTGCCGTGGAGAGAAATGGAAGTCTCGAGGGGGGTGATGGGGGAAGATTTAGGAAATAAAGGGAAAAAAAATTGGAATTGAAAGAGGGGGAGGAGGGGAAGTGGAGGGCAAAATTTTCGTTACGAGGGTGGGGGTCCGTAGGGGGTGCCTTTTAAATTTTCGTGCGCGATGTCGTGCGGTGCGGACTGCGGAGGCGTACCTCCAGTCCGCGCCGCGCGTGAGCGCCAAGGCGGGGGCAGTGGGCCGGCCGGCTTGCTGACGTCGCATCGGATCCCAACTAAACTGGGCTACGCTGTGAGGTGGACGGGGGCGTGCGTTTCTCGCAAAATTGTGTCTGCAGCTCTGCTTACAGGAGGTCGTGGGAGCAAAACAAAACCGTATCCACGAACGATACACGAAGAGGGGCAGAATGCGCGCGTCTGTCGGTGTCGAGATGCAATTATGCTTGCCGTTTCGACGCAAGTAATACACAAATACGCTTATACGGCAGCGCACATTTTGGGTGTACATTCATTTTTTTATTTTAATTTAGAGGTTGGGAACGAGTTAAGTTATATGTTAGTATAAGATATATCTCAATCGGATGGTTAAAAAAAATTTGACGATGGACTCGCTCGTCTGTTATTTTTTATTTTTATTATCTTGCATTCATTTTTATAGTTTCTAGTCGTTTGATTGAGATGTGCTGTAACGGCGTTAACGCCTACCTCCTTTTGGCTCCAACCTTAAGATATGACTATAAAAAAATTAAAAAAATTGGAGCACCGTCAAGATGTGCACTACGACTAGGTTGTTGTTATGAAAATTCAATGATTTATCATGATTTATTTTGATGATAATAAAACATATATTGGGCAATTGATTTGTGGGTCGTGATCTATTTGGATAACAACAAAATATGTACCGTGTGATTGTTTACTGGACCATGATTTATTGTGATATTGTGATTGTCCATTGGGCCATGATTCATCTCGATGATAGTTAAAATATAGTATGATTGATTATTAGATCATGTTGATGACGTCATTTTGAAAGTCTCCTTAAATAATTGAAATCGGTTGAAAATTAAAAATAGAAGCTGAAAATCACATGCGAGTTTGAAGTGATAAATGACGAGAAAAGAACAAACAGTCGATGGGGTTGATCGTGAGGTTGAGACGATCGACCGCGGGATCCAATGTACGAGAAGTTTTTGAAGCCTAGTCGGGGCGATCGACTGCGAGATCCACCGCCAGATCCAGTACATAGTTATTTCAGGAGCCTTCTTGGGGCGGTCGACTATTAGAAGGCCACGGTCCACTACTTACAGTAGAGAAAACTTTCTGAATTTACTTCAAACCCGAGATTCGGGTTGCTATCTTTTCTCCAATGGCTCCAAGCTTGTTATTGATGAATCTCCTCTGCAAATAAGATAAGATGGGTTCCTCAAACCCTAATCACGAGAGACTAAACAAAAGAGGCGTTAATGGTCTTCTTCCTCCATGTGCTCCATGGGTGATCTACTGCAAGAAGAGGGCTCCCAGGCATGTCTACATCCTACAAGACATCTCTCCCACGTTCTAGAAGTGGCATCTATTAATAAATAGCGTCTTACACAACTCTAATTCTTTATCTTCTCTATGTTTCATTTGTGTTTCATTTTAAATCGATAAGAAGAAAATAATGTGTGTTTGGATCGTGAGTGTGCGATCCGATTGTGGTTCTTGGTGCGTGTGGCACCGTGGTGCTGTGAGGTGCAGGTTACACCTTTTGGTGTGATTGTTGGTGCGTGTGGCACCAGGTGTCATTGTGATTGGTGCATGTTGTATCATTGTTGTTGGCAGATGGAGCACTGGTTGTGGTTGTTGTTGGTGTGGGTTGAACTGTGTGGTTGTTGGTGTACGTTGTATCGTGTGTGATTGGTGTTGGTTGCATCGGTTGTGGGTGATTATTCACCCGCGGTTATTCGCTTGGATAGTGAGTGGAAAATCCTTCGGGTTTGGGGTAGCGGACGTAGATTTCACGTGCTATGAAATCGAACCACTATAAAAACCGTGGTATCCCTTGTGTGATTTTCCCTTATTTCCCTCCCCGTTCCTCATGATTTTCACATGTGTTTGATCTACTAGAATAGGCTAACTTGCACGAAATGTTGATAATCGTTAAATAGGGAAACGATATTACATCTTGATAAGTAGATCTAATAGGTCAAGTATTTTATGTGACAATTGAATATTGTTTTAAGCAAACTTACTTCACCTCCCTCTTGATTTACCATATCTCGGGCTAACAATTGGTATGAGAGCTAAGGCTCACATTTTTTATTAAAATGCTTAACATATTTGAGAGATCTGTTCTATGGCAAACAAAAGAATGATTGTCGAAAATCACTCCATTCATCGTCTCTCATTTTTTGATGGTTCTAATTATGCATATTGAAAAAATCGAATGATTATTTTTCTTAGATCTCAAGAATATGAGGTTCAGACAGTCATAGAAAGAGGTCTATATATACTTCCCAATGATAAGGATTCTTAGAATGAAGAAGGTATTAAGAGATCTATTATGAACTATAATCTTATGGATATCATGCAATGTGCTTTACATCCCAATGAATACTCACATGTTTCTATGTGTGTTAATACAAAAGAGATATGGCACAAGCTAAAACTCATCTACGAAGGTATCACACAAGTCAAAAAAACCAAGACAAATCTCCTTGTTCATGAATATGAATTATTCAAAATCAAGTCAAAGGAAATAATTTCAGGAATATTTGCAAAGCTCACGGAGATTACTAATGGCTTGAAAGGCCTTAGTAAAGACTACTCCAACTTTGAGTTGGTAAGGAAGGGGTTGAGATCCCTTCCCCCTTCGTGGGATACCAAAGCCACCGTGATATAAGATTCGAAAGACATGGTTCCATCGTAGTCTATGAGATAAATATCAAGAGAAATGAAGAATAAGTGATAAAAAAGATGTAATGCCGTAGGATTCGAGTACCAGAAAATAACCGATGCGACCCAAATCCTGGATCGTCACCTACGAGACATTGCTTGGAAGGGTTGATTTACCATTGCAGGAGTGAATAAGAATCTAAAATAAGTACATAAAAGAAAGTGCAGAAATTAAAATGCATGAACTAAAAATTATACATATTCACAAATTATATAGTTCCCAGTCTAGAGTCCAAGCCCGTAATAAGTACAGTCAAACAAATAAAGATAAGTATACAGTCACAGGACATACCTCGACTCTAGCAAGTTGGCAACTAAAAAGCACTACTACTAGCACCACGTTGAACCTCTAAACAGTGTGGAGATAATATCTTACCTAAAAGAAAAAGGGATAAGTCTCATCTCATTGGCTCAATAAGGGTCCTATGGATCTCCACCACACTAAATAATAACAAATAACATTTAATAACAGTTAGCAAGTAAATGGTACGAAGAAGTAAGTTAAATTACCAGAAATTAACGAAATAGCACGACCACAAGTTATAGGAGAACCACCGACTAGTAGCAAGGCCGGATGCATCCACTGACGTCTTACACCGTGCCTCATGTCCATTGCACGGCCCACCTCTAGCCCAGGAGTGCGGCAATGAGACACACACACACCCCTCCCACTAGGACTAGTTGGGGTCCGTGCCTCTATGACCGTCAACATGGTGTCCGAGCCCCTAACTACTTGTGAACACACTAGACAGACTCCTCAACGCCTACGCCCACAACCGGTTTTCCCTTCACTCGGACTTAGGTTGTAAAAAGTAGGGACCCACGGCAATCGGCTCAAAACTGTCTCACGGGAATGCCCTCAACCTCTCTCAGGTCGATCAATGCGAAGCACCCATAAAGGTTGACAACTAATGGTGTCACTCACAGTAAGAAACACCAAGACATGCACAGTGGCAACAGAAATCACCAGAGTACCACCGGCTCACACTCGGATTGTGGGCATGACGCGGCCTGACGCTGCTCACAACCTTCCTCACTAGAGGACTAAAAACCTTAAGAACACCTGGTCGGATAGCTAAAACCAATGATCATCGGCCTACACGGATCACGTGGGAACGCCCTTCTACGGAAAAATGGCCAAAGAAACACCCTCACAGAACAAACCTTGGACGGCAGTGAACACTGCCATCCACAACTTTGGACGGCAGGACCCCTTGTCGTCCAACAGTCTGGACAACAAGGACACTCTTGCCGTCTAGTTCAATTAGACGACAGTCGATCCTGTCATTCAACCTCTTGATGGCAGCAACCTTTGCCTTTAATTTTGGAACACGCTGGAAAATAGAACTTTTATCCAAGGGTTTAAGTCCATGCCCTAATTATCTCAAAACGATGGGGAAAACATTGGGGAGCTCCTCCCCTCCATTAAAACCATCAAAAACAAGCATTCAAACTGAAAATTATTGCTCGATACGAGCAATGAAGCCACACAAACCCGAGCATGAACTTTTCCCGTGCACAATATAACCCCTTTCTCTGGCTCGAATCCAAGGGAAAAGCACAAAAGGAGGGTTAGAAACCATCCCCCTACCTCCGATGAAGATCTCACATGTAGGAAATGGTAGAAACACAAATCCCCCATGTCAGTCCAACAGCACAAAAGGCGGGCTACCATTGTGAGGGGTGCCCTCGGGGGTCATCTTTTGTCATTTGTTGACATCCTTTGACGGGATCGGGTCCACGGGACGTTGGTGTTGACCCGTGGGGGGCAAATTGTGGAGCGTTGTAGTTGTCGCCTGCAAGGTGTTCGGGAAAATTCCCAACACACCTCGTGTTGCCAAACGGCTCAGCTAGCAGGCTTCTTTGGCTTGTGTCTAACCCGAGAGTCGGGATAGTCGCTTGTAGGAATTGAGGGAATGTGTGTTGGACATGAGGGCTCGGCCTTGGCGAGACATGCCGCGTAGCATGGCGGGTTGGCCGACAGCCCCTAGGTTGGCCCGGTGGCTAGAAGTAAGCGGCTCGTTGCCTCGTGCCTGAAGGTCGGGGATGGCCCCAATTTACTGGAGGGTTACTGCATGATGCAACAAGTGTGTCTTCGCCGTGGGTTGGCCTCGGCTTGTTGTAGAATTGACGGAAAATGTACGCCCATGAGGTGTTTGGGAAAATCTCCAACACGTGACCACGGGCTGTACAAGTGCGCTAACGCTCCCGAAGCCCAAGGTTGGCTGGGGGAGATGCTCCTTTAGCTTTATAATGCTAGAGGGAGGCATTTTGGGAGTGATACCCAGTCTCATTGGGGGTGCCACATGGTGCGGCTTGTCGTTGAGGCGCCCCCGGGTTGGCGTGGGTGGCCTAGTTGAAGGCGGGCGATGCCGCGTACTGGGTGGTCGGGGGTGATCCCCGCTAGTTGTAGGTGTCGCCGTGAGTTACGGCAAACTGGCTAGGGCCCTTGGTCAGACCCAACATGTTGTAGGAGATGTCGAATAAATAGCGTATGGAAGGTGTTCGGGGAAATTCCTGAACCCTTTTTTTTTCTGGAGAAAAAGTTTGGGTACAACAACAGTTTACCACCCAGATTGGGCTATGAAATTTTCTGAGTTTTGGAAGACGCAGTCGACCGCCCCGATCTTGCGGTCAACCACGTCGACTAATTGTTATTTCTCGCCTTTTGTCATTTCAAACTAGAGTACGATTTTACCCTTCCATTTTTTGACTTCCAACATATCTAAATCAATCGAGGATACTTTCCAAAAGATGTTAACACAACCCATTAATCATTCATACTATAATTTGATTATCCACGAGATGGATCGTGGCCCATTAAGCAAGCATATAGTATATTTCATTATCACAATAGAATATGGCCCAATAAATAATCACACACTACATGTTTTGACTATCATCACAATAAATCACGATCCAATAAATAATCACACAATACATGTTTTGTTATCATCAAGATATAATATTATAACTTATGAAATTTGTATAACAATCTCCCCTTTTTTTACGATGACAAAATATTAAGATGAAATTAAATTTTACAACCATTTTTATATTGAACAATTCAAATACATCAACAATTTTTTAACCATTCATTCGTAACGTTTGCCGGTCACATTGCAAAAATCCACGAATACTTTTATTGACACTTTTCAAATAACTTGTCTATTACAAATCATTTAATAAAGAGAATTATCCAAGTGAGCAATAACTAAGATGCAACGCAAGCAAAACTTATTTCTCCCTAGATGTCTAGAATGAATCCTAAACTCTTAAGTGGGTTTCACTACTCTAACCTATCACTCTCCCTCTGTGACATTATCAAATAGGGATGCAACTCGAGTCTAATGAAGCGACCCACCTAGGCGATCAACCATGATTCACAAAAACTTGAGACTGCATGAACTTGTACAGGTCGTCGATTATGTTGTTCAGGCGATCAACCATTTCCGATGTTCCATAAATTTCTAAAAGGAGATGATTGCTTCCTTTCTTGCTCTGAACGCCCTTTCCTTGACAACTTCTCCTTCCAAAATGCCACCCACACCCTTTCAACACCTTTCTCATCTCTTTCAAACCCCAACTCTTTCCTTTCCCTATCAAAAACTTCCTAGGTCCCATGATTATCAAAATAAAAACCCTAAATCTTCACTTTAGACACTTCTATTTAAACTCTCCTATTATCTTCCACAACATCACTCACACCCACGACCATAACCTCTAACTCCCCCTCTTCTTCTCTCTATCTCCTTCTCCATCACAACCTTCCCTTTGTGTGCCATAAAATATTGTTAAATATATTTTTTCTTATGTTTGAAATGTCACACAAATTGTTCTGAGGTGTTTTCTTTATGTTTGGAGTGCCATAAATTACCTGGTTTCAAAATAAATTGATTCGTGTAGCGTTTATTTTAACAATTTTGGTTTTCAATTTAAAATGACTAAAAACTAGGATATTTTTTAGGAGATTTGAAAACATGTGATTCTCAAAATCAAGAGTTTTATTTTTATAGATTTTAAAATTGGTGAATTTTATATTGATCTTTATATAATTATGTTATGACACACCAAATGGCAGCTACATATATAGTTTTAAGGTGTTTTATGAAGAAAACAAGTATTTAAATAAAAATGGATGTTAGCTAGGGCTGTCAATGGGCCGGGTCGGTCTGACAGGCCCGCGGGCCTGACCCGATTTTAGGTCGGACTGCAAGACCTTTTCCGATCCGTGGGCTCTTAGTCGGACCTAAAAGTCTGGCCTGACTAGGCCCACGGGCCGGCCCGGCCCTCTCTTTTTTTGTTCTCTCTTCAAATTTTAAAAACTACTTAGTTAAAATTATATTATTTTATTTAATTATAATATTTAAAACTCTATTTTTACACAAATCATGTAATTAATATCAAAACTCCAATTAATTTAATGAAATTATAAGTTTTATATTATTAAATATGTTAATTTTTATTTTTTATTTAAGTTGTCGGGTCGGGCCGGAGTGTAGTCGGGCTTTATAAGTTTTTAATAGTGTTAGGCTAGGCCCGACCCGGCCCGGCTCGACATAACTCGGGCCCGACCCGGGCTCGAACTTTTGTATTGATAAGTCAGGGCCGAGCCGGGCCGACCTAAGTCCGACTCAGACCCGGCCCACTGACAGCTCCAAATCAATAAGCTGATCAATTAACAGCATCTAATATGATCATTATCAAAGACGTGAATGTCATATTGGCGACTCCACAATGTTTTGGGGTCTCTTTTCTTTCCTTTGTATTTGTTTCCCAATTGAGCTCATATTTGGGGTTCAAACTCTGACTTACATGATATCAAAATCTCAATGTTATGCCTCCAGACATATCACATACACCGAAAGCAATTGAAATGAGAGAAATATATACGAACCCCAACATTTTCATTATTAAATTTACTAGTTCGGATCTTTACAAAATTCCATAAAATAAATGATAAAATATATCAATCATGTTCATTCCTCAAACTTGGTCATCGTTTAACTATAGCTTCATAGCCAAGTGCCTAGTATCACACAGACTTTCATTCCTAAGCCTATAATTATAAGGGATAAATGAAGAAACAAATATGATCAGTAAAAGAAATTACACATGAGATATCAGAAGGTTGTTCTAGAGGATCTTTTGTTTTTTCAATTATCGTGAGGAATAAATACCCAACCAATAGATCCCCACCTGCAAAGGACAATAACACATAAACTCCCCTACAAATGCATGGGTTAAATCTATCTTTCCACACTACCATTGGAGATGAAACTCTAACTCATGACCTCTCCTATAGAAGGAAGATATTACTATCATTGAATTATAGGCTCTTTTATGTTTTAGAGGATTTGTGCTCCTTTTAAAAGGCAGGGGAGAAAAATTGTCAAATATGCATCACTGGGTAGCAACGATGGATGCAAAAGTTCAAGGACGGATATAGTCTTTATTGGTCTCCGCCTTCTCCCTCTCGTTCGCCCTGTTTATTTGCAGAATAGGTTAAGGGAGATATTATAACAGGTATTAGGTTATTCCAAAGAATAAATAATTTTACTTTGGTTGAGGGATATCATAATCGAGATTATCTTATTCTGTCTTTTCCCTCGAACAACCTAATTGGTCCTTAACTTGAATATCGACTCTTAAATCAGATATTGATCAGAATATAAGATTCGCGCAATCAAACCAATTAGGACGGATAAGAGTGGGATATCCATATTAACCTGACTCTATTTTGCAAACAAACAGAATCTAAAGGTCTCTATTGATGTTACGATGGTCATCAACATCAATCCCTCTATGTCTACTCTGTATATGGGAATTTCATAGATTAGGAGAAGTACTTGGTAACTTTGGTAATGCTTCAATGGAGAATCTGATGCCAAAGCAAGTATAACATTACATGCACTACCGCCATCAAGGTAGGTAAAGAGGAGGATATTGGACTAGAGAATGGTCTAAAGTGCCTTTAAACTTTTGTCCCCTCTTTGATAGCGGGTTAACCTTGAAATAACTCAGACTTAACCCTGAGCTACCTCTGTATTTTGATTTGTTGGACCAGTTTAGGTAATCTGGTTAGAAGTGGGCTACTTGGGTTAACCCCGAGTTTATTGCCCCGCCCGGAGAGGTGGGGCAAGTTAACACCTCCCAGACAATGACTATTCTGCCCCCATGTTATTTTATACCACCTTCTCCCTATGAGCCGTACCTCTCCCATACACCTAATGCTTCGAGAGAAGAAACCTCTTCTCCTTTTGTCACTGGGTGGTCGAAACCCTCCTCTGCCTCCCCTTCCTCCCATTACCAGGGATCCGTCAATGCAGACAGGTGGCCCGACGTGGTCAGACGGCCCCGGGCACAACGATGGGGATTCGGCGCGAGAGGACGGCGGCTAGCGCATCTTCAAGTGTGGGGCAGACACCCTATTCTTGCCCAAACTGTGGTGGTGGCGTGGGGTTCAATAAGGCAAGGCGGGGTCCCTATTCGTGACGGGAAGAAGAAGAAGAAGGAGGAGGAGGAGACGAGAGTGGAGGGAGAGATGGGAGAAGGGGAAAATAGAAAAGGGCGATTGGGACAGGGGTTTGTGGGCGGCGGCTGAAGTGGGGGAGAGTTAGGCACTGCCGTGGACTGCTGACAATAGCGGCGGCTAGCCACGTAGGACGGCGACTAGCAAGGCGGTGGGGCGCTTATAATGCCTTGGCCGAGCAGGGGAATGGGGGAAGAGAGTTGGCGGAGGTGGGGGCTCTGGTGTGAGCAAGGGGGCCCGTCAACGGGTAGATGGGGTAGACTTGGCGGCGACGATGCTACTTTTGGTGGAGCAAGAGGAAGGGGTGACGGGCATTTGAGAAAAATTACAGGCTAACCCACCAAGTTAACCCTAATTGGTACCAAATCATTAAGAGTTAAAAATAGGTTAAGTCAACTCTTTAATACCAAGTTAATCTCACCCTTATCAAACCAAAATGAGTTAACAAAGACACGTTAACATAGAATTAGCTGTCATGTTATCAAAGCGGGGCTTAAGGTACCTCTTTAGATAGTTGAAGAGTAAAAATTGCGTAGGAATATTGTTGAAATATTCAATTTGCCAATACAGGGCTAGAATTGCTATAAAATTTAGGATTTCTTTTACACATATTTTCGCTGGTAATCTTAATTTTTGCATATATATCTCTAATTTACATGAATTGTCAAGAATACCACTAGATAGATTCAAATAGTTAATACTTATACAATTTTAAGTACATGTGCCATCAATTTCGAAGAAATGTTGTTAAATAAATGCTACAAAAATTCCCAATATATGTAGAAATCCAAAAAATACCCTCGAGACCATGTGATCCCATTATCGTCGTCATCGTCAAAGTCTAATCCCATTATTATCATGTCTTCCCATGAAAACCCTATGAACTTAACTTACAAGTAGATAGTCGCTTCAACATTTAAACACAGGTTATGACGGGGTACATTTGCAACTATTTAGATATGTTTTGAGTACTTTTGATAGTTCATATAAATCAAAGTTATATATGTAAACATAAAAGGTTAGGGGTTTACATATAAGAAAACCTAAATCTTATTAAACGAGATTGTACACAAGACAATGCAAATCGAAGAGGGACATATGCAACAGAATGCCAAAACTTACAGAAGAAAAGAGAGGCTCCTACGTTTATGCTTTCTAGTCATGGTCTTATTCACCGTGTAGAAAAGTGAAGCCTGAACGCATGTCCTTTCTTATTCACCGTGTAGAAAAGTGAAGCCTGAACGCATGTCCTGTTGCTTTTGAATACCATTTAGTACGAATAAAACGTTGGGTTTTTTTGTATAAAAATTATTGTTAGAGGTTAATTTGTAAAAGAATAATTCTTAGAAACAGGGTTTGCCGTCTCGATCGACCCGCCCGTCTCGATCACGGGCTGAGACAGGTCGGGTCAGTCCTGACTCGGTCCGTCTCGATCCATCTTGTTCCAAATGTGGATAAAAAAGATTATATATATATACTATGTATAAAATAATAGAATAAAATAAAAAAAGACACTGTATACATAAAATATAATATAATATAATATTAAATTAATGGGGCGACTCGGTGACGATCCACGACTCGGGCGTCCCGCTCACAGCCTGGGTCGGGTCGGGTCGTGCGAGTCGGGGTGACCCGCACCGGGTCGGCAAACCCTACTTAGAAATATATTAGTAGATATATCACTATGTAAATCTAAATTGTGTAAAAATATCATATTTATTTGTACATATGTCATTTTTTTATCAACAACTTACAAAAAAATCATGTTTAAATAGTATTTATGTACTATGTGAATTAACCCAGTTAAAATGGCAGCTTTACTATAAAATCAGCATACAGAAAGCTTGTTAAGAAGTCCATCCCTCCATCTCCATTATCAAAACATAGCATCTGGCAGATTATCTGGAATCCCACCGTCTACAACTACATCCCTCCGAAGGTTTCTATATTCATCTGGAAGTGCGTTGTCGGTGCTGTCCCAGTCAATGCCAGAATCACCAAATGTAACAAAAAGATCGACCGCAGCTGTCCTATTTGTCACACTGCGGATGAGACTACACAACACATGCTATTCTCCTGTAATAATGCCAGAGCCATATGGAAGATGTCCCCCCTCAATTACCACTCTGCAGAGGATCCCAGGGAACTCGAAGATAGGATCCAGGAATGGGCCAGCCCCCCATTCTCCAGGAACAGCAAGGATATAAAAATCTTATCGATGGGTTATGCTCTCGTTTGGCAGATTTGGATCGCGAGATGCAAGAAGACGTTTGAAGGCATCGAAGAACACCCAAGCTCCACCACCCTCAAAGCCTTGGTGCACATCTCTAGCTGGACAGACAACACAGCCGCCTGGCACACCCCCTCCATTCAGCAGCCGGCCGCATGGAGTCCCCCCTAAGACCCGTTCCTCAAAATCAATACGGATGCGGCATATACAGACGGACAAGGCGCATCCGGCATCATCCTCATCGATCCAGATGCCAACCCCATCTTCTGCTCACAGCAGTTCCTCCCCCAGGTCCACTCTGCAGAAGAAGCCGAAGCATTGGCCTTCCTCCAAGCTTTGAAGCTCGCGAGGTCTCAGACCCAGCAAACAACTATTGAGGGCGACGCACTCAACGTGGTGAACTACATTAACGGCTCCGCCTCTCCTCCATGGAGAATCCTACCTATCATCCAAGACTGCAGAAGCCTGCTATCCCGCGCCCTCAAAGTGCAGTACATTCCCAGGTCTGTTAATATTTTAGCTCATACCCTTGCCAGGGAGGCCCTCAAGTGCCGAGCCTCTAGTTGCTGCTCCTTCCCAAATATCCCGTTATATATCCAACAGGTTATGAACTCTGTCTTGTTCCCTTAATGAAAATTCCGCATCTTACTTCGAAAAAAAAAATGTATGCTAATTAAATTTTAAGAATATATTTTTTTACAAATTCACCCCTAACACTGATTTTCATGTAAAAATCCCTAAAACATTTCACATAAACTCTCTTTCTGACCAAAGAGAACTGATCCAACGGTAGTTAGGCCTTCTTTCTACGATGGAGCTAATATCTCAAATCCTATGTCACATCATTGTGCCGTGTGAGAGGAAATTTAGGTTACGTTTGGTATCACCTTTTTCAAATAGATTTCAATCATTGAAGAATTTAAAATGAGGAAAATATTAGAGAGACAAATGCATTTTATGTACTTTTTTTAAAATTCAATCTTCACAATTTTCTCTTTGTATTCTAGAGAGATGGACACAAAAGTACATTTTTTCTATCCCACCAAAATTAATTTTAAATTAATTTTAAAAAATAGATTATCAATGATTAATTAGGATCCATAAATTTTCACGATCCTCACGTCAAAATCTTTTTATTCTCTATGCGAGAATCACACCCAAGTGCACTCCACCCAGATGGCATCACCATATATGAGATCTGCCCTTTGTGATGAGACCTCTGAACCTATGACCTCCAAATCTAGAATAATCGCCCATATGAGCAGAATTGTCAATTTTGTACGAGAAAAAAAACTCTATTTAAGGAGAATACAAGAGATTGCTCAGGAAGTAAATACCTTGACCCACGAAAGGAACTCTCTTTCCTACAATTTCCTTCTCTTACTCTCTCCTTTTAGAGTTACCACCACAATTTTCTTTCTATAGGGTTAAGATAACAGACAACTAAATCACATTCCTCTTTCTTCAAAAAAAGTTTGCTCATTATTTTGGAGTTTGATAGATTTGATTCAATGCATTTAACGATTTTTTGAAGGTGACACTCTTTCCCCTCATAGTTTGAGTCTTGGCTCCCTTTCTCTCCATCTTTGGGCACTCCATAGACATAAAGCTCTACCTCAAACTCATCCACTATCATCATGGTAGCAAACTCTCTTCCGTGCCCTCTTCTATACTTCTTTGATTGGATGAGTATTCCATTTAGATCACTTGACCCAGAATAGAGATGCCGACTTTCTAAGAAGTTGATAAAATCTTCCCCGCACATAACTAAAGTGGGATTTGATACTCCCCCTTGCATCTAAACCTAATTTTAGGAAGATTTTAGACAATTTGATTACAGAATGAGGGTGAAATAAGAGATCTTGATCCAAAAAATAAGTAAAGAATACAATTTGATTAGATAGGTGAGTTTTCTCGCCCCTAATTTAAATTTTTTTTTGGAGTAACGCATTCTAAGTAAAAGGTAGAATAAGTTACTTCACCTTAACCCGGATAAATTTTAAAGTAAAAAAGATAGAAATAACTTATATGAGTTTAAGCTAATAACTCGATTTTCTCTATTCCGTTATAAGAGGGCAGTAAGAATAGGAAACATGAATATGATGTTAGATATCGTTTGAATCTACTGTCATGATAAAACCTAACAGCAAGATATTTTCCAATAAGAAAAGAACACAAGGATGAGTGAAACTTGAGAGAAGAAATCAAAGTATATCTAATTATAGGGATTTTTGTATATATACTTCTACAAAGTTTGATTTTGTCAAATATATCTTTCATCGGAAGATATTATCATGAATACCCTCAAAATAAGAGTAATGTCACGATTATACCTTCGTCGTAACTCCAGTGTGTTTAACTCAAGTTAAATATACATTAAAGAGTAAAGTTTTTGTATATATATTCTTATAAAGTTCAATTTTGTCAAATATATCTTAGATCTAACGACCGTAGATGATATATTTCATGAAATATTCTTATCTATCGACGTCAATAAATTAAAGAGATATAACCGTAATATTTTTATTTAAATGAATGATATTTATGATAATATGTTCAGATGAGAGATATATTTAACAATGTAGAACTTTACGAAGATATATATGTAAAAATCTCAATTATATATGCTACACTGACACCCCTTAGATATATAATTCTCAGAATGCACGAAATCCCTCCACACTTACAATGTCAAGAGCAGTAGAGCGAATGCATCTGTGGACTTCCTTAGTAAGTCTCCAAGCTCCGCTTTGATATGGGATTAAAGATATCCAGATTAAATATAAGTGACTTTACAAATTCATGGGTTATCACTTTTTACTTTGGTAGGGTATTGGATTAAAGTATCCCACCTGTGGAGGTGGGATAGGATAAGATGACTTAAGTCAATTTAAACCACTTTTAAGCAGATTAACAAAATTTACTCTCGCCAAAGCAAAATGGGATGAGTTACATCTAAAAGTAACTTATTCCTGTGTTAAGCCCCAAACAAAGAGGAGCCAAAGGAAGCTCCTTTTTTTATCTCATTTAATAGCCATGCCGATGGTTATCATGTCTCAATAATGTTGCCCGACCAATTTGAGATCCCTCTCTCCTTCTGCCTCCACCAACAAGCTTCCTGTATTATCTGAAAGCCTGAGAGTCACATTGGTCTCCCTGTCAACCAACGCACTAATAGAGAGAGAGAGAGAGAGGGGGGGGGAGGAAGCTTCTGGGTATGGGTTTCCTTCCAGGAAAGAGCATCTCTCCTGTTCAAATCGTTTTCCCCATTTGTAAGCCCACACCACGCCCAATCCTTCCTGCCTGTCCAGCCACGGGTTCCCCTTCCTAATGCCCTGGCTTTGTGATCGTACGTTGGCCTATAAATATATGCCCAACAGGAGCCCCACCAGTCATCAGTTCTCTTTCCCAACACCCATCAAACCAGTTCCTTCTCTCTCTCTCCCACAGGCCCTTTATTCCCCTGTTCTTGTTCTGCTTCTTCGGGAAAGGCAGTTGAGGGCGCGCCAGCAGAATGAGGGACTACGGCCCCGACCTGGCTCCGGCACCCAATGGCGGCGGCGGCGGCGAGAAAGGGAAAAAGATCACCGTGCTGAAGAAGACGAAGGCGGCAGCTGCCACGGGCTTGAAGAAGGTGAAGCAGGGGACACGCTTCGGGCTGCATTGGATCAAGGAGAAGTACAACAACCGCAAGCGGAAACAGAGCGCTGAGACGCGCGAGTCTGTCGATCGAGCTATAATGTACATAAATTATTAGGGGGGACGGGGGATATGGAGCTTCCCTTCTCTCTCTCTCTCTCTCTCTCTCTCTCTTATATTTAGTACATGGGGTTGTTGAGATGTTGGGAATTCTACATGAATATTTTTGTGCATATTAAATTATCTATCTCTCTCTCTCTCTCTCTCTCATATATTTAGTACATGGGTTATTGTGATGTTGGGAATTCTACATGAATATATTTGTACATATTAAACTAAAGTCATAGTGTCGTAACTATCTTCTTCGAATTACCATTGTCAGAGAAGTAGGAGGCCTCAAATTAGATTCATCTCGGATCAGGTGCTCAATCCTTGAGGGATATGTTGCCAATTTTTTTTTGATTCGTCAGATTCTTCCTCATAAAAAATTTTTATCTTCTTGAAGAGAAATACCATAACCATCCCCTTCAATGTTACTTTGTCTGTGACATTAAAAAGGGTAGTCGTCATATTTCTTTTATTTAAAGAGGGTATCTATGATCTAAAGATATTTTACATAAACAATTTTTTACTAAGATAGTTCGTGCAAAAATCTTTAGAACGCGTTATCAATTTTATATTGCTAATATGGGAAGTTATTTATTTCCTTTTCAGACTACCTGTTTTATTCATCTCATCTTTACTTGCCCCGTTGGTTGATTGGTAAGGCCTAATCCGTTGGTGAGATGGGACATGCGAAAGAAGGTGTAGGTACTGGTTGAGCTCGTGACTTTCACGTGATCCCTCTTAATCTTCTTCTAAGTTTAAACATTTTCAAAAATCGAAGAGTCACCCTTGAAATCAAATCTCGGGCCTGATTGACCTACTTAATTTTTTGGGAAGATTAATAGTGTTGTATATGCTACACTTAAATTTAATTTGTTGGGAACGAGATACAAAGCCTGGAAAAGAGAAAGCGAGAGAGAAGTTGAGCGTCGTAGTCGAGCTTGGAGAGACTGCTCCTCCTAGCATTAGTTTGCAATGTGCCGACTGCCGAGGGATTACGGTCTGGAGCTGACATGGGCGTTGATCTCTTAGGCCGATCTCCTGGGGCTATGGAGTCTTAGCAAATGAGGGTGGGGTCGTGCATCGTCGATGACAGTTCTGGATGAGCTTCATGGTGCTTGTGTATGATCGGTCTCACACCGAGGCCAAGCATTGGGAGAACATGGGTCTCCAAGGAAGCCGAGTCGGAGACCCTACCTTGGTGGTCATAGCTCCTAACAAAAGGCCATGGTGGGACACAAGCCATCGACTGGCAGGTCCTCTAGAAGATTGGACCAATTTGAGGGCCTGGAGCTGAGATAGTTGTGGGAAGCGAGCTCCTTCATGCTACGGGCTGCTGCTGAGCTCTGTCCTGGGGGACCTCTGGAGGGTCTAGCCATCTTCCACGAAACCTGACCAGACGTCATCTTGTCGATAAAGTTGAGATGACCGTGCCGATATAGCTATCTAGACCCATGAGAGAACCTTGATGAGCTTCTCCTCAGGGATGGTCGTTATGGTAGGAGCCATGAGAGGGGCTTGCCGAGCTTCTCTCTATAAGAAAAAAATTCTCCATGGGGTGGGTGTGTTCTGAGAGAACTGTCTGATGCTTAAGTCAATAAGCGAGTGAGAGGTAGGAGGGAGAGTTCTCATGAGTGGAGAGCGATCGGGGCGTGTGGGAGTAGCCTGGTTGAAATAGGGGAGAAGGGCAATCATTGGGGTAGATTTGCCCTATTTACTATGCTTCTCACATACCTAGAGGAGGCCGCATAGATCCCCATTTAAAGCCAGTGAAACGCGCCAAGGGTGATAAAGTTGTGGACGTGAAAAGACCACACAGAGCAGCACAATTGTTAGAGCAGTAAGGGTTGAGTGAGTAGGCAGAGGCGGATCACATCATTGAGCAAGGCGCTGATCTATTGACGTTGGCTAGATGTTGTGGCGTTTTGAATCCTCGAAATCAAGTAGGTGTTATGGGTTTGGCGAGATAAGGGTCACATGGCCGAAATCGGTGATACATGCTCATTAAATAGGGCATTTGGGAGCACTTTAAAAAAACTATTTCTACCTACAAACTTATACTAAGTTAATTTTTAATCTAATTTTTGAAATTGATGAAAATAGACAATTATCAGATAAAAGTGTCATAATATTTAAATTTTGTGTAAATCTATTTGGTAGACAGTGGAGATGTTATATTTGCTCGACCGTGGAATACTCCTTATTGTAAAGCACCAATCTTTGTGACCTATATTTACATTTGATTAGATTTGATGAGCAGAATTATGTTTCTGGGATGAAATTAACTACCATATAAGCATACCTTGAATCGGAATAAATGCAAGAAGATTTAGTAGACACTATATCAGTTATCTAGATAAACTACTTCACTGAAGAGAACTAGAGAACTACTAGAATTGAAGACCTTTGTCACATCTAACGAACAGAAGTTGTAGTCTTGCTTAAGAGTTGCATATATGCGTAACAGTCGATAGGTGCATAATAGCAAATTAGCTTTTACAAGTCCCTGAAATGAAGAACCTAGAACCAAAATATAACATATCTTCTAATACCACTACATGCTATAGATAGGTGGGCCGAGCATAATCAGATATGAACCAACAACGGGGAGTTACATAGTCCTTCCTTCGATCTCCATTGTAATTAACTTCACCTTCCTCTTTTTCCTTATAATGTCCCTTCTCATCAACTATAGCATCCTGATATTGCTGGTACTCTGAAACTATATCATTCATGTTGCTCTTGGCCTATGTAGCAAAAGCATATTAACAAAAAAGAGGGGTGAGAAGAAAAAGAGCACACATATCAAGGGACAATGATTTTTATAGTAATTTAGACTCTGCTTGGAGACTTTTGTCCACTCCCCCACACTTGTAGGTATTTTCACACTAGAAAGTAAGTTTGTAATAGCACACATGCACAACACACGGTGAGGAACGTCCCTAACAAGGTGCAAAGAGCATCCTCACACATAAGGGCAAGGTGCCCACATATACACAAGATACTATAGTGCTTAAAGATACAATCTTTTTAATGAAAGATCACAAAATAGATGAAGAGAGAGATTAGTAGTCTGATGTAGATGCATCAAACAAGCCTCCCCCTTGATGTTGCAGTCGATGGATAGCACTAGGATGATGTTCAGTACTCCTTCTTTCTCCATAATCTCCCTTTACTTGATGAAGCAAGGAAGAGAGGTTTGGCTATGGAAGAGAAGAACCTTTAAACCCTAGAACATATATCGCCCCTTTTAAACTCTTTTAGAAGCCTCTAAAGGTGAGATACACCTTCCATTTATATCCACCCACGCAGAGCCTTTGTTCTTTGAGAGATCGGGTTAGGTAGGATTCTCTTACTTAGAAAGTTTTGACCAATCAAAAAATAACAATAATTTTTGCTCAACCAATTCGACATTATTGATCAATCGATTCCGTCGTGGAGAACTGGTCTTGACTAGAATCCTCTATCGGTTGAATGGTACATGGGCGTCAGTTGATTGGTATCAACTCTAAGCCTTTTTCTGAGAAAACACTGCTCACTATAGTTTTCAGCCATCCAATCTTCTGAGCATCAGTTGACCGAACCATATGTTTACTCCAATCTGTGCTCAATCTTTTATGCCTATCATTGTGCACATGTTCTACCCTCTCTTCTCCTGATATTTCTTCCAATTTCATTTTGATCATTCTTGCTTGCTTTATCTATATGCACAATTAATCTTATAAAAGTGAATAGTTCAATTAGTTGGGTTTTGGGATCATTAAAACAAAGGTCTGAAGATAATAATCTCTCCCCTTTTTATGATGACAAAGTTTGCCAGCAAAGATATCAAACTATCACACCACTCGTGCAATCATCTATGACAAAATTTCCATTCGCATATAGACAAAGAAATGAACAACCATACCACAAGCACCTCATTGAGGAATGATTAATTAAGCTCCAATTCCATTAAAACAACCATGTTGTAACAATGTAATCCGAATGCCAATTCCATGCGATTCATCCAAACTTTTTTGTCATGTAACCTTGAGGAAAATATTTGCCCATCATAAGATTTTCCAACACATCACTATTGCACAGTAATACGCGAATTTGTCATCAATCAGTTTGAGAGATTACACTCACAATCACCTTTACTCTCTCTTTTTGACATCATCAAATTAGGTGGGCGATGATGATTGAGAGACAAAGAGCCACTCAAAAAGGTACATTTCCACAATAGATAAACCAAAGTCAATGGACTATATTAAATAAGTGTATACCTTACAAATGAAACACTTGTGAAGTGATGGTGTCAGTTTTTGTACATTTTCATTTAGATTAATAATATATATAGGGATTTCTTCATTATACTTCATTAACTTATGTGCATTATCTCTTGATGTAATGAAGTCCTTGAATGTATGCAATGAATGTTAGATCATAATGAGATCAACCTTCTAAATGTATGCATTCTAAACATTTTTGGTCATAAAATCTTTGAGATTAAATATCCAAGATCCGAATAGATTAGTGTATATGATATCCCCCCATATGATGAGGATGACTGATGCGATAGTCACTAGTGTGGAGATACTGAGATATATGTGCAGATACTCATTATAACAATAAATTCATTGAACTGATCCGCTATGGAGTTCTTGTATGTGTGATGATACCTAGATGCCAACCAAGAGACTCCAAGTCACAGTGGTGTCAAATATTATTAGACATGAGACATCAAGGACACCTTATGTGTAGATCATTTTATTTTGAAGTTTACAAGACCTTCAATTTGATCAAAGTATGTCTTTTTTGTCTCCTATCTAAAGAAAATGCAACACACAAAATGAATGTAAAAAACATCTACATTGGTATAACACAAAAAGAAATGTGAAGAGCAAAGTAAACTAAAATCTGCACCGGTATAAGATAAAAAAGTACAACAATATTGACAGTTATCTTCTTAACGAGAAAAATATGCAACATACCCCAAAAAACCTCAACACAAAAAGGCAATGTCAATTAGGAAATGAATATTTTCCTTCTATTTTGACAAATAACTCTCAAAAGCTTGAACATAAAAAGACCATACCCACTCAAACAAAACACATTTCTCTTCCATTTGGCCAAAAAACCCGTAAAAAACCTCCAATAAGAAAATGTTATATCCAATGTAAAATACCATTCTTGCCCTTTCACTAAAATAAACTTCATAAACCTTAATAAAGATGCAATGAGACGAAAAGGTTGGGAGACAAGAGACTGTCCAACCTCTTTGCCCAATGACAAGGACAAAGAGTGGTCCACCCTCGTTGCGTGATGGTGTATTGTCGACTATGTTATCACAAATAAAACATCTCTCACACAAGTAACAAGAGAGAGGACAAAAGTAGTATAGAGTTCTCACCAAAGAGTGTCCATCTTGTCGCCATGGAGAAAAGAAATAGAGAGATTGGTAAGAAGAAGAGAACCTCAGCGATGTCATCATTCAGATGGTCACCCCCTCACTGCGATGCACTCTTTCGTGCATTTTTTCACCTAAATTTGAGGTTCCCCTTGAAGCTCTAGTTTCCAAGCCATCTTAACTTTCTGTCTCGAAAGTTGAAAACATGTTGTGCCATCTATTCAAGAGATCAAGTGAAAATGATATAAGGAAGGGACTTTAATGAAAGGCGGGGAAAGGCAATGCTACTTTAGTCATTTGAACATCAATGTAATGTATAGTCAACATTTGGTTATAGAAATATTATGCGTCGTGATGTCCGGTTAACGATAATATTTTCTTGTAACAACGGTATACACGTTAATGTAAAAGTAGGACAACTTTTCACGCAATTTTCATTTGGGGTTGTGGAATAGGTAAGAAATCTATAAAAAAATTATAACAGATTCTAAATGAACAAATATGTAGGTTTGGAATTACAAATATGTGATTAAAATGAAATATATATATTTGTAATGAAAAATAGAAGCTCAAAAATTAAAAAAATAGACACGATTGAGGGTATTATTTGAAACATATATATTTCATTCTGATATCTTATCTTCATTGTAAATCTACACATTTCATCCTTCTAAAATAGATTAGAGTTTTGGACATATCATATAGATCTATCAACAAGTCGCATTACCCTCGTGTAATACCACATACGTGGACCAATGAAATGATCTCAATTTGACTGGAATTTACTATGTATTAAATTGTAAATATTATTGTTGAAAAATACTCAGTCTAGAATTTGCTTGTAATTAGAGGAGCACTATAGGTAGGTCTCTCAAATGGCCTTGAAGGGGAGAGCCAAAAACAAATGTTTGAATATATAGTCACGTAAAAGAAGCATGAACTTGCCAAAATAGTAAAGAAAATGGTCTTCATGTGCTCTATATGTCTAGGCCTTGTTTTATTAAATAGAAAGGAGCATTTTTAAATTATATGAAAATTTTCTAGGGAGTACTATTTATTAAATATCATGATGTGTAATTAGTGCACAATAATGTTGTAAATTTATCTGTAACTGCTCTACATGAGATGATGAAACTTTATACTAAATAATAGAAGAATGTGTGATATAATTAGACACAAATTATCTATCATGTTGTATAGTAAGTTAATATTACTCAAAATATGGGATTAATATTTTACTTTTTTAAAATGTACAAGCATCCGGAACAATAGAGGCACTAATTCAAGTTCTTAAGTTATATGGGTCTAATTGTTGTAATATTTGCTTCAATGGATACAATAAAGGTGACTTGAAATGTGTCATTCAATCTTATGGTATTCTATCTCATTAAGTATGTGCCAATATTGTGCATGTTAAGCATATATAGGGAGTCACTGTCGACTTACCCGCACCGACCTTCTTCCTGGAGGAGCAGCCCTACGGGAAGACTCCTCGGTAGCGGGAGCTCCCCCCTCCTCCTCCTCTCGCAGGAGACCCTTGTCAGGCGAGTTTCTCCGGGACTCTATTGAGTTTTTGTCAGGTGGGTTTTTTTGAACTCATCTGGAATCTGTCAGGGAAGTTCTTCGGATCTCTCCTGAAAATCATCTCCTTTTATCTTCTCTCTTGTTCAGCCTCCTCCGTGTTCATCATTTTTCATACGTATTTTGGTGCTAGATTTCTTTGAAGACCACTCCCTCTATGTTCCCAACCCTTGTTGCTAACCCCCGTTCAAGCATATCGTCTCTCCCTCCCTCTTTGTCTTACTCCCCCGTTCGGTTCCTTCTCACGGCGTTGGCCATTTTTTGGGGCATTCGACGAAGCATGGGCCAGTATCTTCGTGGTGCAGATAGTGGGTTTCTGTCCTCGGCCTCAAGGGAGCTCGGAGATCCAGCGTATATCCCCCTTGCATCCAACTGGATGCTTGCTATCCGAGCGTCCCTCTCACACTGTCTCTTGCATGAGCGGTTCGGCAGCCTCGTGCTCCTCGAGGAAGGAACCGATCACCTTCAGATGCGGCTGCCTTGTCCTCGACGTTTCCAGGAGCTCCTAGCCACGTTGGGCATTATTGATCTCTACCGTGCTTATTTTATCTTTTTTTATTATGATAGGATAGTTGACGGTATGGGGTCAGGGAATGGCTCTTCGTGTTTGGTTTGGTCTCAAGACTTTCTATGTACTGTGCCTTACGTTTAATATGAAATGAAAAACATGTTTCATGTCAAAAAAAAGTTAAGCATATATAGGGGAACAAATTTAAAAATAATGTGCATGTGAAAATATGTAGAAAAATATTTTTAAGCATTCAAGAGTATCTAAATGATATTTTAAAGGCATGTTTAGGCCCTCGAATGCATATAGATTTGCTAAAAAATATACACATATTTTTTGATGCTCTCGGGAGACTACAAATATTTCATAAACACTATTTTGATGCTGTCGATTATTAAAGATACAATCTAATATATTTATATGAGTAAATATTTTTACAAATGTGCAATCCCATATAACATTGGGACATATTTAAAAGGACATTGACGCATATTTAAAGGGACATATAGTATTATTTCTAAATAACATCGAATAATTAGATGACGCATTCTACGTCACTTTTACTGGATTCAAATCGATATAGAAAGTCTTAGGGTGCATTTGAAAACGTTGTCAAGGAGATTCTAATCATTGGAATCCCCATACAGTTAGCATAAATGTTTCCAAACGTGCGCAAGTCATCTCAATTTTTATGAAAATAGATTTTTATAAGAGGAGAGAGATACGTAGAGAGAATCAAAGACTTTTTTGAAAATTTGAAGAAATTGTCTAAGATCATCTTTTCCCTCAAAAGTTGACTTTGGAGATAGTCTATAATCCCGTAATAGTTTCAAACGCACATTTATTTAGTTATTGTCAGATCATAAAAGATATTATAATTATTGGAATCAATGACATGACATGACCTATTCTAAATATCCTTTTACAACTAGGATTGTGTGAAAAGTAAATTTTTGAAAGAGGTGAGAAATATAGATTCAAATGAGAAGTAAATAAATAATCTTCAAAAACTTTTTTTGAGCTTTTAAAAAAGTGATGCGAATTTTAAGTGAAAAAGGTGGTTCCACTCTTGAAATGGAGAAATACTAGCTGCCCGTATGGATGAGTAGGAATGCTACCCATTAACGCGCTATTGGTCCGCGCACTGTCACGCAGACTCTACTTAACAAGATCATTAAATACTTTTAAATGCTCTTGTGTCCTTTCCCATAAAATTATTTGCCATCTTTAACTTGTTATTTGTCATCCTTAGAACTAAGGGTGACAAATAACAAGCTAAGAGTGACATATAGTTTCAACATGAAAAAATTATCTGTCTCCCTTAGTTTGTTATTTGTCACTTTTAGTACCAAGGGTGACAAATAACTTTTTGCATTAAGAATGTGAGCTTATATAAAAAATGGGGAAAATGATGGTGAGATCAACGCAGTGCACATGAGGCCCAATGACATACATGACTACACGGAAAGTAAGTATTTCTCCGTGAAAAGATAAAGTAGGTATTAATATTTAACTTTCTAATAAAAAGATATTATTAGACAAGGTACGGGTGTATTGTGCCCCCCCACCAGAGAGAGAGAGATATATATATTATTTTAATTTTTTACAAAATTGGATAAAGATTAACAAGGGTTAAATAAGAAATTTTAATGAGATATTTACGTACAATGATGGTACGGGTCTTGTTTAAGTATATGCATGAGATGATGAAATTTTATACTAAATAATGGAAGAATATGTGATATAATTAGATACAAATTATCCATCATGTTGTGTATTAAGTTAATATTACTCAAAATATGAGATTAATATTTTACTTTCTTAAAATGTACAAGCATCCGGAACAATAGAGGCACTAATTCAAGTTCTTAAGTTGTATGGGTCTAATTGTTGTAATATTTATCTCAATGGATACAACAAAGGTGACTTAAAATGTGTCATTCAATCTTATGATATTCTATCTCATTAAGTATGTGCCAATATTGTGCATGTTAAGCATATATAGGGAGTCGTTGTCGACTTGCCCACACTGACCTTCTTCCTGGAGGAGCAGCCCCACGGGAAGACTCCTCTGTGGAATGTCCGATGGGAGGAGCTCCCGCTGGGAACTCCCCCCTCCTCCTCCTCTCGCGGGAGGTCCTTGTCAGGCGAGTTTCTCCGAAACTCTACTGAGTTTTTGTCAGGTGGGTTTTTCCGAACGTATCTAGAATATGTCAGGGAAGTTCTCCGAGTCTCCCCTGGAAATCATCTCCTTTTGTCTTCTCTCTTGTTCAGCCTCCTCCGTGTTCATCATTTTTCATACGTATTTTGGTGCTAGATTTCTTTGAAGACCACTCCCTCTATGTTCAAAACCCCTGTTGCTAACCCCCGTTCAAGCATACTGTCTCTCCCTCCCTCTTCGTCTTACTCCCCCGTTCGGTTCCTTCTCATGGCGTTGGCCATTTTTTTGGGCATTTGACCAAGTATGGGCCAGTATCTCCGTGGTGCAGATAGTGGATTTATGTCCTCGGTCTCAAGGGAGCTCGAAGATCTAGCGCACATCCCCCTTGCATCCAACTAGATGCTTGCTATCCGAGCGTCCCTCTCACATTGCCTCTCGCATGAGCGGTTCGGCAGCCTCGTGCTCCTCGAGGAAGGAACCTATCACCTTCAGATGCGGCTGCCTTGTCCTCGGCGTTTCCAGGAGCTCCCATCCACTTTGGGCGTTATTGATCTCTACAGTGCTTGTTTTATCTTTTTTTATTATGATGAGATAGTTGACGGTATGGGTCAGAGAATCGCTCTTCGTGTTTGGTTTGGTCTCAAGATTTTCTATGTACTGTGCCTTACGTTTGATATGAAATGAAAAATGTGTTTCCTGTCAAAAAAAGTTAAGCATATATAGGGGAACAAATTTAAAAATAATGTGCATATGAAAATATGTAGAAAAAATATTTTTAAGCCTTCAAGAGTATCTAAATGATATTTTAAAGGCATGTTTAGGCCCTCGAATGCATATATATTTGCTCAAAAACATACAAATGTTTTTTGATGCTCTCGAGAGACTAGAAATATTTAATAAACACTATTTTGATGCTCTCGATTATTAAAGATACAATCTAATCTATTTAGATGAGTAAATATTTTTACAAATGTGCAATCCCATATAACATTGGGACACATTTAACGGGACAAATAGTATTCTTTCTAAATAACATCTGATAATTAGATGATGCATTCCACGTCACTTTTACTGATTCAAATCGATATAGAAAGTTTTAGGGTGCATTTGAAAATATTGTCAAAGAGATTCCAATCATTGGAATCCCCGTACAGCTAGCATAAGTATTTCCAAACGTGTCCAAGTCGTCTCAATTTTTATGAAAAGAGATTTTTATAAGAGGATAGAGATACGTATAGAGAAGCAAAGACTTATTTGAAAATCTGAAGAAATTGTCCAAGATAAGTTTTTTCCCCAAAAGTTGATTTTGGAGATAGTCTATAATTTCGTAATAGTTTCAAATGCACATTTATTCAATTATTGTCAGATCATAAAAGATATTATAATTATTAGAATCACTAGCATGACATGACCTATTCTAAATGAGAAACAAGAGAGAAAGAAAATGAAAGAATTAAGGGATGAGGACAATCAAAAGGAAGAGAACAAAAAATAGTCTACGTACTATCTTGCCACGAAGAAAAATTAAGAAACATCACGATATTTTCAGTTATTGTCAGATCATAAAAGATATTATAATAATTAGAATCACTAGCATGACATGACCTATTCTAAATGAGAAACAAGAGAGAAAGAAAATGAAAGAATTAAGGGATGAGGACAATCAAAAGGAAGAGAACAAAAAATAGTCTACGTACTATCTTGCCACGAAGAAAAATTAAGAAACATCACGATATTTTCAAGAAAAGAGATCAAAGAAAAAGAACGACAAGGACCCCCACCCACACACACGCACACAGTGAATGAGAGAGAGAGAGAGAGAGAGAGAGAATATTTTACCGAGTTCGACATAATTCCGTTTCCCTTCTCTGTCACTCCCGCCCTCTCACTCTCGCACACACTCATTTATATGCATGTGAAATTAAATGGCCGACAATGCTAGTACCTAGAATATATGTTGGCCCCGTTCGATCATCAAATGGATCCAATACGTGTCGGCAGCACAATACTATATATACATGAACTGTTATTTATATATGACATAATAAGTAATGTACAGAAAAAGAAAGAGGGGGGATCCTTCCCCTCACAGCTAGAACCCCGAGTGGTGATGTCTTTTGAGAGAGAGAGAGAGAGAGAGATTAATATCTTTACAAATGTGCAATCCCATATAACATTGGGACATATTTAAAGAGACATTGACACATATTTAAAGGGATAGATAGTATTCTTTCTAAATAACATCTGATAATTAGATGACGCATTCCATGTCACTTTTACTGGATTCAAATCGATATAGAAAGTCTTAGGGTGCATTTGAAAACGTTGTCAAGGAGATTCCAATCATTGGAATCCCCGTACAACTAGCATAAGTGTTTCCAAACGTGCCCAAGTCATCTCAATTTTTATGAAAAGAGATTTTTATAAGAGGAGAGAAATACGTAGAGAGAAGCAAAGACTTATTTGAAAATCTGAAGAAATTGTCCAAAAGACCAGATTTTCCTTCAAAAGTTGATTTTGGAGATAATTTATAATCCCGTAATAGTTTCAAACGCACATTTATTCAGTTATTGTCAAATCATGAAAGATATTATAATTATTAGAATCACTGTATGACATGACCTATTCTAAATGCCATTTTACAACTCGGATTGTGTGAAAAGTAAATTTTTGAAAGAGGTGAGAAATATAGATTCAAATGAGGAGTAAATAAATAATCATCAAAAACTTTTTTTTGAGATTTTTAAAAAGTGGTGCGATTTTTAAGTTAAAAAGGTGGTTCCACTCTTGAAATGGAGAAATACCAGCTGCACGTTTGGATGACTAGGAATGCTACCCATCAACGTAATGTTGGTCCGCGCACTATCACGCGGACTCTACTTAACAAGATCATTAAATGCTTCTAAATGCTCTTGTGTCCTTTCCCATAAAATTATTTGTCATCTTTAACTTGTTATTTGTCACCCTTAGAACTAAGGGTGACAAATAACAAGCTAAGAGTGCCATATAGTTTTAACATGAAAAATTATCTGTCTCACTTAGTTTGTTATTTGTCACTTTTAGTACCAAGGGTGACAAATAAATTTTTGCATTAAGAATGTGAGCTTATATAAAAAATGGAGAAAATGATGGTGAGACCAACGCAGTGCACATGAGGCCCAATGACGTACATGACTACACGGAAAGTAAACATTTCTCCGTGAAAAGATAAAGTAGGTATTAATATTTAACTTTCTAATAAAAAGATAAAGGGCATTAAAATAAAATATTTTTACTATAACCTATAATCTAATGAAACATCTATATGAAATTATCAACTTAGATTAGCATTATGAAAATCTGCACATTTTCAAAAATTCATGAGATTATAGGATTATGATAGCAATTCATAATCCTATATTGTCCCCAAACCATGTTCTTAGGCTATCAGTTTGTTCTACCTTCGAGACTAGATCACTGAGGATGCACCCATCTAGAGGAATTCATGACTTTTTATCTTAAGTGAAATATAATTAAGAAAATTTTCACATTTTATGACACATGTTTTGAACTCATTTTCTAGCTCATATCTTTATTTTTATTAAAAATTTATTTAAATATTATTATTATTAATTTAATTAATTAAAATTATTTTTGAACCCTAAATTTAAAAAAATCATGTTTACGCTCGTGTTCCTTCTAAATATTTATTGGAGCTAAAATTAAGAGTTTTGTCAACAAATAATTAAACATACTGTGTTTGTGTACATATTAGTCATAGGATAGATATTTTTTACTTTTATGACTTAATAAGAGTTAACAATGCTGAAGGATATGCTGATAAGATTTATCAGGGTAATTTTTCAATCCTTTCGATCTTTGATAAGGGGTTATATATATATATATGTAAAAATTTATCAAAAGTTAGAATAGTTAAATATCTTTAGAATATTTCTTATTCTATTCCATATTCCCATAATTTTATATTGTCACGTTACCTCATATAAATAATAATACCTAGGTTATATTCCCCTGGTTCAATACTATTGAACATAACATTATTCTATTAATAATGTAAAGAACTTCTTTTATATTAGCTATCCTCCTTGCATTTGAAGAATTATTTATTTGTTAATAAACGTTTTATATTAAATTAGGATCTAAATATCTCTACGATTAACCCTTGTACAAGATGCAGAGAATATTTAGTTCCTATCGACAGAATTAACTTTTGGGGAAAAATATTTTTATGTAGAGGAGTTATTATGATTGGTGTATTGTGCCCCCCACCAGAGAGCTATTTTGAATTTTCTATAAAATTGGATAAAGATTAACAAGGGTTAAATATGAAATTTTAATGAGATATTTACGTATAATGATGGTACAATTATTTTTTAAGTATATGCATGAAATGAAATTATTTTAAATATATAAAATAAAATATATTATTATGTAAATAAACTTGTAAGGGGAGTATTTCTGCAAAAATACCTAATCCAGAACAGGGTTTGACAAACCATTCCGAAACGGGCCGAACCGTCCGTCCCGGACCGTCCCAGCCAAAGACCGCCGGACCGTCCCAGCCAAAGACCGGGACGACCGGTACGTGGGACGCAACCGCGACGTAACATATATTTGTATAATTTTCTTATATCAAAATAATTTTATAAGTTGGTTGGTTGAGAACTTCTCACGGTTGACAGTGAGGTCGGGGGTTCGAACTGTGTTAACATCTGTTTATATATTTTTTACTACAAGGTTAAATTTAAGGTAAAAAATGCGTAAAAATGTGAGGAAAGTGAGATTCAAACCGCGGTGGTTCGAGTTTTTGGTGAGACTACCTAACCAGCTAAGTTAAACATTCATTCAAGTGTTATTTTTATATAACATATATATAAAGGTTATTTAAACTGGGATGGTACAAAGTGGGACAGAACTGTACCGTCTCGTACTGGTAAAAAATTGGGACGGTCGGTACAGTCGGTCCGACAAACTCTGTTCCACAATATAAAGTCCCGAAGAAGTGTTCAAGAGAATATGCTCGATGATAGGGGGCATATATGTCATTCTCTTAATTATATTAGGAGACCTGATAAGGATAACTTAATATTTTTTTACTTTTAATCTACCTAAAGTGAAGGTAAGTAAACGAAGATGATAAAACTATACATGATGTATACGTTTTAGAACGGGGCAGACATGACAATATATATACGGCAAAGTAACATAAATTCTGAGATTATGTGTAGGGTAATGCTCACTGCACGCCCCCTAATTATGTCGTAGGGTGATGGTGTTGGAAAATACTATTTACGGATATAGATTTTCTAGTAGATCTAAACACGAAAATTAAAAGGAATTAAATGATCAAGAAGAGTAAACCCGAGTAAAAGCGCGTAGTTGCTTCTTTAGAGTCGTTCCGCCCCTACTCCGGTGCAGATAGACTTTACGACGGAACTTTTCCTAAGATACGACCATCCAGATCGATGGAGAAGTGAAGGTGCACTCCAACTCGCGTTGCCGGGAGCGAACACCACTGTGACATGAGACTCTTACCAGAAGAAGATGAAGATGGGAGAGAGGAGCGTGAGAGAGATAATCGTCGGGTGAGAAAGAACCCTAAGTCGTTTCTCTCACAGAAAAATGATTATCTTCAAATACTCTCTTAAGAAGTGACTCTTGACCGAGTCACACCTATCCACCCAAAGAGCGGAATCTGAAGAGACGCGGAAGGAATCCAAGAGACGTTCGATCAAATGGTCAAAATTTAAAAAATAAAAATAATTGTCAAAAAACACACACGTACACGTCACACCAAGATAATTCACGCATGTGTGAGAGAGAAATAAGATATGGACCAAAGAACTCATTAACTCAAATAGACCAACCTCCATAATCTCCCCAAAGGAGTAGACAACAAAGACAATAGTCCGAGCTAAAAGTAGATGAAATTTTTTTCCAATTTTTAATATGAGATTAATCAACACAAAGAGAGACTTAAATCTTTTAAAATTTGAAACATAGATTTCAACCTGGAATATCTTTTTTTTTCAATTTTTGAGAGATGGCATTAATTTCTTCTAAATTATCGTGCAAGTCAATCTTGATATTAGATGACTCAAGAAATTTAAAGAATATTATATGAATAATGAAAAATAATATTCAGACGATTCACTTTTCTCCTAGGAAAGTTCTTAAGTTATTAGATGCGGTGTGATTTACGCGATAAATTAGAAAAATGTGAATTTCAAGTCATAAAAAATTTAAAAATAAATTTACTACAACGCCGTTGAGATGTAATTAGAGGGGCGACTCAGCCAGCATTACTCGTACGTACAGTCATCCCATAGGAATCTTGAACAGCTATGGAAAGAATCGACCACTCGTCAAACGTTTGGAACTCAGTCGGGCTGGGTCAACCCGGGACGATCCGACGCCGAGGTGCTTGCTGCTCGTGTCGGGTATGGATAAGGCTTTGTGATGCAGCTAATTTCTTCAACTCGGTGACCAGGAATGATTTGTAGCGATTTCTCTAGAAGAGGGAATTTAGCGTGGCTGCGACCGAGCCCATCGTCCCAAGTCATCCAGAAGACCCAGGGAAACTAAACTTGGAATCATCGCCTTCCCTCGTGTTGTTCTTCCCTTCTTCTATCCCCGTCGAACGGACGTATCCCACGACCGGTTCGGCACGTCCATGGAAGCTTCGCTCTATGTGTGGAGAGAGACAGGGGAATCCGAAAGAAAAAGCAAAGAAAGAGGCATCGCTCTCGTGCCATCCAGGGGAGGGGGTTGCCCGTTCCTATCGGGTCGATACGAGTCGGATCCCCGAGTCGGCAAGTCTTATCTTTACATCCACGTGATACGTCATGAGAGAGAGAGAGAGAGAGAGAGAGATTCTGCCCGTGGCTTTCTTAATTACCATCCAGAAGGGAGAACGTTTACCCGTCAACCCTCCCTTCTTCCCCGTTTGAATGCCCAGCCCACCCATCTTCTCTGACTTGACCAGCCGCATGTTCCTCCCTGGTGCTCTGCTGTTGTGGTTGGCTGCCAAAACTCCGTCGCCTATAAAAACCTTGCATGCCCACCAGCGCCTTCCAATCCCATCTTCTCTCTCTCTCTCTCTCTCCCCGCGCACCCCATCGTCCTACTTCTTCCGAGGAGCCTGTTTGAGGTAAGGTTGCACCGGGTTAAACTCCACACAATATCAGCTATACATGGCTTACAACGGGTCGTACGGGACGTCGTGGGCCGACCAGTGGGACTCCGGTCCGGACCCGGCGCCGGCGAGAAAGGGCAGCGGGAAGAGTAAGAAGAGCGCCGCGTTGGAGAAGACGAAGGCAGTGGCCGCCACGGGCCTCAAGAAGGTGAAGCAGGGGACCAGCGTCGGGGCGCAGTGGATCAAGGAGAAGTACAACAGCTGCAAGAGGAATCAGAAGCACTGAGACGGGCTCATGGCGTTAATTTCTTCTTCAGTATGATTGCGTGTGCGTGGGTTACTTCATAGATGTTGTCAAATATACATGTATATGTACGTGTGTGTGTGTACGGAGGTACGTACGTAGGAGTCAGATAGGGTCGAACTTCTCTCTTCTCTATCTTCCCTGATTTGTGGGTCGTTCTCTCCATTGAGCTATCATATTGTCTGTGTGGGATATTTAATTCATTAATTTTGATGTATATTTGCGCTTGATTCGTCTTCTGTATACAGTTCTTGGAAATTAATTTGGTGCAGGTGCTCTATCTTTCGTATTGCTCTCTTCAGCTGCTGTCCCTGTTCTACCTGTGAATGCTTCTTCTCCCCCTGCATCTATCATCTCTGGAAGGAGTCTTAAATTTAATAAGATTTCCAGTGTGAACATGAGGAGAAATCCTTGAGTTTCTTCGGAAAGTTTGTTCTCTTATATAGTGGAGAAGATTGTCTCCGGAATTTGTTTTCCCTCGACATCTTAGAGGGCATTTGTTTTGGCCATAGGATGGAGATTTTTTAAAAAAATCTCTCCTCTGTGAACAACGGACAGAATTTCCAAAAGTTGATCTCCATGAGATTTTTGAGATTTTTAATCATCTCTCATAACGAGTCTATCTCTCTCCTAATTGTAAAATCTTTACGAGCACACAAGTCGAGGTGACGAGTCTTATTTATATGTGAGAAGGGGTGAATTTTGATGTGAGAGATTATGAAACATGTGGATCCCACTCTAACGATGAGAATTCACTTTCTCTTTTTAAAATCTCACCAAAAGGAATTTTTAAATTTGAGAGAAAAGTCACCTTATTTTTTCTATCTATATCTAACCTTAATAATTCACTTTTGAAATGGGAGACCAATTCTTTCAATATTAACGTGTTTGTCTCTCACAAATAGCCTTCTAATAATTGAAAGTTACTTGAATAATCCACTGTATTGGAATACCAAACGCGCCCTTAATTAGAATGTTAAGAGTGTCAGAGATTTTAATGATTAGAATCTCAAAATCTCTTTTCACTATCTCAACTAAATGTCACCTTCGAACAATCGAATGAGATAGGTCACCTTCACATATCATACGATTTTCTCGAGATTTATGGATAACCCCCTACACACCCACTGTATTCATAAACAACCCCCGTGGTGAAACTCCCGTGTGTAGTATCTTAATCATATGGGGGTGATTTTTACACGTGTAGAGGGTTACATATAAATAGGCCATATAATTTTGGACAACCAAAGGCACAACAATACCCTGTGTGATGTCTTTGGCACTCAAATTTGGTGAGGAATTTGTGGGGTTGGGGATGAAGTGAAGTGGACTGCAATGGACAAGAACCAGTGGCAACGGCAAGAAGGGGATGGTGACATTTTTCACTGCAGATGGATCAAGTCTAGTCCATCCATAGCCATAGAGAAGCTGCATTCGAGAAATGGTGGACATTAACGATCACATTCTTACCATGTCTTTATAGTCAAATTATTTATGTAAATAGATATCGTAGAGGTGAAAAATTAGTCTCCTATATCTCGTACTATATTTTTAAGATTTATTTGATCGAGGAAGAACGTCTAGTCACACGTGGAAACCTGTAATCATTAGAAAGAATGTGTCAGAATGAGCCATGGACGTTACCCAAGGGGATAATCCTCTGATATTTACGTTAGGATCATGCCGAAGTGAGGAATAGCAGGAGACAAAGAGAGGGAGAGAGCGCGAGAGTAGAATGATCAAGCCTGGGAGCCAGAGTGGAGTCTCTGGAGGTGCTCACTGTGTCCGGCGAGTGTTTGGAGAGTGCTCGCCGGGACTGTGATGCACTCGGAAGCTAACTCCTTCTGATATCTCACCCTTTCTCTTTGTGTGTGACCGTGTCCGTATGGGTGTCCCTCTTGTGTGCGTGTATCCTCTTGCGTGTCTCTATCCTCTTGTGTCTATCCCCCTGTCATCTGATCGGAGATCTATTTATACTGGTTGTCATGACGGTAGAGGCTTGTCTCTTAGCATGGAAAGACGTGGGTCATGGATTAAAGCCCCCACGATCGTGGAGAGTTTCTCGTTATACGTCTATTTATTCGGGTAGTGCGGCCTTGGGACGAATCTTATGGCGCTCTAGACGCGAGCTCATCCTAACTGGATTAGAGGCTGGTGATGGAGGGGGTAACATTTGATCGCAAGAGAGTCATTTGCCGCCCGAGATGTCCGCGTCGATGTCCCTCCTGAGCTGGCGAATCTCCTTTGCACCTTTATTGGGCCGTAGGGTATGGGTCGCAGACTACCAAGTGATCTACTTTGCACTCAGCGGAGTCTGAGCTGACGCGGGCCTAGCACTGGTGGACTGTATTGGGCCGGATAGATTTTACCTTCCTTAGATACACATGGCTTACTACAACTTAGTTTTATGAATGGAATAGAATATTCTTTGCATCTCGAACATAAGTTAACTGTAAGAGTATTTTTGGCACTATATTGATATACAAATATTATTGAAAATGATATTCAAACCAAAAAGACAGTTATTTAACCATGCATGTGAAAGAGTTGCTTTTATAACAACCTCATTCATATTCTGATATATGTGAAAGGAATATGTCATCTTAAGGAAATTATGTGGTACGATCTCAAGGTAAGCATGCACTTCGAGGGAGATAAATTTGATATATGAGGGCAACAGGCATAAATGTGGGAGCCAGACTTGAGTTTGCTGGTATGATAGGGTTTAGTATCTCCGGTTTTGTGTAGTGGTAAAGACTTTAGTACTATTATCTATGTGCTCTGGTGTATGTATTGTGCCAATGTTAGAGAGGGAGAGATAGAAGTATAAGATAGGTGTAGAGAAAGAAAAAGTTTAAGAGATATTAGTGATATTTGAATTTTCCAAATTCAGTTAAAATATAAACTATTTTAATAAGAGATTTTAATGAAATGGTAATCATGGATGACAGCAAGAGTATTTTTGCAAGTATTGGAACATAGCGGGTTTATTAAAAATAATATCAAAATAAGAAGAGTAGTTATTAAATTATGCATGTAAGAGGGTTATTTTGAAATTAGCCCAATATTTTTTTGTTGATATTAAAAATTTATATCAAACTTTCAGAGGTTATTCAAATTTAAAATACATGGGATGCAAAAATGATGTCATCAATAAATCTAGATATTTATCAAAAAAATGAAATAAAGATATACATAAGAATATGAAAGTGAAACATGATAATGATTTTCACATGGTTCATAATCTAGATTCAATGTTTTGAGAAGTTGCAAGTTGATTTTCGTTGAAAATCATGTTTATGTATATTAATGTTAGTAGCAAAATATCTCTCAGAGAGGGGTGAATGAGAGTGCTAAGAATATATAACGATAAACTTAGATCGCGCCTAAGATATATAGACTATCAATGCAATAAATGAATTAAGGCAATCACATACAAAGAAGATCACAATTTATACTGACTCAAACACCCTTTGAATGACCTACGTCTGGTACTTAAACCATTGTCTATAGTTTCACTACTCCACTCTGGAAGTTTAACAACTCAGTTTTGTTCAGGTACTTCAACGCACTAACAATTCAACTCACTAACATTTTGCCCTCGGGTAATTATAATTATTTTTTGATCATGTGTCTAACACACCAATAACTTACCCACAACTAAGCACTAATTGTTTTTTTGTCAGGTGTTCAATCCACCACAAGGACCTACTTGCAAGCAGTCTTAACACCAATAATTCTCATATCCTTAACTAGTCTATAACAATAAACACACAACAAAATAATGAATCAATGTTCCACAATTAATTGCCTCTAGACAATAGGCGAATGCGAAGAAATTAAAGCACATAGAATGATTGAGCGTAGAAAGAAAGGAGAAGAGAACGTCGTAGCAACTCAGTTATTAAATGCTCCATTGTTTTATGACTCTGGCTCACTAAAGAAGGGAACTCTTTCGATAAAATGCTCTTGTTATGGAAGAATGGGTTACACAACACTTCAAATTTTATTCCTTTTCCCACCGTTAGTTATTTCTGTTGATATTCGAGGGGAAATATGCTAGTTCGAATATGAACAAACCAATTATCAAATTAATCTACTATAACAGGAAAAGAGAAACGAGTTTAGACTTCAAACCAAACCCAGCACAGCGTAGAGAATTTCAGAGAGCACAGTTCGACGGTAGACTCGAATTCAAATCAGAGAGCACAATTCGACGGTAGGCTCAAATTCAAACTCAGTAAATCGAAGCGGTGCAGCATGGACCAAACCAAATCCAACCTAGCGTAGCCCAGCGCCGTGCGACCCGGCACAAATAAATAAATAAATATTATTTACTTATATTCGATCAAATCATATAAACCGAAACATAATTCGAGTCCACGTCCTATGCCCGAGGTTAAACTCTCCAATACATAAAATCAAAGAATTCTCTTTAACTTTTAATACGGGACGAAACATTAATCAAGAAATTTGAATACATAGGACTCAATTCAAACACTTTCGTTAGAAACAAGTCTCACATTTATAATCTTCTTAGTTGCTATTTTTTTCTCTCGATCACACACCCTCTCTCTAACGTCTCGTTGCCTAAAAAGGTTGACTAGCCATTATGCCCGCGGCAGTCTTCTTTAAATTTGTTATTCTAGTGTATTGTTCTTACACGAGTTGTCAAAAGTCGACACAGAGACTTTTCCACGTTGAGGGCGAACTCAATGTAAGACAATGCATTGTCGAAGAGATTATCTTTTGTACCCCTACTCGAGTCGTTGTGTGCATATTCTAAACACTTTAAGTGCATCAAAAGATTTTATGTAAAAATAGCAAATATGTGATCTGCGGATGGAACCGCTATAAGACTGAAAAGAGCTCATTGCTCTTTGACCGGTATGTTAGGTGCAATCTTTGCTCAATATAAAATAGAGATATTTCAAAGATCTACCTGGTTTTTTTTCATTAGTTTTATATTATTTGAAAAAACTTTTAAGAAGGTCTAAATGACATCTTTTTAATAAAAGTAAATTAAACTTGAAATAACAAAAACTACAATTTAAAGTGTTCCACGTCTAATTTTTCAATCATATCACAACCACACTTTACTCAAAGTCGTCCCCCTCCGTCATCCTCTATTTCTATTTTTTTTTACAAACCCTAAAATCCCCCGTCATCTCTGTTTAAATTTTTTAAGCCGTCGTCTTCGCTCTCTCTCTCTTCTCCCCACCACTTATGTCGGCTAGGTCTTCTCGACCGCAGTCGGCGAGGGTCATTTTTTCATTAGATTGTTAAGTTATAACAAATTTTAATAATATACACTAGCTTAGAGTGTTAAATTATATAATTGAGGTCGTAGATTCTAAGCTTACATGGGTTATTTTAATTTTATTATTTTATTATATATTTTAATATTGAAAATTTTCTTCACTTAATAAAACGATTTATTCGATTCTAAATTTTGATTAACAATCTTAATGACCTTTTGAAATATGGTTTTTAAATAAGTATAATATATTAAATTAATAGAATCTAATTAAAAAATTAAAAATAAATAAAAATAAATGAGTTGAAGATGAATATTGTTGGGATATTGTGACATTTAAATTACTTTAGATTCTACTTTTTAAATATATTATAATTATATAATAAATATGTTTAAAAAGTGATTACGATTACTAATTAAAATTTAAACCGATAAAATTATTTACAAATTTTCAAGATTAAAAAAATAACAATAACGAAGAAAAAAATACACCTTATAAGTCTAGAACCCACGACCTCTGATTATAATAAAACGTTTATAACCAACTAAGTTAATGAGTCATCATAAAATGTAATATATTATATTTGAAACTATATAAGTAAAATTTTACCTAGTTTTCAATTTTGGGTATCAGACAATGTTATCAGAATCGAATCAGTGTCTGAATCGGTCAATGAGCTGGTTCGATTCGAACCGGTTGGACCGTTCAATCGAACCGGTTTGAACCGTGACGTCATCATAATAATAATACATGGTCTCACCCGATTCTATAACCAAAGATAATAAGAAATAAGATATAATGATCAAAATAAATAAACATACTAAGTATTAGTCATGAGTACGTAACTATACAAATAAAACAACAACAACAACATGGTTAAATAAACTGACCTTAAAATTTTATAATATTTCATTGGTCTTCACTCTTCACAATTGACATCTATACTCTTTTAAATATTTAAACTTCAAATATATCTAAAATAAAAGGATAAATAACAACAAATCAGTAAAAATAAGATAATTTTGTTCACATATAAATATCGTTTTGAATATCTAAATATTTTTACATTTTTTTTATTTTAAAGGGTGAATCGGGTCAGACCGGTTCACCGGTCGAACTGCAGTTCGTCCGGTTCACCCGGTTCTTTAACATTAGACCGGACCGACCTTAATCGGACCGATTTCTGGACTAGTTCACGGTCGGACTGGTCTGACCGGCCTGTTCGGTTCGATTCTGATAACACTGGTATCAAGTGCATTTACCAATTCAGAGTAAGGTGTTATCTATCAGTCTCAAGGTTTGACGGTCTGGTTGTACCGACTGTATCGGTTGTGTATTGATACGGTACGATACGATACAGTACTGTATTATTCCACAATGTATCAAGAATAAAAAATTACATAATAAATATTTATTAGAATAAATATTGATATGAAATCATATGCAACTTAGTTAGTTAAGGTGTCACTTGTTTGAATGTTATTAGTTCGAAATAAAAAAATATAACACTCACGAGTTTCGAACTTGAAATCCACCGTGAGAAAAAAATCATTCCTAACCAATTTAACTATCAAAACATATTGAATATAAAATAAAATATATAATATATGAGTACGTAATGATTGCGTATCACGTAACTGTTATATCGATCTCTGGATGATATGGTCCGATACGTGCAGTTCGTCCCGTACTGGATCAGTTCGTAAAATCCTGATCAATAATGTGACCCGGTAGCGACCCCCGGCCCGGCCGTCTCACTCAGCGCCTGGGTCAGTGCGTGTCGGGGCGACTCGCACCTAGACGGCAAACCCTGAGTGTGATATGCTACGTATCGCACATACCGTTCGCATATCATGCATAGATCGTAATGATCACGTCATCGTACTATCCGATATATGTGATACGCAACATATCTAACTGGTAGGTAAAATCTTGATACTAAGTGCCATACGCAATTTCTACCTGAAATTGAAAAATAGATAGAATTTCAGGTCTTGACTTAAGGGCCCATTTGGTTGAGATTATTAGGGGTATAATCTCATCCCAATCAAATGACTCAAAGTTATCTCGACTTCTGTACAAGATAAATTTTTTAAAACGAAGAGAGAAAGACACAAAAAAGAGGAGTGTTAAATAGTCTACAAAAATTACTCTCGTGAAACTTCGAGATAGATTTACGTAAGAATTTTTTAAAACAATCTATTTGAACAATTCCAACCAAAAAAATCAGAAAGATTTGGAGACCAGTTGCACATAGTGTGATTTGAAGGGGGTGTTGGCAATAAAAATATCTATTTGGGGTCGGGTCTTATGGGCTGTGGGCCAGCCTGTGGCCCGTGGGAGGGGTGGGGGTAAATTGTTTCTTCTTCCTAACACCGAGTCCCACTGCGGCAGCACTGCACAGTGCACAGACAGCACACGGCAGAAAACTAGGGGGGAGTTTGCCCTTCTTCTTCGTCCTCCGCTTCTCACCACTCTCTCCCCCTTTCGTTCTTCTTGTTCCCTGTGATCTTCTACAGAGGCATGCCGGCCGCTTCTAGAGGCCAGAGAGGCCAGAGGCTCCAATCCTAGGGTTTATCATCGGAATACACAGTGCGAGCTGCAGCAGGGAAAAGGCGGCGACGGTTGCTGTTCCCGAAGGCTACTTACACATTCGGTAGCGAGGCAAAGGTCGGTGCGTCAATCTCCCCTCCCCATTACTTAGTATTCGATCGATCGTCCACACGTTTGGGGGCAGAATGCAAGAGGGTTGTTTCTGTTGTCTGCTGTGGTCATCGTCGCCATTGTTTCTAGTTTGATCTTTACTGTGATTGTTTGTTCTGATTTGGTCTATTTTGCTGGGTTTGATGCTGTCAGTGGTGGGTGGGGAGTTGCCGCAGTTGTTTCGGTCAGCGTGGTGATAATTTCCACACATTCCCTTTCCCTGGGCGGCAGTTGGGGTTGAGGGACTATATGGGAACTTTGTGATGGAGGAGAGAGAGGGGGAGAGGGTCTGTCGGTGGCAGTGTTGCTGGCAACAAACTGTTTCAGTGGCTGATTAGGTTTTCTGACTGCCGGTTTTGTTTGTGCGTTGCCTCACTGATTTTGCCGGCTGATCATTATGTTGTTGTTGGTCACTGGATGATCTTGCTCCGTTGTGGCTCGAGAGTCTGCGTGGGCTTATCCTGGTGTTGATTCATTCTCCTTGAGGCAACGAACATGATTAAACAGATACTTGGAAAGCTACCTCGGAAGCCATCCTCAAAGGTCCCCTCTGTCAGTGATCCTGCCACCACCACCACCTCGTACAGCAGCAGCAACAATTCTGACGATGGACGATTTGCTGCTGCTTTGACCCAACCTTTTCATGGATCTAACTCCACCTCTGTTTCTAAAAATCCATCCAACGTTTCCTCCTCCATGGCGAGGCCTTCAAACTCTGGAACCAGTGCATCAGCAACCAACAAGTCCAACCAGGCAAAGAAGTCCGTGTTGACTACTGCAGGGCCGGCAATGTCCAACAATGGTAATTCCAGTGACCTAGGATTGTCGCTGCCAGCTTGTCTGCCTGTCTACGAGGCCTTGCCTGGTTTTCGAGATGTACCGAGCTCAGAGAAGCACAGCCTGTTTCTAAGGAAGCTCAACATGTGCTGTGTTATGTTTGATTTTATTGATCCTTCAAGGAACCTTAAAGAGAAAGATGTGAAGAGGCAGACCTTGCTTGAGCTTGTTGACTATATCACTTCTGTCACTGCAAAGTTCAGTGAGATTGCCATGCAAGAGATCACAAGAATGGTGGCTGCCAACTTGTTCCGCACATTCCCACCTTCAAACCATGTCAACAAGCTCATGGACTTGTATGACCCAGAAGAAGAGGAGCCTACCATGGAGCCAGCTTGGCCACATCTGCAAATAGTTTACGAGTTCCTGTTGAGGTTTGTGGCATCTCCGGAGATGGATGCGAAGCTAGCTAAGAGGTACATTGACCATTCTTTTGTGCTGAGATTGCTTGACCTCTTTGACTCCGAGGATCAAAGGGAGAGGGAGTATTTGAAGACAATACTCCATCGAATCTATGGGAAATTCATGGTACACAGACCCTTTATCCGAAAAGCCATCAACAACATATTTTACCGTTTCATTTTTGAAACAGAGAAGCACAATGGGATTGCAGAGCTGCTTGAGATCTTGGGAAGCATAATTAATGGGTTCGCTCTGCCACTGAAAGAAGAACATAAGCTTTTCCTTGTCAGAGCCCTAATTCCACTTCATAAACCCAAATGTGTGGCTGCATACCACCAACAACTTTCGTACTGTATAACACAGTTTGTGGAGAAGGACATTAAGCTTGCAGACACGGTAATCAGGGGGCTTTTGAAATACTGGCCCGTTACTAACAGTTCAAAGGAAGTGATGTTTCTTGGTGAGCTGGAAGAAGTACTGGAAGTCACTCAGGTAGCAGAGTTCCAACGTTGCATGGTTCCTTTGTTTAGACGGATTGGTCGCTGCCTCAACAGCTCTCATTTCCAGGTACCAAGTTTCACTTGTAAATGATGCCTGTAGCTTTCTGTGCTGCTTTTTCAGTTATTGTAATTCATATATATTTGCTTTGTGGTTTTCATCCAGTCATTAGATGTCTTTGCTATGTATGCCTGTTGAAGGGGAATGCTAGGCAACAAGGTGTCTCTTATTCTGTCTCAAATCCAAGAATGTGCATTGCATCATATGCAGGGAACATGGGTTATATTTATGAGAATTTCTAAATGAAAAAAATGATGGATGAGTAGTCCAACGTTCAATTAGTTTGGCATAAAGTATTTACAATGTTTTCACTTTGGGAGGTTTCCAATGAAAATAGTTGCAAATTATGGCTGTCTTTTTCCTTACGTGCACATGAAATCCCAAATCTAATGCTTTTAAGTGGATCATCAAAAAGGGTAACTACAAACAAATGGCATCCAGAGAAGTGCAGATTGTCTCCCCTTTGTCAGAATGAGAAGATGTTGACAGTCAACGATCAAGACTGCTTAAATGTAGAAATGTAGTCTCATTCTCATGATCTGAAGGCCTAGAAGTTGGCAGTCAACAATCAAGACTGCTTTACTGACCACCGAGACGTCCATACTATTGGTTGGAGTATCTGGGTGGAAATGATTGGGAAAGTCGTTTAGAATGAAGGACATTTATGTAGAAAGATACGTTCCAAGGCAATTAGTTATGTTGCAAACTTTCAAAAAACTACTTATGTTGCAAAAATAGGCCAAGGACATAGTTAATGTCCCAATACAATAGACAGTTTTATAAAAGCTGTAATATCTTAGAATTAGAATGATGATTTGCTGTATTTAATTTTATTTCCTACTGAAACTGCGGTTGTGTTCTGCCCTTCACACAAAAGAAAGTAGTAAGGGATAGGGACTCTGGGTAGTTTCACACTGATTGTGTGAGAAGACAACCCTGTGCTTGTAAGGAATGCTCCCACCCTCCTCCTAATGAGGTGAATTTTCTCAGGCAAAGGACCAAACCTGCTTGTATGGGCCACAGAAGACAATGCCTCTACAATGAGGGCCTGTGGCCTTGCTGCAGGCTGCAACATTGGCACCATATGTGGGAATCCCGTCGTTCGATATGCATAACCCACATTCTAAGGGGCTTGTGTTGGGACAGGATGGCTCTGGATAGTCTCATCCTGGGTGTGTGAGAAGGTGATGTTGTGCATGTAAAGAAGGTCTGCATCCTCCTCCTAATGAGGTGCCTTTTCTCCATAAAGGAGAAAACCATGAGGCCACCCTATAGGCCAAGCGGACAATACCATGGCGGCAAGAGGCCCTGTCCCCTTTCAACAACAAAAACGTGTATGTACATAAAAGGATCAGAGTCAGCATTTCTACTTGTTAGCAAGCATTTTTCAATCTTTCAATTAATGATGCCATATCTTGCACAACAGATTAGGTGTTAAATCAGGCTCATCTGCTAATGGTTCTTTACTTACCTTCTTGATGCTGCTACCATGGTTGTTAAGGTGTCCAAGGTGGTGCCCATTGCGTTACCTTCTTGATGCTGCTACCATGGTTGTTAAGGTGTCCAAGGTGGTGCCCACTGCGTTACTGCTTAGGCAAAAAGGCAAGGCGCCTAGGCGAAGCCTAGTTTATATAACTAAGTACATTTCAAGAGAACTACTACTATTTTCTATTATAAGTTCTATCTTTAGTTAATAGAAAATTTGATATTCACAAATCTTCAACATATACCTATATTTTGAAAAGCGAAAACAATAACAAATTAATAAGGAGAAAACGAATAAAAATTTGCAAATACTTGTCAATCAACATGCAAATTTTAATCTAAAATTTGGTATTCAAATAGTTATGCTATATATTAAAAGGAAACATAAATATGACACATTTTATGGTAAATTATAAGCACATCAACATAATAATTTCATCACTTTCAAAATAATCTGCATAATAATTTCATAATTTTTCACTTGTCAATTCTAAAAGAAAAAGCCACAAAATGATACTAGCTTTAAAAAGTGCACCATGCAAATATAAATCAATGTCCTTAAGAGGAGGGAAGAGGAATCGACAGGGAGAAGAGTCCGAGAGAAAGGGGACAGGGAAATGGAACCCTTACCTTCTCTTTCCAGTCTTGACATATCATTTGCCAATTTTTCCATGAACTTTTACCCAAATTCTAGAACAGACCCCAAACAAGGAGTTGGATGCCCTGCCAAGGCAGGCTAGGTGGGTCCAAGGTGGTCTATGCACCAAATGCAGCCAGGTGAGTGCCTTAATGGGCTGCTCGCCTAGGCGCCTGGCTGCCTTGGGCACCATCTAGCGCCATGTCGCCTAGGCGACGCCTTGAAAACAATGGAAGCTATAGTCATCTTTATCAAACATGTGACTCCAGCCATGATAGTTGACTTTATCTAATAAATATATTTAGGGAAACAGTTCTAGTTGGTGGAGAGTGGATTCTAAATGTGATATTTCTGTTCACAATTTCTTTCCAGTATGTTTCTTGTTTATCATTGTTTTTACTAGCTCCTTTTTGCAACAATATGTTCAATTCAGCTGCAAACCTTGCCCAAAAGGGGCTGAATTTGGAAAATCTGTCAAAATTGGTTTTCATATCAAGGTTAGCTGGCTTGGTGAGCCGAATCAACTTGGTCTGGCCCAGATACGAGTCGGATTGGGCCAACTTGCTCTGTCTCGGGTTGACTTGTGTTGATTTGACTGACTCGGTCCGGCCCAGATAGGAGTCAGCTTGAGTCGGACCAACTTGGCAAACCATGTTTCACATATGTGCAATTCCCCTAAGAGAAGATTCTCATTTCTCTCTAATCTCTATTGAGATACAACAGATGACGTGAGATTATCCATAGCTGTTATTAACATTTGCCCCATGTCCTATACGGTGAAGAACTGAGCCTTAACATGAAGCTTAGTGGTCGTAACCCTATTACTCTGTACTCCAAATAAAGTGTGATTTTCAAACCACTTTTGCAATGCATTTTCTATCTTTTACTCAAAAGGTGTAGTCTCCTACTCTTCTCAATTTTTTTGTATATTCTTTTTACGAAGGATAGTTCTGTAGTATTATAAGAACAAAAATCAAACTTTCGTAATTGTCCTTACATTCTAGCTATCAAGGATCTATCCTTTTGGGAGGTGGCATGAGTTTTATTAGGTGGACACACTGGCTCAAGTTGCCTCTGAAAACAGATGTTTGGGCCATGCTTTATTGTAAAGTACTTCAGTGAGATCAATGGCATTTGGATTCGATCCGGCCCAAATCATCTATCTTGTTGGCTCTGATTCTCATAGTGTTGCTATTGCATTGCTTGGATGTTTTTTTTCTAATTTTTCTTTGAAGGAAGGTGGATTGCACCATATTAAATATGTCGAGCTTGGTAACACAAGCTTGTGACTCAAGTGAGGGCATTAAGGTGGTTGGACGGTTATATCTTTCTTGTCGGATTGGGCTCGGTGCGCAGTTTGCTGGCTTGCCCGTTTCAAGTCAGGCAGTTGAACCAGGTGACTTCGGCGAAGGCCCTGGAGGCCGCATGGTTCTCAAAGTGGAGGGCACCGTGTTAGGTTGGCTTCACAGAGCAATGACAACCTCCCGCTCTTGACGGTGGAAGGATAACAGGCCGGCGCACACCGGCCCAATTCAATCCTTCAAGTGGATCAATAATTGAACAATCATCCTTTTTATAATATTGAGGCAAGAGAATACCACTGTTAACTCTCTTTAGACCTTTCTAAAGAGAGAAGCTCTGGGGTTTTTTGGGGGGGGGGGTTGGGGCGGCACTATGATTCACCATCGCTCACTGGGGTTTGTCTCCGGTGGGGGTGCTCGTTGGTAGGAGGAGCAGGGTGCTCCCACTTGTTTCAGGTGTGGCCATCGAGGCCACATCTAGTGTTTCTGCCGGCTGCAGGGCTCGTTGGCTGCTGCTCCGTCCGGTGGACTGAGAGGTCTACGGTCCTATCGAGATGCCCTTGTATCATCGCCGATGGTGCTAAGTCAGGTTAGCTGGGGCTCGTGCGACGCAGGCGTTCTCTAGGCGGATGCATTGCAGGGCAGAAGGGCCTGGTTGAGGAGGTGCCTGTGTGTGGTCATGCTCGAAGGCCAGGCAATGGCTGAGGTTGTCTGACAACGTCTTGTGGAAGCGTCGGGGAGAGGGTGGGAGGTCTTGAGGATTACTTTCAGCTCGTTCCTGGCGGTGGGGATGGATGAGGAGGTGGCTGGCCGGATAGCGGATGTTGGCTGTCTGACGATTGGCAATTCCCTATCCCGCCTGCAACGGTGGTCGGAGGCTAGAGGCACATTTCCCAACCCACTTGAGAGGAGGCTCAAGTTGGTCTTTGAGGGGGTCCTTCACTTCTCTGCGACGACGACGGGTTGGCTTTTCTAGCGAGATCTTTTGGGGAGGTGGAGGCTTGCAGTTTGGATTTTCCCCAATGTCTTCCGGTACGTTGGTCGTTGCCGTGGTGAAGGTGGCTAGCCCTTCGGAAGTGCCGGCGGTCATCTCTATATGTCTTGATGGAGTGCTCGTGGCCATTCGGGTGTGGATGCTAGAGGAGGTGGTGGCGTCGGCGGCAAGCCTAGGGCAACCCTCGTTTGGGCTGGAGGTAGGAGAAGACGGCTCGTTGCCCGCCTTCGCTGTCGATTCGAATTCGAATCGACTGCCTAACCCGCCAGCAGACCGCGCAGGTCCGATCCTTTCCTTGGGTGATGCTGGCCGGTCCGATCGGGTTTGCCCGGGCAAACCGTCTGGCTTACTTTTGGATCCTCCTCGTATTGGGTCTCTAAGACCCGTCAACAACCGTCTCCCCTGCCCGATTACGACGTTTGGTCTCCCTCATCTGTGCAGTTAGGGTCTAGTGATAGCATAGTTGTCAAGGCGACAAGGCGACCAAGGCGAGCTTGGGGTCCTCGAGTGCCTAAGCGCTTAGACGCCTGCCTAAGCGGCGCTTAGGCGTCAAGTTCATAAAAAATATTAGCATTAATATGTACATAATATATATATATATAAATTAATCATGATTATTACAAATATGGGAAACAACACTAGTATGAATAAAGAAATAAAAATTAATAGAAATGACATTGCAATAAAATATCAAAATTTATTTTGAGATAAAATTAACAATTAAGACATACAAAATTCTAAATAAAATTTAAAATATTTTATTAACAAATTAACCCCATTATTAATTGAAAGGGGGAAGGCAGGATAGAGAGAGAGGGACTGAGAGAGATAGTTGCGAACTGTGTGTGTGTGTGTGTGAGAGAGAGAGAGAGAGGAGGAAGGGTGGAGGAAAGAGAGAGAAGGGGGCAAGGGAGAGAAGAGATAGACAGACAGAGAGGGGGTAGGAGAGAGAGAGAGGGTGGGTCTCACTGTGAGTGTGAGAGAGAAATAGAGAGAGAGTGTTAGAGTGTGAAGCCCGAACTCGCCATCGTGCGCCCTTGCACGCGGATCGACCTGCGCGGTCAGGTCGCGGGGGTCAAGGGGGCAGCGTCCCTTGTGGGAGTTTCCGGGGGCGGAGCCCCCGGAAGAAAATTTCTATTTGTAACAGGGGAGAACAGGGAGACGAAGGTAGCAGGGGGGCGCCTAGGCGCCGCTTGGGCGGCCTAGGCGTGCGCCTTAACAACTATGAGTGATAGCCCCTTCACTGCACGTCACCGCCCCTTCCCCTCCAGTGGTTGGTCTGGCGCCACTCTCCGCTGCGCTTGCCCTGCCGTGGCGGGGGGATCCTACTGTTCCCCTACTCCCACAGCAGGAGGAGGCTTCTCTGAGGGGAGCTCCGACAGACGTTTGCGTGCTGACAAATGTCTATCCAGGGGGTAGCTAATGCAAATCTTCTGGTGGACACGGGCCCGCGGGAGCAGCAAGCATCCTCTCAACAGTAGCATGCAGGCAGAGGTGGTTCCGACCCTGTGCCAGATCTCCTACGGGAACCTTCGCCGGTGGTCTCAGTTATGGATTTGGGTGCGATTTTTTTTTGATGAATAGGCCAGAGTGGGCTTGCAGGAGAGCGCTCACCTCCTCCCTGAGGAGGTGAGTGAGTCACTCCACTACAACACACCACACTGAAGCATTTTATTGATAGAAAAAGAAAAAAGTACAATATTAGGGCCGAAGGGAAGGGCACCCAATCGTATCCAGACGGAGGGGCCCTTTTACAATAGTAGTAATATCAGCCCGAGAGTCCCAACAGGTCAACCGGGGAAGGACACAACCTAGGATTTGGGCGCGATTGAGGAGATTGGACAGAGGCGGCCGTCGGGGGATGTTTTAGCTCCTCCTGTTTCTTCTGATGCCCTCCCAGGGGACATTTGCAGACGACGAGGATACCCCATGTACTCCCAACTCTGGGGGAGTTTTCGTGGAGGATGAATCGGAGGCTTGGGGTCTGCCGGATAAAGTGGTGGGGATCGATTTGTTGGGAGTGATGGAGAGGGTTACAGAGGAGCGCATGAGGGGCTTGACAGACAAGTTAGGGATCTCTTATGAGTGGGTGGAGAAGGGCATCAGGGGGTCCCTAAATCTAATCAAGAAGAGGTGGTTAGCAGCTTTGGCGAGGGAGGCGAAGAAGGGAAAGTCTCATAGGAGGTCTGGGGGAAGTAGTAGGGAGGGGGAGGTGGGGAGCGAGAAGGTTGAGGGAGGTGATGGGGGTGTCCTCGCCGGCGGTTGGTAGGGCAGGAGGGATTATGGTATTGTGGAACCCTTTCGAGGTGGAGGAAGTAGAGCAGGTAGGCAGGTAGGGCGTTAGGCCATCAGCCTTCATTTTCGCTGTCTGAGGGACAACTTCTCCTGGGATTTCTCTGGTGTGTATGGGCCTCAGGTTAAGGAGGCTAAGAGCCACTTGTGACAGCAGTTGTTGGACTTCCATTTGGGCTCCGGCCGACCATGGTGTGTCGTAGGAGACTTCAATGCGGTGGCTTCTGCTCATGAAAGAACAAGAATTCATCTTCATTCTCGGGAGGCCGAGGATTTTTGTGATTTCATTCAGCAAGCTGTTCTTGTTGACATTAGATCGGTGAATGCTCAATTCACCTGGTCCAATATGAGGGCAAGTTCGTCATGTTCCAGTTTGGATAGATTTTTGGTGTCCATGGATTGGGAGGATCACTTCCCACATGTGCAAGGTTCTTATTTGGCTAGGGCCATCTCTGATCACAAGTCTTTCCTCTTGAGGACCAACCGTGGTCATGAGAGGCGGCAAGCATTCAGATTTGAGGGGTATTGGTTTAGAGAGGTAGACCTTTTAGACACTGTCAGGCGTGCGTGGGATGGTTACAGTCAGCGGAGTTCTAGTTTTGCTACTTTGATTGGGAAGTTGAATCACTTGGCCCATGTCCTCAAAATTTGGGGTGCGATTAGGAGGCTTCCCATTAGTCATCAAAAAGTGAAGATTCTTCACCACTTAGAGGCTCTGGACCGCCTGGAGGAGACAAGAGTGCTGGATGAGGCTGACCGGCTACACAGACATTCTCTTTGAGAATAGTATGATGAGACCCTTTTGAGAGAGGAGATTTACTGGAAGCAGAGATCAAGAAAGAAATGACTGAAGGAGGGGGATATGAATACAACTTATTTTCACAGGATTGCATCAGGTAGAGGGAGGACTAATCACATGATTGCATCAAGGTTGAAGATTAGGTAGTTTGCAGGGAAGAAGAAATCAGAAGTTATGCTAAGGTTTTCTTTGCAAACCTTTTCACCGAGGTGCAGATGAGTAGGCCGAATTTTGCAACTGATTTGCTTCCTCACCTCTCCCAAGCTCAGAGGGCGGACCTAGCAACCCCTTTCCAAGCGAAGGAGATTCGACATGCAGGTTTCTCTCTTGCAGGTGACAAGGCCCCGGGGCCTGATAGTTTTCCTATGGTTTTTTTCAGCATTGTTGGGATATTATTAAGGTGGATCTCATTGATGCAATTACAGATTTCCAGGAGGGTAGGGCTTATTTGAGAGGTATTAATAAAAGTCTCCTTGTGCTTATCCCTGGAAAGAATGAGGCTCAAGATTTGGCAGATTTTCGCCCCATTAGTTTGCTAAATAGCACTGATAAAGTCATATCTAAAATTTTGGGCATGAGGTTAAATAGTGTGATTGATGGTTTGGTTAGTGCCTTAGTGGTTATCAGGGGGCATTCATCGGGGACAAACATATTCAAGAGAATTTTCTTAGTGCTCATGAATGTTTGTTTGCCATGAAACATCAGAGGAAGAAGGGGCTAGTTCTCAAGTTGGATTTTGAGAAAGCTTATGATAGGGTTAACTAGAAGTGCCTTTTCCAGGTGCTAGTGAAGATGGGTTTTGATCACATATGGATCTCTTGGATTCGAGAGTGTATCACATCTGCTTCTTTTGTTGTTCTCATTAACGGTCAACCCTCCTCCTATTTCCCTAGCGGGAGAGGGCTTCGGCAGGGAGACCCACTCTCCCCTCTTTTGTTTGTCCTGGTGGCTCATATCTTTAGTAGGATATGGACGAGAGCTGAGGAGGCAGGGATCATCAGGGGCTTTCAGACAGGTCAGCTTAGTAGCAGCTTCACTCTCCTACAATATGCTGACGACACTATTCTCTTTGTAGCAGATGAGGTGCAGCAACTACTAGATGCCAGGTTGATGCTAGAGATGGTACAAGACATCACGGGTCTCAAAGTGAACTATAGCAGGAGCCTTATGGTGGGGATAAATATGGAAGATTCAGCTCAGCTTTAAGGAGGGTAACTCACATCTTTGGGTGCCAGCTGGGGGAGTTCCCGGTCTCCTATTTGGGCCTTCCGCTCTCCCCAGGATCAATTCGTTGTAAGGATTGGCAAAAAGTGATTCGGAGGTATGAGACTAGGCTTGCTGGTTGGAAGGCTACTCTTCTCTCTTATGGTGGTCAGTTGGTAATATGCAGATCGGTGTTGGACAACCTTCCCATCTATTTTCTGTCCATTTTCAGGATTCCTAAGACGGTGGCTAGGAGATTGGACTCTATTCAGGCTTGATTTGGCATGGCAGCGGCAGCAGAGTGAGAGGATGGCATGATATTTTTTGGGACAGAGTTTGTCAGAGCAAGGAAACATGGGGTGTTGGCATCAAGAGCATTAGACATTTCAATCTGGTCGTACTGTGCAAGTGGTTATGGAGGATGGGGATAGAGGAAGGGGGATTGTGGGCTCAGCTGATTAGCCAGAGGTACTACTCCGCTGCTAGAGTGTGGGACTTATCTCCGCCCCACATGTATTATGTCTCTCCGATTTGGAGAGGCATCTTGTAGTGTGCGGACTTCTTCAGAGTTAGCGTTCGGGTCAACCTTGGCGACGGACGATCTTGCTTATTCTGGCGGGATACATGGTGTGGTAACCTCCCTCTCTTGGAGGCTTTCCCTTCTTTGTTTGCTATTGCGGCTGCTCCTGATGCTTCTGTGGCCCAGTCCTTTGATGCATAGCTAGCTAAGGGTATATGGGCTCCCATGTTTAGAAGGAATCTCAACATGCAAGAGATGGATCAGTTGCAAGTTGCAACAACGTTTAGCTTTCCTCTTGGACTCTCGTCCTATCGTCAGCATGTCAGACACATGGTGGTGGAGATGGGAGAGGGAGGACCGGTTTTCAGTTAGTTGGCCTATGCTCTCATTTCTGATGGGGGGGCACATCATTCTTTTGCATCACATATATGGGCTTCCAAGAGCCCGCTCAAGGTGAAAGTCCTAATTTGGAGGATCTCACATGGTCAGCTTCCCACCTGTGACAAGGTGGCACCTTTTCTTCAACAGGTTTCTACCTTCTTTTGCTTGTGCGGGGATGAGGAGGAGGATCTCAACCATCTTTTTACTGGCTGCCATTTTGCGAGGGACATTTGGTTGAGGATTGGCCAGAGATTCTAGCAACCTTTTGGGCTTGACGATGGGGTCTACAAGTTTCTTTTCAAGTGGTACCGGAGGTGGAACCTTAAGGGCGACAAGATCATTTGGTGGCTTATCCTTTGTGCCACTTTCTGGGCTTTGTGGAATGAACAAAACAATAGACTTTTTAGAAGGGAAGCGAGATCGGAAGACAATGTTTTTTCTTTTGTTTGCCAAACTGTGGCATTTTGGGCAAAACGTTTGTGTAAAGCGGGGGGTCGTAACTCCTCACTTTTTTTGCTATTGGGGAGTTAGTCTGGGTTAACCCCGTGGTGTCATTTACTTTTGATGAGGGGTCTTTGTGTGTTGTTAGGTTACTTGTACATCCATCCTTATCTAAATATGTTGCGTGGTATCATCCACGTTTAAAAAAAAAAAGAACCGTATTAAATAATAAATAGAGGAGGTACAATTAAGCTCGGGCGGGGAGACTCGTCCCTCCTGAAAAGAGGAAAACTACATGAAGAAAGGAGGATTGTGAACAATGCGATCCCTTTCCTCCAATCCTCAGCAGAACTATGAAGAGTGGTTCTATACCAAGAATAAAACAAAAGATACTGCACGCAAAAAAATGTTTTCTTTGTAGGTTTTACTTCCTCTGAAGGTAGTCATTGCACTCCTTCCAAGTACGCCAGCAGTCTATTATTGCTACAAAAGGCCCCCACTTTGTTGGATGTTTGATGTGGTGACGGCAATTGCAAAACCCATCAGCGTTCCTCACTCTCTCTGTAATGTCATGATTCTGCTTTAGTTGCTGGGTTTCTGAACTTAACATTTCTCATGGGTATGTCATCTTTATCTCAGTTTCAATGCAATTTAATCTTTTCCTAGTAGTCATGGATTTCTCTCTTGTGAGTTCTCTCCAAGATCTTTTCTCGCCAGAATGCTATATGCCGGCCGCATGGAGGAGCAAGAGGGGAAGAAGGGTTGGTCAGGCTGAGAGCTACCTGGGATATCAGTGACAGAGGAGAAAGCCCCTGCTACAGGTGATGTGTGGCATTCAACTGCAGTCATTACGGTGATTGACACACGTGACAGATTGTGTAATCGGGATCAGATTGTTGCTGCAGGGAAGAGGAGGAGGGGTGAAGGGAATGAAGGCTTGGTGAGGCTGAGATCTAGCTGAGATGTCAATGACAGAGGAGACGGCCCCTGCTACAGGTGATGTGTGGCAGTGAATGGCAGTGATTCAAGCATCTGAGCAAAGGTGACTGACCATGTAGTAGTCAGGTGCTTGGGGGAATGGGCTGGGGGGAGGGGCTTTAAACTGTAGCTGGTTCATTTTTTTTCTTACATAAAAGAGAGGGGAAAATCACCTGTTGGCTCCCGTATAGTCTTTATTGTTATACTTCAATGCTTAAAAACCATCACCTGTTGGCTCCCTTTACCAATTATCTTCTCCTTGGAGACTTCTAGTCCCTCTACCCTCCTAGAGGACTCCCCTACTTTACAGGCTCTCAACTTGGGCGGGGGGTCCTGCGGGAAATAGGGAGTTTGTTCAAGCCTACAGATACATCCAAGCCTTCGTTTACTCCCATGAGGATCATGCGCAACCACTTCAAGTACAAGACCCTTTGTCCCCGGATTCCCTCAATAGTTGTGTGCTCACCCGTGCTTAGCGCAGGAACCGGAAAAAGAAGTGCAAGAAATATCCCCCTCAAGGCATAAAAGGGTGTTCTTAGCCTCCTATAATGGAGGATGTTCTAGGGGCCACTATGTTTCATTGTTGTACTCTTCTGGGGTAAGGTTTTATGCCCCCCCTTGTTTGGTTTCGATGTTGAGCAATAGATTCCAAGGGCCGGCTTGGGTTCTAGAAGAATTCCCAAGTTGAAAAAAGGGGAAAATTACCCCTATACCCCTAAAATATTTCAAAATAACCACTATAGTCCCACCTTTATTGTATTTACTGTAATGTCTCTCAAATCTCTTAACCCAAGTTGCGATGCCCTTGAGGTTACATTATGTGTAAATGGTCGGCAACTCACTCATGTGAGATTATTATTTTGCCCCCACTTTTATTAGAAGGATACATATACAGAGAGAATGGGTGGCGACTACTCTCTCCGACGTCAACGAGACTAAGAGACAGAGAGAGAGCATGGCAGAGGTCAACAGAGAGATGGGGTTGAGTGGGACCTGAGAGGGGGTGGGCGGCTGGGGGGAGGGAGAGGAGGGAAGAGGGGGTGGGCGGTTTGGGGAAGGAGGGTGGTCGGAGGGGAGGAGAGGAGAGTGAGAGGGAGGCCGGACGTTGCATCTCTCTCTCTCTCTCTCTTCTGTGTATCGCCGACGTCAAAGGAGAAGAGCAGGGGAGGGGTCGCCAGCACAGTAGGGAGAGGGGGACTGGAGAGGCAGACTGGAACTTGTGGTCTCTGCGTCTGCTCCTCCTGTGGTGCCGAGCAAGCCACTGAAAACTTCCAATTCCAAGCCTTTACCTCCGATAGTTGCGGCCTTGGTGCCATTGTGCAGTCCATCAACGAGCTCACCTAATGCGACTGTAAGATCCACGAAGCAGACGCCCAAATCTCTGACATCACCTTTAGGCTCGGCCTCTCCAGTATTCGCGTCGTAGACGTCCGCGCCTTGGTCTGTGAGGTCATCAACGGCGAGTTCGTCATCGTGGACTAGTTTCTCGTCCTCGTGACCGTCTGCTCCTGTGTCGCCATGTGGTGGAACCACCTCCCCGTATGCGCCCTCCCTTGTGCATTCGCTCCCAGGTGACCCCCCCTGCGAACCCCCTCCATTGCCATCAGGGCCAGGCTCATTTCTAACGGATCTTCGCCTCCTTGTGTGACATCCCCAGGAAGGCAAGGACGCCGTAGAACCACTCAAAGGGAAACAGCTGGGCAGCTTGTCGGCGGCAAAGACCTCCCTCCTCTTGCTAACACATCGGCACAGATCTCCCCTGTCTCTCTCGCCCCTCGTCCTCGGGATTTCTGTAGGATCACGCGAGCACACCACCCAACCTATTCCCTACTCTCTCTCTCTCTCCTGTGTCTCGTCGGGGCCGAAGGGGAAGAGCAGAGGGGTGGTAGGCCGTTATCCTCTGTGTCCGCAGAGAGCGTCCACATCTCTCCTTTCTCTCTCTTCTATGTCTTGCGGGCGGCATGGGGAAGAGCAAGGGAGGGGCCGTTGACATCCTCTGCGATACCCAGGAAGAGAGAGAGAGAGACGAGAGAGAGAGTCGACTAGAGTTAAAGGTAGGTTAGTCATTTCGCTCCTAACCCATATTGAGTTACGATTTGTGACGGATCGGTGACGGCAAGGGTACGATGCTACCTTCATAAAGATTGGAGGGGTAATACGGTAATACGACAAAGGTGGGGGTATAGTGGTTATTTGGGATATAGGGGTAATTTTCCCAAAATAAGTGTCAAATTAGTGTTTTTGGGGGGAGGAGGGGCATGTGCTTATTGGTGCTTCATCGAGCTTTGCAATCATTGAGGTAGAGTTGTCAAGAGCAAGGTCGCTAGGTTGGGGGGCCTCACCAGTGCTTCATCAAGCTTTGCAATTTCATCGGGGTAGAGTCGTCGACAGTAAGATTGTCAGGTTCAATAGTCACTAGGGTCGATAGACATTGAGGTCATAGGGTTCAACAGTTGCCGAAGTCGCCAATATTTGTGTAGGGCTTGTGAAGGGTTGAGATGGGGGGAATGGGCATTGGGGTGGTGGAGGATGGGGGCTTCTATACCGGATTTAAATGGGCTGGGTGGTTTTTGGGCATGATTTGTGGTCTAGATGACATGACGGCCTGGGAGCAGGCATACAAGGCATGTCGGGTGTTGGAGGTGGGCCAAAGCAGTCGCTTTCATTGCCCAGGTGATCCCATCAATCCCCTAGGCAACAAAGGTTGGAGCTAAGTGACTTGCCACCTTGCCTTGTGGGGACCTTTGATAACATAGGATTATAGATTTTTTTATTTTTTGAAAGTGGGTAGTATCACTAATTATATAAAAGAAAAAGAAAGAAGTTACCAGTATAGAGGGAGAGCTCCTGCCAAACTCCCACATACAAAAGGCGGCAGACAACTTTCTGCTCTGAGAGCAAACAAAGTGAGAAACAAAATTCCAAACACCCAAGCAACCTCCCCCCCACCCAAACATACAAACCAACCATCACCTCCCAAAACTTGACAACATCCCTACTCCACCCTCTCCAACCCACAACACCCTCTCAACAAACCTCAAGAGCTCATGTGTACTCAATCTTGCCCCACGCCTACGTTGGACACCTCCTGTCGAGAAGTACTTTCACTGTCTTGGCTTCCCTAGCCGGCTTTACATGCCATCTTCTTTGGATCGTGCTGAGCACGGATTTAACATTCTTATTGACTCCTTGAGAGGAAACCGCGATTAAGTCGGCCACTTCTCTCACCTGATCTGTCAAAATCCTCTTGACCTCAGAAAAGATGCCCTGGCGTCTTCTTTATTCGTTTGATCTGCTCCTTAAGAGTGAGGCCTAAAAGCACACATTCCTCTGTAGACATCCCCTTTGCCTGCGGCGCCTGACTGACAAGGAGTACAGTGCCTACAGCACTGGCCTCTTCTGGCGGCAACAGGACCAGAGGCAGCTCTGGGAAGGTCTTCCTAGCAGCAAGGTAGGGAGACGAAGGTAGCAGGGGGGCGCCTAGGCGCCGCTTTGGGCGCCCAGGCCGCCCAAGCGGCGCCTAGGCGGCGCCTTTTTCAGGGGCAACAAGGCGTGGGGGCGCCTTGCTCCCAAAAAACTGCCTGCCCGCCTAGGCGCCGCTTAAGCGGCGCCTAGGCGGGCGCCTTAACAACTATGAGTGATAGCCCGTTCACTGCACGTCACCGCCCCTTCCTCTCCAGTGGTTGGTCTGGCGCCACTTTCCGCTGCGCTTGCCCTGCTGTGGCGGGGGGATCCTACTGTTCCCCTACTTCCACAGCAGGAGGAGGCTTCTCTGAGGGGAGCTCCGACAGACGTTTGCGTACTGACAGATGTCTATGCAGGGGGTAGCTAATGCAAATCTTCTGGTGGACACGGGCCCGCGGGGGCAGCAAGCATCCTCTCAACGGTAGCATGCAGGCAGAGGTGGTTTCGACCCTGTGCCAGATCTCCTGCGGGAATCTTCGCCGGTGGTCTCAGTTATGGATTTGGGCGCGATTTTTTTTTTGATGAATAGGCCAGAGTGGGCTTTCAGGAGAGCGCTTACCTCCTCAGGGAGGAGGTGAGTGAGTCACTCCACTACAACACACCACACCGAAGCATTTTATTGATAGAAAAAGAAAAAAGTACAATATTAGGGCCGAAGGGAAGGGCACACAATCGTATCCAGACGGAGGGGCCCTTTTACAATAGTAGTAATATCAGCCCGAGAGTCCCAACAGGTCAGCCGGGGAAGGACGCAACCTAGGATTTGGGCGCGATTGAGGAGATTGGACAGAGGCGGCTGTCGGGGGATGTTTTAGCTCCTCCTGTTTCTTCTGATGCCCTCCCAGGGGACATTTGCAGACGACGAGGATACCCCATGTACTCCCAACTCTGGGGGAGTTTTCGTGGAGGATGAATCGGAGGCTTGGGGTCTGCCGGATAAAGTGGAGGGGATCGATTTGTTGGGAGTGATGGAGAGGGTTACAGAGGAGCGCATGAGGGGCTTGACAGACAAGTTAGGGATCTCTTATGAGTGGGTGGAGAAGGGCATCAAGGGGTCCCTAAATCTAATCAAGAAGAGGTGGTTAGCAGCTTTGGCGAGGGAGGCGAAGAAGGGAAAGTCTCATAGGAGGTCTGGGGGAAGTAGTAGGGAGGGGGAGGTGGGGAGCGAGAAGGTTGAGGGAGGTGATGGGGGTGTCCTCGCCGGCGGTTGGTAGGGCAGGAGGGATTATGGTGTTGTGGAACCCTTTCGAGGTGGAGGAAGTAGAGCAGGACAGGCAGGTAGGGCGTTAGGCCATCAGCCTTCACTTTCACTGTCTGAGGGACAACTTCTCCTGGGATTTCTCTGGTGTGTATGGGCCTCAGGTCAAGGAGGCTAAGAGCCACTTGTGACAGCAATTGTTGGACTTCCATTTGGGCTCCGGCCGACCATGGTGTGTCGTAGGAGACTTCAATGCGGTGGCTTCTGCTCATGAAAGAACGAGAATTCATCTTCATTCTCGGGAGGCCGAGGATTTTTGTGATTTCATTCAGCAAGCTGTTCTTATTGACATTGGATCGGTGAATGCTCAATTCACCTGGTCCAATATGAGGGCGAGTTCGTCATGTTCCAGTTTGGATAGATTTTTGGTGTCCATGGATTGGGAGGATCACTTCCCACATGTGCAAGGTTCTTATTTGGCTAGGGCCATCTCTGATCACAAGTCTTTCCTCTTGAGGACCAACCGTGGTCATGAGAGGCGGCAAGCATTCAGATTTGAGGGGTATTGGTTTAGAGAGGTAGACCTTTTAGACACTGTCAGGCGTGCGTGGGATGGTTACAGTCAGCGGAGTTCTAGTTTTGCTACTTTGATTGGGAAGTTGAATCACTTGGCCCATGTCCTCAAAAGTTGGGGTGCGACTAGGAGGCTTCCCATCAGTCATCAAAAAGTGAAGATTCTTCACCACTTAGAGGCTCTGGACCGCCTGGAGGAGACAAGAGTGCTGGATGAGGCTGACCGGCTACACAGACATTCTCTTTGAGCATAGTATGATGAGACCCTTTTGAGAGAGGAGATTTACTGGAAGCAGAGATCAAGAGAGAAATGACTGAAGGAGGGGGATATGAATACAACTTTTTTTCACAGGATTGCGTCAGGTAGAGGGAGGACTAATCACATGATTGCATCAAGGTTGAAGATTAGGTAGTTCGTAGGGAAGAAGAAATCAGAAGTTATGCTAAGGTTTTCTTTGCAAACCTTTTCACCGAGGTGCAGATGAGTAGGCCGAATTTTGCAACTGATTTGCTTCCTCACCTCTCCCAGGCTCAGAGGGAGGACCTAGCAACCCCTTTCCAAGCGAAGGAGATTCGACATGCAGGTTTCTCTCTTGCAGGTGACAAGGCTCCGGGGCCTGATGGTTTTCCAATGGTTTTTTTTCAGCATTGTTGGGATATTATTAAGGTGGATCTCATTGATGCAATTATAGATTTCCAGGACGGTAGGGCTCATTTGAGAGGTATTAATAAAAGTCTCCTTGTGCTTATCCCTAGAAAGAATGAGGCTCAAGATTTGGCAGATTTTCGCCCCATTAGTTTGTTAAATAGCACTGTTTCATATCTAAAATTTTGGGCATGAGGTTAAATAGTGTGATTGATGGTTTGGTTAGTGCCTTAGTGGTTATCAGGGGGCATTCATCAGGGACAAACATATTCAAGAGAATTTTCTTATTGCTCATGAATGTTTGTTTGCCATGAAATATCGGAGGAAGAAGGGGTTAGTTCTCTAGTTGGATTTTGAGAAAGCTTATGATAGGGTTAACTAGAAGTGCCTTTTCCAGGTGCTAGTGAAGATGGGTTTTGATCACATATGGATCTCTTGGATTCGAGAGTGTATCACATCTGCTTCTTTTGTTGTTCTCATTAACGGTCAACCCTCCTCCTATTTCCCTAGCGGGAGAGGGCTTCGGCAGGGAGACCCACTCTCCCCTCTTTTGTTTGTCCTGGTGGCTCATATCTTTAGTAGGATATGGACGAGAGCTGAGGAGGCAGGGATCATCAGGGGCTTTCAGACAGGTCAGCTTAGTAGCAGCTTCACTCTCCTACAATATGCTGACGACACTATTCTCTTTGTAGCAGATGAGGTGCAGCAAGTACTAGATGCCAGGTTGATGCTAGAGATGGTACAAGACATCACGGGTCTCAAAGTGAACTATAGCAGGAGCCTTATGGTGGGGATAAATATGGAAGATTCAGCTCAGCTTTAAGGAGGGTAACTCACATCTTTGGGTGCCAGCTGGGGGAGTTCCCGGTCTCCTATTTGGGCCTTCCGCTCTCCCCAGGAACAATTCGTTGTAAGGATTGGCAAAAAGTGATTCGGAGGTATGAGACTAGGCTTGCTGGTTGGAAGGCTACTCTTCTCTCTTATGGTGGTCAGTTGGTAATATGCAGATCGGTGTTGGACAACCTTCCCATCTATTTTCTGTCCATTTTCAGGATTCCTAAGACGGTGGCTAGGAGATTGGACTCTATTCAGGCTTGATTTGGCATGGCAGCGGCAGCAGAGTGAGAGGATGGCATGATATTTTTTGGGACAGAGTTTGTCAGAGCAAGGAAACATGGGGTGTTGGCATCAAGAGCATTAGACATTTCAATCTGGTCGTACTGTGCAAGTGGTTATGGAGGATGGGGATAGAGGAAGGGGGATTGTGGGCTCAGCTGATTAGCCAGAGGTACTACTCCGCTGCTAGAGTGTGGGACTTATCTCCGCCCCACATGTATTATGTCTCTCCGATTTGGAGAGGCATCTTGTAGTGTGCGGACTTCTTCAGAGTTAGCGTTCGGGTCAACCTTGGCGACGGACGATCTTGCTTATTCTGGCGGGATACATGGTGTGGTAACCTCCCTCTCTTGGAGGCTTTCCCTTCTTTGTTTGCTATTGCGGCTGCTCCTGATGCTTCTGTGGCCCAGTCCTTTGATGCATAGCTAGCTAAGGGTATATGGGCTCCCATGTTTAGAAGGAATCTCAACATGCAAGAGATGGATCAGTTGCAAGTTGCAACAACGTTTAGCTTTCCTCTTGGACTCTCGTCCTATCGTCAGCATGTCAGACACATGGTGGTGGAGATGGGAGAGGGAGGACCGGTTTTCAGTTAGTTGGCCTATGCTCTCATTTCTGATGGGGGGGCACATCATTCTTTTGCATCACATATATGGGCTTCCAAGAGCCCGCTCAAGGTGAAAGTCCTAATTTGGAGGATCTCACATGGTCAGCTTCCCACCTGTGACAAGGTGGCACCTTTTCTTCAACAGGTTTCTACCTTCTTTTGCTTGTGCGGGGATGAGGAGGAGGATCTCAACCATCTTTTTACTGGCTGCCATTTTGCGAGGGACATTTGGTTGAGGATTGCCCAGAGATTCCAGCAACCTTTTGGGCTTGACGATGGGGTCTACAAGTTTCTTTTCAAGTGGTACCGGATGTGGAACCTTAAGGGCGACAAGATCATTTGGTGGCTTATCCTTCGTGCCACTTTCTGGGCTTTGTGGAATGAACAAAACAATAGACTTTTTAGAAGGGAAGCGAGATCGGAAGACAATGTTTTTTCTTTTGTTTGCCAAACTGTGGCATTTTGGGCAAAACGTTTGTGTAAAGCGGGGGGTCGTAACTCCTCACTTTTTTTGCTATTGGGGAGTTAGTCTGGGTTAACCCCTTGGTGTCATTTACTTTTGATGAGGGGTCTTTGTGTGTTGTTAGGTTACTTGTACATCCATCCTTATCTAAATATATTGTGTGGTATCATCCACGTTTAAAAAAAAAAGAACCGTATTAAATAATAAATAGAGGAGGTACAATTAAGCTCGGGCGGGGAGACTCGTCCCTCCTGAAAAGAGGAAAACTACATGAAGAAAGGAGGATTGTGAACAATGCGATCCCTTTCCTCCAATCCTCAGCAGAACTATGAAGAGTAGTTCTATACCAAGAATAAAACAAAAGATACTGCACGCAAAAAAATGTTTTCTTTGTAGGTTTTACTTCCTCTGAAGGTAGTCATTGCACTCCTTCCAAGTACTCCAGCAGTCTATTATTGCTTCAAAAGGCCCCCACTTTGTTGGATGTTTGATGTGGTGACGGCAATTGCAAAACCCATCAGCGTTCCTCACTCTCTCTGTAATGTCATGATTCTGCTTTAGTTGCTGGGTTTCTGAACTTAACATTTCTCATGGGTATGTCATCTTTATCTCAGTTTCAATGCAATTTAATCTTTTCCTAGTAGTCATGGATTTCTCTCTTGTGAGTTCTCTCCAAGATCTTTTCTCGCCAGAATGCTATATGCCGGCCGCATGGAGGAGCAAGAGGGGAAGAAGGGTTGGTCAGGCTGAGAGCTACCTGGGATATCAGTGACAGAGGAGAAAGCCCCTGCTACAGGTGATGTGTGGCATTCAACTGCAGTCATTACGGTGATTGACACACGTGACAGATTGTGTAATCGGGATCAGATTGTTGCTGCAGGGAAGAGGAGGAGGGGTGAAGGGAATGAAGGCTTGGTGAGGCTGAGATCTAGCTGAGATGTCAATGACAGAGGAGACGGCCCCTGCTACAGGTGATGTGTGGCAGTGAATGGCAGTGATTCAAGCATCTGAGCAAAGGTGACTGACCATGTAGTAGTCAGGTGCTTGGGGGAATGGGCTGGGGGGAGGGGGAGGGGCTTTAAACTGTAGCTGGTTTATTTTTTTTCTTACATAAAAGAGAGGGGAAAATCACCTGTTGGCTCCCGTATAGTCTTTATTGTTATACTTCAATGCTTAAAAACCATCACCTGTTGGCTCCCTTTACCAATTATCTTCTCCTTGGAGACTTCTAGTCCCTCTACCCTCCTAGAGGACTCCCCTACTTTACAGGCTCTCAACTTGGGCGGGGGGTCCTGCGGGAAATAGGGAGTTTGTTCAAGCCTACAGATACATCCAAGCCTTCGTTTACTCCCATGAGGATCATGCGCAACCACTTCAAGTACAAGACCCTTTGTCCCCGGATTCCCTCAATAGTTGTGTGCTCACCCGTGCTTAGCGCAGGAACCGGAAAAAGAAGTGCAAGAAATATCCCCCTCAAGGCATAAAAGGGTGTTCTTAGCCTCCTATAATGGAGGATGTTCTAGGGGCCACTATGTTTCGTTGTTGTACTCTTCTGGGGTAAGGTTTTATGCCCCCCCTTGTTTGGTTTCGATGTTGAGCAATAGATTCCAAGGGCCGGCTTGGGTTCTAGAAGAATTCCCAAGTTGAAAAAGGGGAAAATTACCCGTATACCCCTAAAATATTTCAAAATAACCATTATAGTCCCACCTTTATTGTATTTACTGTAATGTCTCTCAAATCTCTTAACCCAAGTTGCGATGCCCTTGAGGTTACATTATGTGTAAATGGTCGGCAACTCACTCATGTGAGATTATTATTTTGCCCCACTTTTATTAGAAGGATACATATACTGAGAGAATGGGCAGCGACTACCCTCTCCGGCGTCAACGAGACTAAGAGACAGAGAGAGAGCAGGGCAGAGGTCAACAGAGAGATGGGGTTGAGTGGGACCTGAGAGGGGGTGGGCGGCTGGGGGGAGGGAGAGGAGGGAAGAGGGGGTGGGCGGTTTGGGGAAGGAGGGTGGTCGGAGGGGAGGAGAGGAGAGTGAGAGGGAGGTCGGACGTTGCATCTCTCTCTCTCTTTCTCTTCTGTGTATCGCCGACGTCAAAGGAGAAGAGCAGGGTGGGGCCGCCAGCACAGTAGGGAGAGGGGGACTGGAGAGGCGGACTGGAACTTGTGGTCTCTGCGTCTGCTCCTCCTGTGGAGCCGAGCAAGCCACTGAAAACTTCCAATTCCAAGCCTTTACCTCCGATAGTTGCGCCCTTGGTGCCATTGTCCAGTCCATCAACGAGCTCACCTAATGCGACTGTAAGATCCACGAAGCAGACGCCCAAATCTCTGACATCACCTTTAGGCTCGGCCTCTCCAGTATTCGCGTCGTAGACGTCCGCGCCTTGGTCTGTGAGGTCATCAACGGCGAGTTAGTCATCGTGGACTAGTTCCTCGTCCTCGTGAGCGCCTGCTCCTGTGTCGCCATGTGGTGGAACCACCTCCCCGTATGCGCCCTCCCTTGTGCATTCGCTCCCAGGTGACCCCCCCTGCGAACCCCCTCCATTGCCATCAAGGCCAAGCTCATTTCTAACGGATCTTCGCCTCCTTGTGTGACATCCCCAGGAAGGCAAGGACGCCGTAGAACCACTCAAAGGGAAACATCTGGGCATCTTGTCGGCGGCAAAGACCTCCCTCCTCTTGCTAACACACCGGCACAGATCTCCCCTGTCTCTCTCGCCCCTCGCCCTCGGGATTTCTGTAGGATCACGCGAGCACACCACCCAACCTATTCCCTACTCTCTCTCTCTCTCTCTCCTGTGTCTCGTCGGGGCCGAAGGGGAAGAGCAGAGGGGTGGTAGGCCGTTATCCTCTGTGTCCGCAGAGAGCGTCCACATCTCTCTCTTTCTCTCTCTTCTATGTCTTGCGGGCGCCACGGGGAAGAGCAAGGGAGGGGCCGTTGACATCCTCTGTGATACCCAGGAAGAGAGAGAGAGAGAGAGAGAGAGACGAGAGAGAGAGTTGACTAGAGGGGGAGATAGAGAGTTGACTAGAGTTAAAGGTAGGTTAGTCATTTCGCTCCTAACCCATATTGAGTTACGATTTGTGACGGAATGGTGACGGCAGGGGTACGATGCTACCTTCATAAAGATTGGAGGGGTAATACGGTAATACGACAAAGGTGGGGGTATAGTGGTTATTTGGGATATAGGGGTAATTTTCCCAAAATAAGTGTCAAATTAGTGTTTTTGGGGGGAGGAGGGGCATGTGCTTATTGGTGCTTCATCGAGCTTTGCAATCATTGAGGTAGAGTTGTCAAGAGCAAGGTCGCTAGGTTGGGGGGCCTCACCAGTGCTTCATCAAGCTTTGCAATTTCGTCGGGGTAGAGTCGTCGACAGTAAGATTGTCAGGTTCAATAGTCACTAGGGTCGATAGTCATTGAGGTCATAGGGTTCAACAGTTGCCGAAGTCGCCAATATTTGTGTAGGGCTTGTGAAGGGTTGAGATGGGGGGAATGGGCATTGGGGTGGTGGAGGATGGGGGCTTCTATACCGGATTTAAATGGGCTGGGTGGTTTTTGGGCATGATTTGTGGTCTAGATGACATGACGGCCTGGGAGCAGGCATACAAGGCATGTCGGGTGTTGGAGGTGGGCCAAAGCACTCGCTTTCATTGCCCAGGTGATCCCAGCAACCGCCTAGGCAACAAAGGTTGGAACGAAGTGACTCGCCACCTTGCCTTGTGGGGACCTTTGATAAAATAGGATTATAGATTTTTTTATTTTTTGAAAGTGGGTAGTATCACTAATTATATAAAAGAAAAAGAAAGAAGTTACAAGTATTGATGGAGAGCTCCTACCAAACTCCCACATACAAAAGGCGGCAGACAACTTTCTGCCCTGAGAGCAAATAAAGTGAGAAACAAAATTCCAAACACCCAAGCACCTCCCCCCCACCCAAACATACAAACCAACCATCACCCCCCAAAACTTGACAACATCCCTACTCCACCCTCTCCAACCCACAACACCCTCTCGACAGACCTCAAGAGCTCATGTGTACTCAATCTTGCCCCACGCCTACGTTGGACACCTCTTGTCGAGAAGTACTTTCACTGTTTTGGCTTCCCTAACCGGCTTTGCATGCCATCTTCTTTGGATCGTGTTGAGCACGGATTTAACATTCTTATTGACTCCTTGAGAGGAAACCCCGATCAAGTCGGCCACTTCTCTCACCTGATCTGTCAAAATCCTCTTGACCTCAGAAAAGATGCCATGGCGTCTTCTTTATTCGTTTGATCTGCTCCTTAAGAGTGAGGCCTAAAAGCACACATTCCTCTGTAGACATCCCCTTTGCCTGCGGCGCCTGACTGACAAGGAGTACAATGCCTACAGCACTGGCCTCTTCTGGCAGCAACAGGACCAGAGGCAGCTCTGGGAAGGTCTCCCTAGCAGCATCGACATCCCCTGCCTCCTTAAGGAGGCGAAGGCCACCTTCGCACTCCTCCTCGACACTCGGACTGCTGGAGTCACCGCCCGCTTCAATTGGAGCAAGACTGTTGCTGTCGCTGTAAATGCTCGAGGAAGCCTCTGCCGTCGCTGCCACAGTAGGCTCCTCTCTCTTAGCAAGCACTAGGACAAGGGTTCGATCATTCCCCCTTCAGCTGCACCTTGCCCAAGAGATAGATTGGGGGAAGCCACAAGGCTTGTCGCCTCTTTCTGCATCGTCGCCCCTATGCTGCTCCGTTCACCCGTTGCCGTCATCGACGCCGTCAAGGGGGCCACCTCCTCTTGGGGCGGTCCGACAACTGCCAACTGGGAGCATATCGAGGTCTTTGACCCCCTTGAGAACTCTTGTTGAGTGGGGCCTCCGGCAACGCCTCCCTCTCTCTGCCATGACAAGGCGAGCACCCTCCCTCGAAAAGACGGAACGCTAGCATCCAGGGCATCCACAGACAACGCTTGGGGCTCCAACGACCGCTCTGGCATGGAGTCGGAAGCAACCCCCAATAGTAGTGCTGTCGGTGGCAACGGATTGGGGTGGTTGTTGGAGACCGCCGACGTGAAATCCATCATTGGTGTCGGTAGTCCCTCGAGTTGTGCCGGCTCTGCTTGGAGGAACCCACCCTGACCCTCACTCGAGCTGGGATGACAACAGAGCCTGAGTCCTTGAGACCCATTATCCCCCTGCCCCCCGGATCCGCTAGGTGAGTTGCGGGTAACTGGTCCAGGTACTGGGGCGATCAAACAACAGCCCACTTCGGAGCGGCCCACTGGCCCAATCCGTTTCTCGGTTCGGCCCACCAGCCTATCCGCTGTCAAGCCGCTTACCTCGATCGGCCCAAGAGGCCGAATCGGCTCAACTGCCCCAAGAGAAAAGGAGCAAGTCCCACAATTTGTGGCCCAGAAACGATGGGTGGGCGGTTCGACTCTAGTCCCCTGCCCTCTTGTCTTCTCCGGCACCGGTGGACCTTGCGCCCTCGCTCGACATCGCCTGCCAGAGTTCAATCCGCATCGAGAAGCGGTTGTCGACGATGTCAACAGTCATTGCCATTGGAATCTTCCTCAAGCTACCAACTCGGACCATTAATTCCAGCCAAAGTGTCTCCCCACCGGCGATGAGGCTGACCGGACCCTCCACAGCTACTCGAAAGTGGCTGGCGATGAAGCGGGCTACCACATCATCACAGAGGATGAGTGGGATGCCAGACATGAGAATCCAAGCTTTAAACTGCCAAGGATCTGGGAACGAACCCCGAGACAACTCCCATTTGACCGTCTGGAGGACCATCCCCTCTGCCAGGACACACCCAACCTTAGCCAACTTTTCAGCTTCCTCTTCGATGCTCCCGACTACCAGGAACTCATTCCTGGTCACCCTTGAGACCTTCCAACCTCCCCCTTTCCTGCCTCCTTTAACCAGGATCATCCTCACCATCTCAGCGTCTGCAGCCCCCTCCACCACCGTCATCCGGACACATCGAAGCCTCTCTTGGACGAAAAACGGTGGTGGGGAACCAGCGTCTGGACAACCCCTTCCTTGCTTATCCTACAGTGACCCGCCTGCTTGCCCTTGGCGACTTCTGCACAGGACCTAAATGGAATGCCACGGACCTTTGTCGTCGACACCTGTTCTCCCGTTGACCGCCAGCATCCTACATTTTCTTTTGACATGGCCCCTAAGACCGCAACGAAAGCAGATCGGTCCCCTCCGGAGCCCAACGAAATGATGGAGGTTTTCCGGCCTTCCTAGCCTCGGAGCCGGTCTCGAGAGCTTCACGACGTCCGTGAACGAGACCCTCCTCTGCCCCCCTACGGTCTTCTCCACCAAAACACTACTCCCCAGCTCCCTGCAAACACGGCGCAGATGCCCCCTCTTCCCACATCGGAAACAGACCAGGCCCAAAGAGCCCCCGTGTCCTGCCGGTGGCATCCCTGAGCCCAAATACGCGAGACCACCAGAAGGGGGGCCGCCTTCCCGGGAGAGTGTTATCCTCAGAGCTTCTCTCTCTAGAATTGGCTAGAGAGAAAGATAGAGATCCAGTAACATAGGATTAGAGAATTTAAATGTGAGCGAAGTAAAAGGAATGAAAAAAGAAGTGTCAGAGAAGAGAAGGAAAGATGTAACTCTATGATCAGCAGTGGCACTGCATCTATCTCATCACCATTGGTATCAGCATGGCAACATGCAGTTCTCTGCAGAACAGAAAGATGATGAGGAAAAGAAGGGTGGAGGGAGTGGGGATACGATTGTTTCCTTTACCTCATTGCTATACTTTGATAAAGATGGTTTTATTATATAACCTGTCTCATAAGCTGCATGGCAGATACCTAGCAACAATGCCTTTGTGCCATGGGGAGTATTGAGACGTGATGACAAGAGCCAGCGAAACCAAAGGTGCGAGTGGCAATTTCACAGGCAGGGGTCCAGGACGGCCTCTGCCTGACAGCGGCAAAGTAGTCGTTGGTGGCCACATCCCAGGTCCAACCTGTGCTTCCAATGTATTGGGAAAAGGTACCATGCGAGCTTGTGTAGTATGGAGGGGGTCTGTTGTCATTGCACAAAGCCAAGACATCAGAGCTTCAATTGCAAATCAGAGGATCCTGAAGATTCAGTGGCGGCAATGAATGTCGTTGGTGTTATCAAGCTCGTGCAGTGTTCAGAAGAGTCACAAGAGTTTCTTCTTGTCAAAGCTCCTTGGTTTCCTTCATTCGAATGCAATGTGAAGATCTTGAAGTGTGCTTTGGTTGGTGAGTTTCTAGAGGCTTCTATCGAACTCAGCGATGTGGTCATGCCCATGAGGCAGCAGTGGAAGGATGAAGGGCAGTGGTTATTATCCTTTCTGAAACTGAGAATATTGCATTATTATCTTAACTGGATGAATGGGGATCTGCCCTCTGAAGAAAACTAATGATATGTTAAAATGAAGCAGGTTACCATCACTAGTTTTTTTGGGATCCTCTGCCATGGATGCAGCACTACATGTTATTTATTTTGTACTTTTGTCCTATTTAAGACTGCAAATCCATTGAACACTTCACAGGATGTATGACAAAAGTGGGAACGTTGTACACACTGCATATGCTAGCTCACTGCTTTCCAACTGTTTGATCTTATTCTAGACCATCTACTTCATAGTTCTATGCCCATCATTGAATTGTATTTTACAGAACATATGAATGGGAATTCTGCGCAGCTGATCATCTTGCTTTGTGTAATTCATACTCCTCAAAACTTTTGAGGTGTTCCCAAGTGGTTCAATGTTACATACACCAATGATGCAAATGCAATGTTGAAAGTGGTTGAGATTTGCATTTATTCCATATACTAATTGCGCAAACTGCAATTTTGACCAATATTTTTGTTATAAGGTCTGTTCATACTCTAGCATTATGTGTGTTTCTCTACCAGTTTTATTCAGTCCGGTGCAATTTTGTTTTTCTTATTCACATTCATCATTCTTAACACTTGTCTCTTGTCTGTGCATTTCTTTTCTTCAAGATAGGCTTTCATGAAAGTAGATTTGGAATATATTAACATGTATATTATCCGCTCTGTTTATATAGTCTGAGAGTTTCTGTCCACACCATTTCTACACTCTTATGGAGAACGTTCTAAACTTGGGTAGCAATTGCGTCAAATCTGAATCCTCTGATATTGCCTAACAGCTTGTTGGTCCACATCAGCAACCAAGTATTCTTGCTGAAGAATATGACACCAACAGCAGAAAAAGGAAGAGTGGGTGTCAATGGGATGGGGTAGAAACTTGGCAGCAAAGAGAGATGGCGATTAACGAGGTTTATACTAATACCTGGCTCTTCAGAGCCTGTAGGGGAAGCCATCTAGAGGACCCTGGGACAGCAAGAGTTCACTGAAATGCTGTTTTGATTTAGGATGTGAGAAAAGTTTTCTTGGTTGCCACTCCAAGCTATGATGGGGAAGGTTCTATGTTTAGTTATAATGCTCTCCTTAGTATGCCAAGTATGATGTATAAAATCATACTGATTGATTATGTAAATATTTGCTAAATGTTGCTCCTTGATGTTAATGGGGGTGGATAGAGAATTGCTGATTCTGCTCCATTTCCAAGTCCAGGCAGCAAAGATATCTGCCCGATATTTTTGAATTGATAAATAGCCAGCCGTATGCACTCTTAAGCCAGTTTGGAGCTGGATACTATCCGGTTCCACTAACAATATTACTTTAGACCCAAATCGATTACAGGTGTCAGGTTATCAGTGTGTGCCACTGTTCCTATGAAATTTAGGCATTTGCTTGGTAAATAACAATTTAACTGTCATTTGGATTTTCAATTTATTTCATGTTCTACTATATGTCCATTCAATCCATGACATGGAATCTCAAATATATGTAACGGCGATGTTTTTTCTCCATCATCTTTTATGTACAACATCTACTCTTCCAGTTTGTCTTGTTAGTTTGATGTCTTGTTTTTGTTTTGGCCAGGTTGCTGAACGTGCTTTGTTTCTTTGGAATAATGATCACATCCGGAACTTGATTATTCAGAACAGGAAGGTTATATTACCTATAGTCTTCCCTGCCATGGAAGGGAATACAAAGGGTCATTGGAACCAGGCCGTTCAAAGCTTAACACTGAATGTGAGGAAGCTTTTTGTGGATGCCGATCAGGAGCTCTTCGAAGACTGCCTACTCAAATTCCAAGAACATGAAGTAAAAGAGATGGAGGCACGAGAAAAGCAGGAATCAAGTTGGAGGCGCCTGGAGGATCTTGCAGCATCAAAAGCTATTGCCAATGAGGCTGTGCTCGTTACAAGGACATTCTCGGGTCTGAGCATCGCTACCACAAGTCCACGTCCTGTCGTAGGTCCTTGACATATCCAGGATTTCATCTGGGACGGAACAGTCTGCACTTAGATAGCCTGGTGACTTTTCTCTTATGTGGGAGGGAGTTTGGTGTTGCAGAGCAAAGGGCTCAAAATTTCCTCAGGTTGGTGTTTCCTTTGGGGTTTCCCATTTATTTATTTGTTTCTTCTTGACATGGAAAATGTATTCATGGGTGTATTATAAGAAATTATTATAGAGATAGATCATCCGGTGCTCTTCCGCATAGCATGATGTTGTTTTTGTAGCAACGAACTAGTGGTTTATAGCCTTTGCATTCTTTTTAGCTGGTTATTTTCTCGTCTTCCCCTCTCTTTAGGGGATTTCTCAAAAGTGTAGTTTTTTCATTCCCGCCCCTTTTTTATATTGTTGTGGAGTGAAATGATCCATGCATCTCAAGAGCATGTTTCATTCCTTGTTTCTTACTACGAACTTGTGCCAGAATCCGAGGTTTATTATTCTTTGCTCCACATGTCGGAATTAGTTCTTTCTTTTTTCTTTTTCCCAAATCAGATAAACATGTCTTGAACTTCTCTCTTACTTGGAGGATGAGCAAATGTATCATGAAGTTTTGTATGCCTTTGTCATGCTCCAAAAATCCCAAGAAAACCTGGAGTATAAGAACAATAAGAAAAATATCAGATGATTCTTATTGTTAATAGTGGAAGCAATAGCTGTAGACAACAAGATTACACCCTCAAAACGGTGCAAAAACATGACCGTGATCGTCAGGAGCATGAGGCTAAGGAGAAACACGTACTCCAAATAATGAAAGAAAAAGGCAACCGCATAAATATGTAAAGGGGCATTTGTGATTGCACTTGCTCTTTCATTTGTAAAACAAAAGATCTTGTTTTCAATTCTTAGTTTCTTTTGATTAGCTGGGCACCGAAGAATTGATTGTTATGTGTTGGTGAGCTGATCATGGACCCACTGCTGCCTTCGGTTCATTTCTGATAGCCGAATTCCCGTGGAAGTGTTGGGGGTGGATGTATGTTTGGGGTTTTTGACCAGACCATTAGAAAACATTCTATTTACAGCACCTAAATCGGAGTTTATCAGTTTTCGGTTTTAGCTTCAAAGAACACCCTGTTCATCCTCCTCCTCTATGGTGTTTTGTGGCTTGACCAACGCATGATACTCTCTTAGCAAAAACCCAATTAGTCTGACAGAGATCCAATGACCATGGCTAAAAGCCCTAGCTTCTCCCTTGGTAAAGGACATTCCATCAGCCATCCTCCACTATTGTTTGGGGTCCAATTTTGCCTATTAAAAATGAAGCTAGGAATCTACCTAGATCTATGGACATTCAGGTTTGGAGGGCTGCGCAATGAGGATCACATGCGCCTTTTTGTTCCTAAAATGGCATGGAGAGCTGTGGAATGAAGGCCCCATGTTCCTTTGGTTCTTGAAAATGCATGAATGGTGATGATGACGATGATGATGAGAAAAAAGGAATTACTTATAATGATAGAGCTGGTAAGTGCCATGTATTTCGCTTTAGATACTAGTGAATTTAATTGTGAAGTGCGTATGCTCTCCATTGTACAATTTGCAAGTACCCATAAAAGGGCAACTCTAACGAACCCTTTTTGATGGAAGAATGCAATGTTTAAAGAAATATTAACTGTCCTCATGTTCTTTTCTTAATATACTCCACAATATATGAGTGGGTTTCCATTAGGTTTACTGAGATAGATCGCCATCTTGGTCATCATGGAGGGCAATTGGGTCTATATGTCAAATAGTTCTTATTCTTCATGATTTTGTTGACAATGAACGAGAACCTTTTTTCTCGGCTCTACTAAGGGTCCCTTTGGTTGAGATTGTTCAGGTGGATTTTTTTTTTAAAATCTCTACATAGAATAAATGTCAGTGTCAGAGATTTTAGATCTCGAAATTCATCCCGAAACTCTACGAGGAACTTTTATATATTATTTAACACCTCTCCTTTTATGTCTTTCTCTCTTTGTTTTAAAAAATTCATCCGGCGTAAAAGTTGACATAATTTTGGATTATTTGATTGGGATGAAATTATATCAGGAATTTCACTTATTAGAATCTCTTAATAAACTCAATCAAAGGGGCCCTAAGAATCTCCCTGGCGATCGAGATTGCAATGTTAAATAGGGATGTAAAGGTTCTTCTATTATTCATTTATCCATATTTTTCCCAAGTTTAAAGAAAGGATAAAAATATCTGCATTTTTAGCATTACGATCAGGATACTGTTCATATCCAATAAAGGATAAGGATACTCATACCATTTCTTCCATTATCCTTTTATCCATTTATTGGTCTATGCATCTTCGTTAGACATTTCACTGATCTCATGTTCTCAACCTTTTATTACTTGTTCGTGATTTTTACATATATATCCCCATAAAGTTCAATTTTGTCAAATATACTCACCTGAACATATTATCATGAATATCTTTCATTTAGATAGAAATGTTGCGCTTATACTCCTTTAGTTTAATACCGTCGACGGAGAAGAATATTATGTGAAATATGTCATCTGCGATCGTTAGATTTAAGATATATTTGACAAAATCAAATTTTATAGGGATATATATATATATATATAAATCTTAATTTTTAACTCACATTTAACTTGGGTTAAATACACGGGAGTTACTGCGATGACATAATCATGACATTACTCATATTTTAAGGATATGCATGATAATATGCTCAGATTAAGGATATATTTGATATAACCGAACTTTATAGGAGTGTATATATGCAAAAATCTCTACTTTTTTTATGTGTCCCAATAATTCAGAAGTAGAACAACTGCATGCCTACAACATTTGGCAGAGAACCTTGGATACTCGTAGCCATTAGAGGGGCCTTTGTCTTCATTGGCCATGCATTGGAGCGGGTCATCTTCATTGCTTCCTCCGCTGCCATCCTCTTCATTTATTTCTTCTATGTTGACAATTGCATGCTCATGACGAAGATTATTGATGCCCTCCTTCACATCCCTTACCTCTGACATTACTACTGCTCTCCATTTTGACTTCCTCTCTCTCTCTCTCTCTCTCTCTCTCTCTCTCTCTCTCTCTCTCTCTCTCTCTCTCTCTCTCTCTCTCTCAATAACATTGCTGCATTATTTCTATTTAAGCTTTTAAAATTTAATTGCAAATCATAAATTCGTTGAAATGATATAATATCTATTTTTATGTATTTTATGAGTCAGATAAGTGAGAATTGCATGGCTGACCAGTTTGAAAGGGTTTAGACAGGCCCCGTGCATATTATTTTGGGTTAAGAAAGGTACTGTACTTCTTTAGAAAGAAGTGTAAAATAGGAAATGTGAGTTGACGGCGCCATTTGACAATTTAGTCTTTTCTTTTACTATCCATTTCCAACAAGTTCGAAGGATAAAGATAAGAATTTATGATAGTTAATCCTTGAGATGAGTTTGATAACGGAGTAGGTTAAGGACGGGTGGCCTATCCAACCACTAATCTTAACTGGGGTGAGTTAACTCATTCCATCTATTTCTTAAGAATGAGTTAATCCACTTTAACACTATCTGACCCCGATTAAGAAAAAAAATATCAAATTAAAAATAACTCACCTGACCCTGGTTAACCTATCCTACCTGCGCTTAACCCGTTATCAAACTGGGCCCGAAGTTTCAATTGATGTGTCTTAGTCACCCAATCTGCACACCCTATCAATCATATTAAAATGGTAATTATTTTTGTATCAAAACATTACTGATTAATGGTGACAAAAGGGAATACCTAACAGATGTAAGAACAGCTCCATCCATGTTTTATAAGAAAGCCTGTTAGCTGAAGCAGTGATACACTTCGAAACTCGTTTCAGTGCCATGGACGATATTCTAACTCGTCGATGAATCGTTTTATTGGACTTTGAACAGTAGAAACAACTTTGTGAGCCCAAGGGGCTTTCCCTCCCTTGTGTTAAAGCCCGACAGAATCTCGCTAGTGCGCTTTGAGAAATGTCATTATGGTTTTGAATTCAGGGAAAAAAAAATCTGATTAAAAAAAGTTATGCCAACTTCGATTTTGGTTACCGCTAATTTCCTAAAAAATTTGGATTTCGGTCATCTTGTTTTCATTCCAAACCTCAAGAAACCATAGTGGTTCGCCGCCTTCATTTCTAAACCAGAGGTTTCATGTCTCTTGAGCCTTCTCGGAGGTCTGTCAATGGGCCAGGCCGGCCCGACAGACCTGCAGACTTGACCTGATTTCGAGCCGAATCGCAAGGTCTTTTTCGATCAGTAGACTTTTAGTCGAACCTAAAAACCCGACCCGACTAGACTCGCGGGTCGGTCCATTCTCTTTTTTTATTCACTTCAAATTTTAAAAATTACTTAATTAAAATTATGTTATTTTACTTAATTATAAAATTTAAAATTCTATTTACACACTAATTATGTAATTAATATCAAATTTTTAATTATTTTAGTGAAATTATAAATTTGATATTATTAAATATATTATTTTTATTATTTTATTTAAATTATCGGGTCGGGCCGATCCTTAGTCGGGCTTTGCATTTTTAAAATAGTGTCGGGCCCGACCCGACATAAGTCGGGCCCGAGCTGGACTCGGGCTATAATGTTGATAAGTCGGGCCCGGGCCGAGCCGACCTAAACTCGACCTGGGCTCGGCCCATTGACAGTCCTACTTCCACGGAATCGCCTAAACCTACACAAGACAGGCACTTCCACAGCACGCCTTTGTAAGTCATAATTTGAATATCATATACACAGCATGTCTTTCTAATTCATGATTTGGATACCATACTACTGCAAGATTACAACCCACGATTAAGTGGCATATACATCTATTACAAAATGTCAGTTTTGACTGCAATATAAGTTACATGGATTTCAAGATAATATCATACTCAGATGGCAATTATATTTTCTTTGGTCAGCAAACCTGGAAGTAGTGTGATCTATCTGGGACAGTCTCTAGAGAGAAGAAACAAAGGTGCCATGCAGCTAGAGATCCCTATTCCCTAATATCTTCGAAAGTTGCCTAACAATGGGGCGCTCCTTAGGTCCCTTCTCTCCAGAAGAATGCCATTTTCTTGACATGTTCTCAGCCTGCAATAGTCAGTTAGGGATTGCTTATTGTAAGCACTGAATTCCACATTACGATATGCAGTTTGAGATTTAGGGTCTAAAAGTGCAGTCATAGGTCAGGACCCACCAATCCCATAACTAACCAACGGCAGTGCAAAAACGAGGAGGCTATCAACAGCATGAGGAGAACCAGAAGTGGAACAATACAATTCAGCAAACTTGAAAATGAAATCCTAAAATCACAAACAGAAATATATCATGGTAATGGTAATGAAATGAATCATCTCATACCCAGGTTCGAAGGGGAGCCATCTGCTCCCGAACCAATTCAGCTGTGGGTTGAATCAGATCTCGCCCTTTAGTTCTTATATCATCAGTCTGCAAGAATAGCTAGGTAAGGTACAACTTCCTTTAAGAAATGGTGATCTCTAGTTATACAAGTAAATGAAGAAAAATGAAGGATAAGCTACAATGGAAGTGACCATGAAAGGATGAAAACCTCATTACTTTGGTTATTAATGCACATCCTAACTTAGTTCACAATGTAAATTCACTATTGTTCAACACAAACAAAAATATGTTTCATTAAGCATACGGTTTTGCCCAAGGTTACAGAAGGAAATCCAAAGCATCTCAACCATGCACATTTTTTAATTCAAAGGAATGTCCTAAAATGTAACCTTACAGTAACTTACATTTTGCATCTTCAGCTTGGAGACGGACAAAGCAAAAACAGAGCAATGTCCTAAAATGTAACCTTACAGTAACTTACATTTTGCATCTTCAGCTTGGAGACTGACAAAGCAAAAACAGAAGTAGCACCACCGAAGATAATTGCAGTAGCAATAGCAAATGCCTTTCCAACTACGAACAAAATAACATTTAATATTTTAGAAAAGAAAAATAAATAAAATATGCTTTTTTTGGCAAACTCAACTAGAAATAACATAATCCACTACATTTCCTAGTTTACAAACTGGAAGCATAACTTGGTTGAAAGTATAAATAATTCAGTCACAAAAAAGAGACTCGTCACATATCAGAAAACAGACTTGTCATAGGAAAACAAAAGGAACTGTTTTACAGGTGTTAATGATGACAAAGCTAAACTAAAACACATATAAACAGAATTCGATTGTAATGTTTACTAATAATGCCTTGTGAATATGCTAGCCAACCCACATGTCTAAATAGAGAGAGAGGATCTTCTTGATGCTCTGAAGCATGTTTTAAGCAATATGGATTGGACTTACAGGGATATAGTTGAAGCATACAAATTATACAGACATGCTAGGGATACCTTGGGACATGGAGAGAGGTTGAAGAATGCTAAGTTAACTTGGTCCAAGGATGCACGTAGTCACTGCTCAGATAAGTCATCAACACCAAAATCAGTGATGACACCGGTCAACATTTGAGTGAGTCAATATGGCAGCCATGGAAAGCAAGGATGATCTGTCATGTGGTGTTGTAGATGTCTCTACTGGAAATTTGGGTGATGGTGAGGGAAGGCACAGTGATTTCCAAACTTGGGCCTGATGAGTGAGCGTTCCTTCTCATGGTGGAGGACAAAGATACCAAGGAAATATTTGTACAATCTGCAGCGAAAACCTGGTGAGATACAGCACCGCTGGCATTTCAAATTGTTGATGGTTTGCAGGACTCTTCACAATGGTGAAGGCAGCTGCATGTCCCTCAGCGATGGGGTTGGCGGGTGTTGAGGCAAGAACATTTCGTAACTGCTCCAACTAGTAAAATGGAGAAAGTGGCTTTGGAGGGGAATTGCAGTGATGTTGGTGGCATGGATTCTCCACTGGTGTCAGTTTCCCAAGTCGACGGTAATGGTGCAAGCGGCTCACGGTAGCTGTTGGCAGATCGAATGCAGGACCCACAGCTTTTTACGATGCCGCACTCAGTTCCAGATCCTGTGGAGATTCAGCAATCTTCCTCACAAAGCTCCAGTAAGGATCTGCTGCTTAGGGTAGCACAGTGGCATGTTGGCAAATTACAGTAACCTCATCTCCACATGAAGTAACGCCAAGTTGGTGGTGAAGTCTTCCTTTTTGGATGTACAAATTCAAGAGAGCTGGAAAATTTATGACACTGTTTTCAAACTCTTCCTGTTGGTTATTCAGAAACAAGGAAGAAGAAGGCATGGAGATGGCGATGGGAAGAAGACTGGGAATCAAGATTCCGTTGAGAGTATCAAGAGCCCCCCTCACCCAAACTATATATCCTCATAACAGAAATTACATAGATGGACTCTTTTACCCTCGAAGAAAGACAAAAAGACTCAAACAACAAAACCACCACGCACCAGTCCTCTATCTGACCGAACGGCCCAATAAAATGCCTATTTTCTACACTCCCCCTCAAGGTGAGCATAGATGTCCATCATGCAAAGTGCCAAAATGGATCGAAAGATTTTCATCGTCAATCCTTTGGTAAGAACATCAGCAACCTGATCTTCAGAATGAACATAAGGCAATCATATTTGTCCATCATCAAGTTTTTCTTTGATAAAATGTTGATCTATTTCAATGTGCTAAGTTCTATCATGCTGAATTGGACTACTAGCTATGCTAATAGCTGCCTTGTTGTCACAATACAACTTCATCGGCAGCTCCACATCCATCCCAAGGTCTTGAAATAATAATCTCAGTCACACCAATTCCAGAACCGGATGAACCACAGCTCTACATTCAGCTTCTGCACTTGACCTTGCACAGACACTGTTTTTTACTTCTCGAGGAGACAAGATTTCCCCTAGACCCCTACAAAGGTACGATATCCAATAGTTGATCTTTGATCATTCCGTGAACCGGCCCTGTCTACATCAATATACCCTTCAACTTGTAAATACGATGCCTTCTTGAATAGAAGACTTCTACAAGGTGAAGATTTCAGGCACCTCAAAATTCTCTTCACAGCTTTCATATGGGTAGTGCAAGGGCATGCATGAACTGGCTCACAATGCTCACTGCATGACAGATATCTGGGCTTGTAAGTTTTAGATAGAGCAACCAACCCACTAATCGCTGATATTCAATCTTTTTTTCTTCTCAGCGAGAAGCCAACCATCTTTAAAAAAAACATACTGAAAATAAAGAAAAGAAGTCGAGGCAGATTGAAACCAGGCAAACCATTGTTGAGAAAAGGGCTTCTGTTGTCCCATTCGATTCCTTCTTCCTTTGTAATACAAGGAAAAATAATAGAATAATAGGACGAGGAGAAGGGTTATGAGTAGATGAAATCACTAGATGATATGAGAGCACCAAAGAATTCAAGGAAGTCTGTTACTGAGAAGTGGTGATCTCATCTCGTCTTGCTCGCTAGGAGAGAGGAAGCTTCCGGACTGCTTGCCACGGCGGAACATGTCTTCATTCATAAAGTGAAATAGGACCACAGATGCCTCGCTAGCGATGAGGGCCTGCGTGGAAAAACCAATGGCCAAGGCCAAACCCCCAGAGAATCCCTCTTGGATCAGAAAGAAGGAGAGGGACGCACTCTTTCAAGGGTGGCTGCTTCTAAACAAACCTCCTGGCTGTCTCCTCACCCCTACCTCCTTTATCACTAAGTGGTTATTTAGGGGCCTTAGCTGGTGATCCGGGCTGTTTCCCTCTCGATGATGAAGCTTATTAGCTGGTGATCCAGGCCGTTTCCCTCTCGACGATGAAGCTTATCTCCCGTCATCTACTTTTTTTATCCTTTTTTTTTCAATGTGCGTCCCCTCTAATGCTAATAATTTCTATTACAATCCAATCCCTAACCTGTCGCCTCTATTTGAACCACCAAACAGAGCGACCGCAGCAGCATGTCAAAGAAAGGACTCGGAGCAGCCTGCCAATCATCGTTATAAAAGAGCATCCACCGCCCGATTTCTTTGACACGAAGAAGACGAGTGGCTTCATTCCAAAGAAGGCTTCACCTGAGGTGAATTGACTTCATGATGCCTCAGGGTAGATAGTATCACACATATGCCTTATTTCTTTGATCCAAACTATCAAAGGCTTCACAAGGGCTGCACATTGTTTTTAGTGAAGGGATTTTGAATAGTCCCTGTTTGGTCTACTGACCCTACCTAGCGTGGGCTCTAACATCATAGGAATGCCCCGAATAAAGGCTAAACAACTAAAAAGCTCTGCAATATGAAAATACCAAATAAAAAAACAATAACAAAGGAAAATCATATAGATACATCAATCCCCAATCTGCAAGCTATTTCTGTGAAATAAGGTGGGGTGATTCCAAGAGTCCAACGCACAAATGGTCCCTCGAGCTGCATCCCTATCAATATTTGAGTGAAAGCAATAGTGAAGTAGATCATTTATCATATCTTCACCAATCTCTCTCTCTCTCTCTAACCCCTATAATCGTTCATATTTATGGATTACCCCTTCAATCCAAGTATTTCTTTATAACTCCTTAAATCTCAGGTTATTTAGAAAAGCCCCATATCATTACGAAAAAGCCCCTAAAAAGGATGTTTAACAAATAAATGTGTAATTGTGAATAGGGACTAACCCGTAAATATGAAAGATTATATGAGCCTATATATATACACTTCAAATTGGCTTCTGCCATTGTGAAACATCAGATCCCGAGTTATGGACAGGAGAGCCCTTCCCTTTTACACACATAAGCCACAGCAATCTTTCACCTCTCAACCCCATGGGTACCAAATAAGACTTCATAAATAATGAATACCTATTCTCGTGATCATCATAAAAGTCCTGAAGATTAACTACTTGTTATCCAAAATAGCATACATCATGCAAAATAGAAGCCAATAGTCTAAACATATATGCACTCCGACAACCAAAATTGTAACATGAGGGAATTTGGATCCTCTTTAAAACATTAAATAAAATTCTATAAAACAGACTCTCTTTAACTGGAGAGAGTCTAGCCCCGTAACAGAGGTTGTTAGTAATGAAGTATGGAAAGGCCTAGAAGACATTGATATTCAGTGGCTAACTAAACTTTTCAATAAAATTTTAAATGAACGGAGAATGCCAGAAGTTTGGAGAAAAAGTATTGTAGTTCCTTTCTATAAAAACAAAGGAGATATTCAAAGCTGTAATAATTATCGTGGAATTAAGCTTATGAGTCATACTATGAAACTTTGGGAAAGAGTAATCGAAAAACGCCTCCGATGTATGACTACTGTATCGAAAAATTAGTTTGATTTTATGCCGAATAAATCTACTACAGAAGCTATTTTCTTATTACGGCAGCTAATGGAGAAGTATAGAGAGATGAGAAAAGATCTGTATATGATTTTTCTTGATTTGGAGAAGGCGTATGATCGAATACCGAGAGAATTGATTTGGTAGACATTAAGAAAGAAATGAGTCTCTCAAGGATATGTTGATTTGGTTAAGGATATGTACGATAATGCTATTACTAGTGTTCGAACTATTGCTGGAGAGACTGATGAATTTTAGTTTCTATAGGTTTGCATCAAGGTTCTGCATTAAGTCCACATCTCTTTACCTTAATTGTGGATGAAGTAACAAAACAATTGCATGAGGATATCCCTTGGTGTATGTTATTTGCAGATGATATTGTCTTAATTGATGAGAGTATTGATGCTTTAAATGATAAGTTAGAGCGTTGGAGACTTGCTTTGGAGTCTAAAGGTTTTAAAATTAATAGGAGCAAGTCAGAGTTTATGCATTGTAATTAGTAATGGGAGAGTGGTACAGGAAGACAAGATTCTAATTGATGAACATAACATTCCAAAGAGTAGTAGCTTTCGGTACTTAGGGTCTATCGTACAAGAGAATGAGGAGATTTATGACGACGTTGCACATAGGATTAAGACAGGTTGGTTAAGATGAAGAAGCACATCAGGAGTCCTTTATGATCGTCGTATGCCTGTGAAATTCAAAGGGAGATTTTATAGAACGGCTGTGAGACCTGCTTTGTTATATGATACTGAGTGTTGGGCAGTACGAAAGGAACACATTCACAAAATGTGTGTAGCAGAGATGAGGATGTTGAGATGGATGTGTGGTAAGACTAAGAAAGACAAGATTAGGAATGAGTGCATTCGTAAAGACTTGGGGATAGCCCCAATTGATAGTAAAATGAGAGAAAATAGACTCAGGTGGCTTGGACATGTGCTTCGTCGCCCTAACTCAGTGCTGGTTAAAAGATGTGACCGAATCTTAGTGGATGCTAGTAAAAGAGCTCGGGGAAGACCTAAAATGAGATGGTGCGATGTTATTAGGAAGGATATTAGTTTCTTGGGTTTAAATATGAATATAGCATTTGATAGAAATCTTTGACAGAATAGGATTCATGTAGCCGACCCCAAATAATTGGGATAAGGCTCTGATGATGATGATGATGATAAAACATGCTCTCTTTAACTGAATTTGGACCTAAACCAGACTTCTTCGTGATGTTTCAATGTCACAAACAATGCTAACAATGTTATCATCTTTGTTAAAGGCCCGAACTCTAACCTAAAACGTAGGTATTAAGTTGAGGCAATCATCTATATATATATATATAGAGGGAAGGCACCTATGTTACAATATGAGTGGCACTACCGAACAAGTAGAGTAGGGTATGTCCACAATGGATGATCCGATTAGTAGGCCCAGCTCTAGTACCATGTTAAACAAGAAATGCAAGATCGGATACTGCATTTTGGATCGGGGATGGCCGATCCAAGGGAATCAAGCCAATCCACCAAAAAAGTAAAAAAAATGTTTACATAATTAAAAGGAGGTTTAAGTAAATAAAAAGTATAGTTGTAATTGAAAAGGTATTTACACAAATATAAATAATGTAAAGATATTTTTATCTCTTTTACTCAAACACTAATAAATTAGGATCGGCTGATACATAAAAGAATCAGTTGATTTTGATCCGATTTGGACCATACCAATCATTTTTTTTATTTTTTATTTTAACTGGGATTGGCTTAGGGGCCAGAATCAGATCAGCCCCTGCTGATCCCAATCTGAATCAGCCGATCTGGATCGGGATCGGCCGATTCTACATTCCAGGATATTAACGGCCCGAACTATGACCAAAAGCCTAGGCATTGAGTTCATAGAATCCTCTACTTATATAGAGAGAAGCTACCCATGGACATCCAATATGGGACTAGACCTCAACAATCTCTATGCCATTTTAGCGAACAGAATAAACCAACTCTCTTGCTTAAGGCCATAACTAGCTCGCCATGCATATCTGTACATTCATGTCCGTAACATGTTAGAAACCGATGCATATGTTTTTAACTGTCTTAATCATGGGATCCTGTAACATTATCGAATAGCATTGTTCAAGATTTTGTCTTAATCTGCTACACGATCATACTTGTAACTTGTTTGTCTACTAACTTCATTATTATCATCATCATCATCATCAGAGCCTTATCCCAACTATTTGGGGTCGGCTACATGAATCCTGTTCTGCCAAAGATTTCTATCAAGTGCTTCTATGCAGCAAGCGATGATAGTTGATTTGGTGCCTTGATGACAAAAATTTGAAGACTTGCACCTACTGGTTGGACTACCTCTTACAATAACATTGGTGGTGCAAACCACATCTTTTCTCTAAAAAGAACGAGAACTAGAAGACACTGTAGACGCTTATTTTTGGCTTCAAGTTGGGTCGACTATCCTATCTTCCATGATAATGCCCCAAAATAATTGTTGTCATCGAGTTATATCTTTGAACAATTGCAAAAGGCATTCTTAGGTCTATTTGCATCAGGAATCATAGGTAGAAATCTGAAGACTTCCATCCCCACCTCAGAATGCTGCCAGTTCGTCCTCCCATTCCAAGAGCCATCTTCCCCACGTGGAGAGTACCCCCATGCTATCCTATCGAGGAGATCTTCATGGCATTCAATAGGGAGCATCTCTCTCTCTCTCTCTCTTCTTCTTCCCTGCATATCAGATGGTCTCATGCATCATGGCTTTCAAACACTTATTTGCACATTTTTAAACTCATTTCATTCTCAATCCAAACCTATCTTTTCCGTTATCACATGGGTTTCAAAACAAACCCCCGGTGCGTACTCTTTCTTGCTTTGGTTCATTTTTTTCCATGTAGCACTAACTACACTTTGTTTATGTTTTAATCCAGGGTTCCTTTGTGATTTTATGAAGGCAGAGGAAGAACGTGAAGGAGGAGAAGCCCTTGTCTTCAAGCTGGCCGGAAGAGAAGGAGAAGAGGACTCACCATCTCCCTGATTTCATTCTGTACACGATCATTTATTTCTTCCTTTTGGAGTAGTTTATTTTAATTTCCATCATGTTATTCTACTACTCCTGGGGATCATACTTGTCTTTGCATCTTTGGTGAGACGCTTTTGATGTCTACAGACTTCATCATTCTTTAACTGCCAGGCTGATTTAAAGCGCCAACACATAGCCGGGAAACTAATAGCAGACAAATTAGAGCTTCGGGATACAAGTGCCATGTAGCTACTTACTAGGTGATCAACATCCAAAAATAGATCAATTAGGGGAAGAACATCTACCCTGTGAGAGCCCTGCGGCAACAGCTTTCAACTTCTCGTGGTCGACAGGCTGTTGGTATCTGTCTCGCCGCAGCTCGTTTGCAGTGGAGGCCAAGACAGAGCTCTGTGTATCAGGCAATTGCCATCTGGTATTAAAGCATGTACACATCATGTCACAAAATTCGGTATTGCCGCGGTAGAAGTTAAAAAGAAAACTAGGGTCCTCTTCCACGAGAGAGATAGACAGAGAGACCTTTTGGGGCCGAAGGTGACATGAGGGAGGGAGACATAATCCCTCAGAGGGTTGATCACGCCGTCCAGACGCGGAGACGTGGCAGGGTCATTGCCAAGAGTCCATTTTGAACCCCCGGAGAAGGAAGACGGAGACGCCTCCTCCTCGTAGCAGAGCGGGATGGAATGGCGGAGGATCTCCGGGAGCACGTCCACCGACAAGGGTTCCTCTTTCCCGACGGCGCCCGCGGCGGAGGGCAGCGAATTGAGCTCCCCCTTACTGTTAGTGGCCCTCTTCTTCTGCTGGGCTGCGAGGCGGCCCACGGCATTCTTGGATTCCTGCAGGAAGTACGCCCCCTCGGTGCCGGCCAGCCGGCGCCCCAGCACGCTCATCTCTCACCCCCCTCCCCCCCCACGCGGAGCTACGCTTATACGTGGCGGCCGCTTCCGCCTCCACCACAGAAAGAGTGCATGTGCGGCAGCACCGAGAACCAGGAACAAGTGGCAGCAGAAGGGGCGGCGTGGGATCTGTCCTCCACGGATGGGAGGTATAAGAAGCCCGAGGAGCAACAGCAATGGTCGTGTTCAGGAGGGGCTGCTGCTCCGCACCCGCGCCACTATTTGTGTTGTGGTGGGGGAGTTAGAGAGGAAGGAGGGGTTACCCCTGGCCTCTCCCAGGCTTCTGGAATGCTGCTGGCGATCGTGGGTTCCTCTTCCTTCTGCTGCCCGCACATCAAACTTCTTGACTCGATCTTCGGGAACTTCAAAACATACAAATATCAGACTTGGGAAACAAGAAGCTCTCTGCAAGTTCCGACGGGGGGCGCGGGGGGCGGGGGGCATGGATCTGTGAATCTGTGATTTGCGATGTGACAGCTCAGCGAACAGCCTCAAGTCCACTCTGTAATATGTCCGAATTTTTTTGGGAGAACCTCAATTATTTGTCAAGGCTCTAGCCAGGGTTTGCCGGTGCGTCTCACCCCGACCCGCACGACCCGACTCAACCCAGGCCGGGATCGAGTCGGCCGGGATGTGGGTCGCCACCGGGTCGGTCCATTATTTTAATATTATATTATATTATATTTTATATATAATGTGTGTTTCTCTATTTTATTATATATATATATATACATATATATATATATATATATACATATATATATATATATATATATATATATATATATATATATATATATATATATATAGTGATTTTTTAGAACAGGACAGACCGGGTCAGACCGAGACGGGAGAGACCCGACCCGACCCAAGTCGAGACCGGCCCGGTCGGGTCGACCGGGCCGACAAACCTTGGCTCTAGCCACTCTTATCCTAGAACATATATTTAGTTTTTTATATGTATATCGCTATTAAAAGTGAAATTGTCTGAATATTAATCCTGTATTTATATATATGAATTTATTATAACATGTGTCCTTTTGATTAACTTCCATCAAAATATTTATGAAATATTATATTTTTTTATTCATCTCTCCGATTTGGACATTTTCTTAATGGAAAGTGACACATGTTAGTAAATTCATGGGAAAATTACTTTGTACACGCCTAAAAAGTTCATGAATTATTGTTATATTCCTACCGTTATGGTCTTTACCCAAAATCCCTTAACACGAGTAGCTATGTCTTTGAGATCACCTTTTGTCCTAACGGTGGTAACTTGTCTACGTGAGATTACTATTTTGTCCCAACTACGAGGGGTGTGTGTGTGTGTGTGTGTGTGTGAGATGTGTGTGTGTGTGTGTGTGTGTGTGTGTGTGTGTGTGTGTGTGTGTGAGAGAGAGAGAGAGAGAGAGAGAGAGAGAGAGAGAGAGAGAGAGAGAGAGAGAGCACCCTCCCTTGTGGAGCCGCCCCCTACCCCGTCCCCCCTGCAATCACCCTTCCCATTAGAACCCTCTCGAGCTTGCGACCCCTTGATCTAAAGGTCGATAGCTCGGTCCTCATAGTTGTCGGAGAGGACGCAGAGCATGCTGGAGAGGTCGTCAGACAAAACGCTCCTGGAGGTGGTTCACGAGTAGGTGGAGGTCCAGGGTAGAAAGCGGGGTGGTGGCAAGGTCCTTATTGTCCCCAAAGTCCCCCCCCCCCCCCAATGAGTCACTCTCCTTGACATCCAACTCGCCTGCTCCCACATTGTCCATTGTTGTGGTGGCCCCAACGGTGAAGACGAGAGGGTTGATTTCTAGCGGCTAGCTCGATGGCTCTTCTCCTTCGAGTTCTTCACCTATGAGTGACTGAGCTTGGGGGTCGTCGCCATTGTTGCCATCATCTTCCTCTTCGCCGACCCCAAAGCAATGGCCACCATTCTTAGCACTAACTTCGCTATCGTTGGGATGATGAGCTAAAGATAAAAATTAAAGAGGAATAGAGATGAGGAGAGAGAGAGAGTTAAGTAGGGATAAATTAACCATTAGACTCTTGTTAACTCACTTAGAGTTAACCACCATAAGCAGTCGTTGACGACAGGGGCACAACATGTTCCTCGTAGAGATTGAGAGTTTATAAGTAAAATACCAGAAAGGTAAAGGTATAACGGTAATTTATGATTTTTTAAAAGGTGTATAGATGATTTTCCCTAAATTCATGTATGTAGAGTATAAATGCAAACACAAATTCAAAATATTTTTTTATGTAATTTATTTTCTAGCAGGAATATATATGTAAGAAAGTAAAACGATAATATATGCGTTTAGATGTACGAAGGTATGGAACAGTGGATGGCCTTACAATTTTTGTGATAATTTAAATATATGCCGTTTAAAACCTTGTATAATCTATTTTATATCCATACACTCGTCATATTATCACATATACCTCCGTAATAAATTATGCCATACATATCCCTGACTCCAGCTATAGTTTCAGGTAGATTAAAATGAGAAAATGACTGATCTATATTTGTTTAATCTTTTAACATACTTTTAAAAAAAAAACTTAGTTTTGAACCCCTTTTTAATCCTCGGCATATATATGCAGAAATAGTACCAATGTTCTGGTTGCTTTATGACGAGTCTTTTCAGAAAAATGACATTGGATGACATTATCCATTGGGATTTAACTGATTGCCCAATATTTTCTTAAACTTTAATATTGATAAATCGAACTCAGACTAAGCCGACCTAAATCTGACCCGAGCCCAACCCATTGACAGCCCTAATCATGAGCCGACGAGATACATTGACCTCTGAGCAGAACTCGCTCCTAACATGGATGGTGGTAATCAAGCCCAACACCTGCCCCCGACTGGGGTCCAGACCGCTCCAGCAAAACCCACTCGCTGCTGGCACATTCTTCTCCATTCTTCCTCTGCTATGGAAGATGGGGGAGGGAGAGTGATCGAGGTTAACAGGCTAACAGTGGGGCGCAATTTCGGCATTGTCCTTTCTCATACAGCTTTAAAAGAAAGACAAAGGCACATAATTTCCAACTGGAATTCATAAGCAGCTCAAAACATGCTGTTGATAATTATACCAACAGTACCAAACCAATAAATCATCTCTCTTTTTATTTTATTTTATGTTCCTACTGTACATTCTCTACCGACCAAAGCTGTCATCTTCCGCTTAGGGCATACGACAGAGACCGCCAGATCAAACAATGAGCGATCCCCGAGGAACAGGACGCAAAATCCTGGACAACCAAGAACAGAGAGGGGAAACGAAAGGTTGATACTAACAACGGGCTGTATCCTTTACACTTGGCTTTCCATAGAAAAGAGAAACGGCAGAGGGGGAAAAAAAGAAAAGGATTACACTAACGCAGAAAGAGGATTAGAAGGAAAACAAAGGTTGGCATTCACAATGAGCTATCACTTCAAAGAACGGCATAAAAACGCTGGACAATTATGTACGACAGGAAAGATGCCAAAAGAAAGGCAGCCACTCCTGAAAAAGAGACTTTTAAACAGGAAAGAACCTGGAACAAAATTGGTGCCCGAAGTGATGGCTCTACTGACAAAGTTTCACTGAACAAACCGCAACTCGTACGAGAGACCTACTCTTCCAGGTTCACATCCATCTTTCTTGTCTGAGATCTAAACATGTCAGCTACGTCCATCGCTGTACTGCAATCCTCCGGGCTTCTGTCCGGTACGGAGCGGGCAAATCTCGGGAATCTCATGGAGATACCCCGAGAAGGATGAATAAGACCGATTGCAGCATGATGAACTGGGGAAATCGTCAAGTCTGCCCATGCGACGTGGTGAGATTAGCAATGGCATGGAATCACAGGTCAAAGAAGCTTTGCCATGGGAAGGAGTGAAGTTATATACCTGCAGCTCGTATTTCCCAAACAAGCTCTGGAGAGAACCACAAATCGGGTGCCTCATCTGTGTGATAGTAAGGGGGTTTTCTTGACAAGATTTTGTCACCCGAGAGAAATTCCTTCATCTGTAAATTATTTGAACGAGTATTAAATAATTTATCGTGGGATAATGCCAGTAGCTGAAAATCTTCATTCAAAAAGTATATCATTTAAGCTTTGTTCCTTCAAAACATCAAAACCAAGTATAACTTCAGAAAAAATTTAAGACCAACATGCAAGCTGATGCTTACTGGATAATCTCCATATGCTGAATTGCAAATATATGCATAGATAAAAGTGAAATTGATAATGTTGTTCTTGTAGTTGGCAAGAGTGTCCTGACTTTCACCATACATAAATAAGCAAAAAATTTCTTTTAAATCTCCCATTGGTATACCTTAACTTCAGAATATGCAATATACACATGTCCACATTTACAAGGGCAAGACCAATTCCCTTCTCCCAGGCATTAATTTAAACATTTGCAGTTTCTTTTAACCAAAAGATGAAACCTAATCATTTTGGGAAACATAGATACTAGAGTTAGAATAAATACCAAATACATGCTACACTGAACTGCCATACATTGCTAACGCCATACAATTTTATAGTAAGGTACTACTAAGCTGGGAGTGAAAATTCAAAATAAGGTCGGTCAATTCAGGAAATGAATTCATAATGGAGATCTTAGCCAACCTACAGATTTCCGAAGGACAGCAGGAACTTACCCAATCTTCTGAAAGACAGCCATGGTGAGCATTTTAGGTGATCCGGGAGAACCAGGTCCACTGTGTGACTGCTGTTCAGGTGTTTATGAGGTTTCTAGGGGTAGTTGCGAGACTCATTTTGTTCCGACATTACAGTTTAGTTTGGATTTAAGGTTGTCATGAAGCTTTATTTATAGTCAGTTGTTGGTGAGGAATCTTTCCTCTACCTCTAATTTTACTACCTCTATTTATCATCATCGTCGTCATCAGAGTCTTATGTTATTATTTGGGGTCGACTACATAAATCATGTTCCGCCAAAGAATTCTATCAAATGTTATATTCATATTTAAACTCAAAAATCCAATTCCCTTCTAATAACATCACACCATCTAATTTTAGACTTTCCACGAACTCTTTTACTAACATATACTAAGATTTGATCACACTTTTTTAACTGACGTTGAGTTAGGGCAACGATGTACATGCCCATATTATTGAGCCTATTTTCTCTCATTTTACTATCAATTGGAACTACACCCAAGTCCTCACGGATGTGTTTATTCCTAATCTTACCTTCCTTAGTTTTATCACATATCGATCTCAACATCCTCATCTCCGCCACACACATTCTATAAATGTGCTCCTTTTTTAATGCCCCACACTCGGTACCATATAACAAAACAGATCTCACAGCGTTCTATAGAATTTCTCTGTAAGTTTCACATGTATATGACAATCACAAAAAACTCCCGATACGGTTCTCCATTTTAACCAACCTGCTTTAATCCTGTGTGCAATATCATCAAAGATCTCTCCATTCTCTTGAATAATAAACCCTAGGTACCAAAAACTAATACTTTTATGAATGCTTTATCCATCAATTAAAGTTGTCTTCCTATATCACTCTCCCATTAGTAAACTTATAGTGTATAAACTCTGACTTACTCCTCCTATTTCTAAAACTTTTAGACTCCAAGACAAGCCTCCAACATTCTAATTTAGTAGTTAAACCATCAATACTCTCATCAATTAAAATAAAATCATATGCAAACAGTATACTCAAAAGCATATCATCATGCAATTATTTTGTTACTTCATCCATAATAAAGATAAAGAGGAACATTAATGCATAACCTTGATGCAAACCTATAGTAATATAAATCTCTCCAGGTACTCGATCATACGCCTTCTCCAAATCAAGAAAAATTATATGTTAATCTTTCCTCATCTCTCTATACTTCTCCGCTACTTGCCGTAACAAGAAAATAACTTTTATAGTAGATCCATTCAACATAAAACCAAACCGATTTTTTGATACAATAGTCAAACATCGAACTCATCTCAATTGTTCTTTCCCAAAGTTTCATGGTATGACTTAGAAACTTAATTCCACGATAAGTATTGTAGCTTTGAATATCTCCTTTATTTGTATAAAAATGAACCATAACATTTTCTCTCCAGTCTTCTGACATTCTCTGTTCTTTCAAAAATTTATTGAAAAATTTAGTTAGTCACTTAATACCGATATCTCCTAAGCCTTTCCATACTTCAAAAGGTAAGTCATATGGTCCTAAGACCTTGCCTACTTTCATTTTCTTTAGAGAATCCTCCACTTATGACATCTTAATATGCCTAAATTCTGATATTTATCTATCGTTTGACTCCTGGGCACCTTTTAAAGATCAATCCTTGACACAAGCACCGTTAAGTGATTTCTGAAAATAACTAGTCTCATCTTTTTAATCTCATGATCCTTAACTAAAACCCTTTGATCTTCGCCTTTACTGCATCGAACATGATCTAGATCCCTATTTTTTCTCTCTTAATTTAACAAGTTTAAATATGTCCTTTTCGCCATCTCGGATTTTTAATTTATTATACAATTCTTCAAATGCCTTTGATTTAACTTCACTTACTATTTACTTAGCCCCTTTTTAGCCATTTATAAGTTTCTAAGGTTTCATTGTCTTTCTTATTTTGTCAAGCTTTAAATCATTCTCTTTTTACTCTAATAGTCTTTAGATTTCATCACTTCACCGCTAAGTCTATTTTTCTAGATTTCTTTTACCTTTGCATTCACCTAAGAATCGTTTTGCTATATTCTTTGTACAATTTGTAATATTATTCCACATTACATTAGCTTCCTATTTCACATTACCTCTATTTATGTTTAATAAAATTGGTGGTAAATTATATATATTTTTCAAAAATTATGATTTTTGAAAACAAATTACATTAAGGTGTGGCAAGAACATTTTTTTTAAACGTACATAAAATTATGAAAATTTGATGGTTGTTTATGCAAGAGACACGACAACATGCATCAAAGGGATTTAGGTATATATACATGTGTCGGAACCTTTGGATTGGGCTATGGATTCACAACCGAAAACCGTTAATGAACCAAGGATGACAGTTTCAGTTTTAGTTTTGGTTTCGGCCGAAACCGACCGAAACTCGTTCAGGTTATTCAAAAAAATTAAGAAAAATTCTCAAGAATCTGCAAAAAAGTCAAAAATTATAAAGAATTAGACAAACAATGCTTAGAAAATGGTGCAAATGGAAATATGAATACAACAATCACACAATAGAACACATATTTTATACTAGTTCGGCCCTGACCTTCAGCCAGTCCTACGTCCAATCCCCAACAACTAGTGGGAGTTCCACTCTCTCAACCAGAGAATAGTACATAAGTTATTTTTGATCAGGTGTTCAGCCACACCACACACTCTTACCCTTAAGAGCCCTAATTATTTTTTGTCAGGTGTTCAGTCACACCATGACCGTTCTCTCAACTAGAACCTCACCTGATTTCACATGTATCAGTCAAATCACAGGATATAGACCTCCTGTAGGTTCTCTAACCCTCGAGCAAGAGCTTCTCCTCTCAAGGAGAAGACAACCACTTTACAAGTGGAGTTTACACGTTTGTTTGTGTTGGGTTGATACTTTTATATTAAGTTAATCATTAAGAGATTGTTGAGCTGAAATCTAGACATTAACTTAAGTCCAATAATTTTGGTGACAACAAAGCTTTTTTTAACAAAAACCTGAATTGACCATTAAGGATAACAAAGTCTTCATGAACAAAATCCTGCAATCATCATCATCATCATCATCAGAGCCTTATCCCAATTATTTGGGGTCGACTACATGAATTCTGTTTCGCCAAATATTTCTATCAAGTGCTATATTCATATTTAAACCTAAAAAACTAATGTCCTTCCTAATAATAGCACACCATCTCATTTTAGGCCTTCCCCGAGCTCTTTTACTAACATCCACTAAGATTCGGTCACATCTTTTAACCGACGCTGAGTTAGGGCGACGAATCACCTGTTCAAATCACCTGAGTCTATTTTCTCTCATTTTACTATCAATTGGAGCTATCCCTAAATCCTTACGGATGCACCCATTCCTAATCTTGTCTTTCTTATTCTTGCCACACATCCATCTCAACATCCTCATCTCAGCTACACACATTTTGTGAATGTGTTCCTTTCGTACTGCCCAACACTCGATACCATATAATAAAGCAGGTCTCACAGCCGTTCTATAAAATCTCTCTTTGAGTTTCACAGACATACGATGATCACAGAGGACTCCTGATGTGCTTCCCCATCTTAACCAGCCTGCCTTAATCATATGTGTAACGTCGTCATAAATCTCCCCATTCTCTTGTATGATAGAACCCTAAGTATCGAAAGCTACTACTCTTTGTAATGTTATGTTCATCAATTAGAACCATGTCTTCTTGTACCACTCTCCCATTACTAAAATTACAATGCATAAACTCCGACTTGTTTTTACTAATTTAAAAACCTTTAGACTCCAAGACAAGTCTCCAACACTCTAACTTAGTATTTAAAACATCAATACTCTCATCAATTAAGACAATATCATCTGTAAATAACATACACCAAGGGATATCATCATGTATTTTTTTGTTACTTCATCCATACCTAAGGCAAAGAGATACGAGTTTAGTGCAGAACCTTGATACAAACCTATAGAAGTTGAAAATTCACCAGTCTCTCCAGCAATAGTTCGAACACTAGTAATAGCACTATCGTACATATCTTTATTCAAATTAACATATCCTTGAGAGATTTCTTTCTTTCTTAATGTCCACCAAATCAATTCTCTCAGTACTCGATCATACGCCTTCTCTAAATCAAGAAAAATCATGTACAAATCTTTTCTCCTCTCTCTATATTTCTCCATTAACTGCCGTAGTAAAAAAATAGCTTCTGTAGTAAATCTATTCGGCATAAAACTAAACTGATTTTCCGATACAGTAGTCATACATCGGAGGCGTTTTTCGATTACTCTTTCCCAAAGTTTCATAGTATGACTCATAAGCTTAATTCCACGATAATTATTGCAGCTTTGAATATCCCCTTTGTTTTTATAAAAAAGAACTACAACACTTTTTCTCTAAACTTCTGACATTCTCCGTTTCTTTAAAATTTTATTAAAAAGTTTAGTTAGCCACTGAATACCAATGTCTCCTAGGTCTTTCCATACTTCAATAGATATGCTATCTGGTCCTAAGACCTTACCCACTTTCATTTTCCTGAAAGCATCCTCCACTTATGACTACTTAATACGCCTAAAATATTGATATTTATCAAATATTGTGGACTCTTGGATACCTCCTAAAGAGAAATCCTTGAAGCAATCTCCATTAAGTAACTTCTGAAAATAATTATGTCAACTCTCTTTAATCTCAAGATCCTTAGTTAAAACCCTTTGAAGAAGAAGTTAAAATTCTTCTTTCGACTAAGTGTAAAATACTGAGTGAAAAGAAGAAGTATGAAATTCGTGTAAGTGTAAAATAGGTGCAAGAAAACAAAGCTAAGTTTATCTCAGGCCCTACTAAATGCAGCTAAGTTAAAATTAAGTTTAACTTAGACGAAATTACTTAAAATTACAATCACTTAGTCGCAAAACACTTAGGCACTGCAAAAAGGAGCCAAGTAACATAGGCGCTAGAAACTAAACTTAAGTTTCACATAGTCGCTGAACTTAGAGCAATGTTGACTCAGCCGCAAAACTTAGAGCTAACTTAGTCGCAAAAACAAGAGCTATCTTCACTTAGTCAAATACCTTTAAGCTCTATTAACATAGACGCAGTCTTTAGAATTAACTTAATCGACTATCTCAAAAGAACGCCTATCTTAAATAGATAGTCGAAGATACATTGCCTATCTTTCGACTATCTCAAGACAATTGACTATTTGCGTGAAGATAAATTCACATAGGCGCACAAGTTAACATAGGCACACTGAAAAAGCAAGATAGTCACAGCTATATTCACATAAGTACGTATGTGAACCTTTATGCACCTATGTGAACTTTTATGCGCCTGTGTCACACTTAATATAGGCATATAAAGAGTTCACATAGGTGACTATGTGAAACGTTTGCTTTTCAATCTCTTGCGCCTATGTGAACCTTTATGCGCCTATATTACATCACACAGACACATAATATGGTGTTTGGTTGTTCTTTTTTCCCTTTCTTTTCTCTCAAATTTTAAAAAAGGAATAAAGAACCCACTTAGACATGTTTGGTAACCTTTCCCCTAATTTTTAGGACGAAGTTTCACCTTTTGAAAAATTCCCTCAAAATAAAAACAAGGGTCGACCAATTTTTTTTTTAAAAGAAGATCTCGAGACTCGCTAACCCTCCCCTCTCCCTTCTCCTCCTCTTTCCAACGAACCTCGCCGACGACAACCCCCACCGGAGCCCGTCCCGTTGGCCCGGGCTGCTCGTCTTCATAATTGTCAAGGCGACAAGGCGACCCAAGGCGTTCACGGGGTCCCTAAGCGTTTAGGCGACAAGGCGTCCGCTTAGGCGGCCACTAATTAAAAAATCTAAAATATATATCCTCCAATATATAAATCAAGAATAAAAAATGTGGAAAATAGAAAAAATAAATTACATGAAGAAATTGCTGTAATTAAATTATGTGGCAATTATAGAAAACTAAATTGTATCAAAAAAATTACAAAAAATTCAGAAGTAAATGCAAATGATTCAAAAGTAAATGTAAAAAATTCAGAAAAATTATAAAAGAATAGAATAACATCAAGAAAATTATAAAAAAGAAAGAGTTAAATGTGTTAAGAGTTTGGAGCCCGAACTCGCCCTCGTGCGCCCTCGCACGTGGATCGACCTGCGCGGTCAGGTCGCGGGGTTGTTGCGGGGGTTTCCGGGGGCGGAGCCTCCGGAACAAAATTTATGTTTATAGCAGGGGCATTATTGTCTTTTGTACCCTGACTGTTGGGCGCCCTAATCTCCTTATATATAAGGGCTGCGACCTCTCTCTTTGTATTGTATCTGGGTGTGTTTTAACATAGTGGAAACCCTGCTGCGGCCGTGGATGTAGGAAGGCACATTGCCTCCGAACCATGTAAATCTTGGTGTTCTTGTGACTTGATCTCTTCTTCCCCCTTTCTTCTTCCTCCTCTATTGTTTGTCCATCTCTACAGGTACTCTAATCTCTAACAAAATGTACATAACCAGTTATGTTGGATCCAGTTCGGACGGTCACGGTTGGCCCGCCTGGGCGCCTAACCCGCCTAGGCGACCGCCCAGGTCGCCTTTTCCAGTGTCAACAAGGCGCTGCAGCGCCTTGCCCTTTCAAGAGCGCCTGGGCGCCTAGGTACTATGCTCGTCTTCCCCGTTGAATGTGCCCAGCCACACCCGCTGGTGCTTCTCGTAGATCTGAGCCCCCCACCGCCCGTTGGGCTGCGGCACCACCCCCTTGTACCGCGATGACGACAGCTTCATGGACTCCGCCTCCGCACCCACCTCCAGATCGAGCACCACGCTCGCGCCACTGCCGACCCTCTGCTGCTTCTCGCAGGAGGAAGATCCCTGAGGAGCAGGATGTTTGAACGTGGTCAGCGAGGGAGGCGGCACCGCCGTCCAAGAAGGGTTTGTCAGCGACACGGCCACCCTCTCCTCCGACTCGCTGGACACGCCGTCGATGCAACAGCTACCCATGCCTACCCCTCCCGCGTGCCTTTTTGTCTACAGTGGAAGAAGGATATCGATTGATAACAGAAAGATTGATAACAATAGTAGTACTGAGATCTCTGAACTCGGCCGTGCGTGCGTGCGTACGTGCGTTGCGAGATGGGGAGGAAGATGAGTGTGAGATAATTAAGTCAAAGGAGGAGGATGGCGTCGAGCATTGAGTCATGTATAGGTAGTATGCAAATTAAACTGGAATTGTACCGTGTTGTTGCCCATCGAGCATGGAGCAGCTCGGTGGACTGTGCAGGGAGAGGGCTGGCCACCGTATTTATGTGTGAATGTGTATTAATTTGTATATTTGTGTGTGTTTCTATGTATTACTTCTGTGCCGAATAGGTCTACATATATTTTAAAAATTATGACACTTCTGCCCAACCGAAAGTGTCAATTTTCATCAATTTTAAAATTTAAGTTAAAAATTGACACATAATTTTTTAGGTAGAACGAGTTTTTAAAAAAAAGTTGTTTCCAAACACCCTATAAAAGTTCACATAGGCAACTATGTTAGACTTAGCTTTTCAGGTCATTGCACCTATATGAACCTTTTATGTGCCTATGTGAATTTTATGTGCCTATGTTAACTTTTATGTGCCTATCTGAACCTTTATGCGCCTAGGCGGAAGAAGGAGAGAGGGAGGGCGAGATAGGCGGAAGAGGGAGAGTGAGATAGGCGGAAGAGAGAGAGAGAGAGGGCGAGATAGGCGGAAGAGGTAGAGAGGGAGGGCGAGTAGGCAGAAGGAGGAGATTGAGATAGGCAGAAGGGGGAGATAGGGAGATTGAGATAGACGGAAGGGGGAGAGAGGGAGGTGAGAAGAGGGAGATTAAGATAGGCGGAAGAGGGAGGCAGGGAGGGCGAGATAGGCGGAAAGGGGGGAGAGAGAGAGTGAGAAGGGGGAGAGAGGGAGATAGGCGGAAAGGGGAGAGAGGGAGGACGAGTAGGCGGAAGGGGGGAGCGAGGGAGAGTAAGATAGACGTAAGAGGGAGAGAAGAAGAGTGAGATAGGCGGAAGGGGAGAGAGGGAGGACAAGATAGGCAGAAGGGGTGAGAGAGGGAGATTGAGATAGACGAAAGAGGGAGAGAGGGATAGGCGGAAGGGAGAGAGAGGGAGGGCGAGTAGGTGGAAGGGGGAGAGGGAGATTGAGATAGGCGAAGAGGGAGAGAGGGAGGGCAAGACAAGCAGAAGGGGGAGAGAGGGAGGGCAAGATAGGCAGACGAGGGAGAGAGGGAGAGTGAGATAGGCGGAAGAGGGAGATTATATTATTTTCTTCTTCACTTTATCTTCTCTCTCTCTTTTTTGTATGTTTTTCCTTTTCTTTTTTTCTTTTTTTTGATGGAGAGAGGGAGATTGACGAGGCTGCTGAGAAGTGTGGGAGGTGTGAAGAGGGGTGGTGATGGACAGCAGGCGGTAGCAGCTGTACCAGTCAGGGGGTGACAGCCTGACGAGAATCGCGAATAAAAAGGGATGTCGAAGAGAGTGGGGCCCCTCCACGAGTCCATGTCTGACAACTTGTCGACGACAACCTTTTGACTGTCAGACATGCGCTTTTTTGACACCGGAGAAACCGGACGCAAACCGAATGTGAACTCCCCTTTTAAGGGGAGTTCAAGTCCGCCCCTCTCATAGTAGTCAAGGCGGGCGCCTAGGCGTCGCCTAGGGGCCTAGGCGCTGTGGAACGTGAGAGGCGGACTATCGCCTTTCAGGATGGAGAAAAAGCGACCCAGGCGGACCGCCTAGGCGGTCCTGGGCGCCAAGGCAGACGCCTTGTCGCCTTGGCTCCGTGCGAGTCCGACCCTGTAACCCGCTCCACGCGAGTCCAACCCGGTAACCCGCCCGCGGCGCGGATCCGCTGGGTT